>OZ023160.1:33089137-33246637 GCA_963678695.2 Diplodus puntazzo
CTGTATCACCACCTAACAATACTGAAGCACAGTGTACGCTTCCAATTAGGTTTTTAACCTTGTTGGAGCTATTTAGTTTTAAATAAGTCAAATACTAAAATCAATCAAGAATATCTGAAGAGATATAAACATCTTAATAAAAACATTTTAACAGCTATTGTATGAGAACTGCTACAAAATGTAAAGGCACAACAACAAAGAAACATTTAAATGCTGATATATGTTGTGACAGCTTTCTGCACATAATAGCTTTATATACATTTGTCAATGTGCTTTTATTTATTAACATAAATTGCAGTTGTCAAATTAAATACTATCCAAATTAAATTGAAATGTTGTCATTTAAACATGTTCTTTTTGAATATTATTCCCATTCTATGATTTGAAAGAATTTCTCTTGTGCTGTGAAACTGGTTACTCTTCAGATTTCTGTACAGGGCACTGAGTCAACATGTACGTGATCTTATAAAGGCATTTGATAGGTTCCAAAATATTAGTTCATAGATTTTTTGATTGACAAGTTGCACTTCATTCTATTTTCACTCAGTGTTTGTTATGCATATATCTCAAAAACTACCAATAATAGTTTGTGTTGAAATGCCTTTAGATCATTATAGTGAACAAGCCCTTATACAGCGAGCAGAGAAAGCGCAGGTAGGTTGGGTAGGTCAGTCGTGATGTGTTTGTACTATATGAATGTCCTTTCAGCCCCAGAACCGGACACACACACGCACACACACACGTTCACCTATTGCTTATTGTATGTAAATGTGGAGCTGAAATAATTGTGGTGGGAGGCGCTATGCTATGCATAGCAGGGAGAGTAGTAATGCTTAGTGCTACGTAGTAGGCTAATGAACAAGCACGTGAAGTTATGTCTCCTTAGCTGTTTGCCTGTGTCCAGCTACCTTTGTGTGTCCTGTTGATTGTGTACATGATGACATGCCTGCCCATGGAGAAATACACATGACATAAAGTTAGTGTGCATGCACAATTTGCTTCTTTTGTGTCTGAGCAATGTGTAAAATTGTCTTGAAATGCAAAGTGTGCACAGACACAGTACTAGGTCACAGCTTTTTGTGTAGCACCTCAATATACTGCAACTGTTCAGGAGCGCAGCTTTATAGACCCTTGCACAAAGTAATTCATTTGTTCACTTTCTTGTCTAATTTGCACATTAATATCATGAAATCACCAAATTCAAAATCTTTAATCTTGATGTAGCAGGCACTGTCATATGTCCATTTGATAAAAATACTAATTACAAAATGATTCTCTCTTATTGTGTTAGTGCTTGTTCATGTGCATGTACATCGTCTATGGTGCTAAAGTTTTATGGACATTCTTCAGTTACCTGCAGTCCACCTATTCCTGCATTTAAGACCTTTGAGTTAAATGAGAAGATGTTATTTTGACAGATACTGAACTGACAATTTTGATTCCCCATTATGGGAATTATCACACAATTTTTATTTTCACTGGAAAACGATTAAAATGATGATGATGTGACATTTGTTGGGGTTTCTCATAAACAGACCTGTTTTCTTACATCTGTAGAGCAAGATTTGTGGAGTAAGGAATCTCTGCAGCATTACAGTACTTCATTTTAATGGCGGATTCCTTTGATTTGAATATTGCACTTGGCCATATTGCAATTGTGATTACTTTTCAATAAGAAGTGCAGCCCTAGCCTGTATCAACTAAACAGTCACTGAGTTATCCAAAGTCTACATGTGCGATGCCAAAATACCACACAAAATACAGAAAAAAACAAATTTCACATGAATATCTTATGTAAGGAATGTATTTTGTTACCATTAATTGTGATGCAGGTGGCGATGCAATGGATTTCTTTTTGATTACAATGAATGGGAGATAATTTTTGTTTCTTAAAAGTTTCTGACACCTCCTCATTCATAATTTTTATGTGTTTTGAGTCTCCTTGTTTAGTTTAGGGTAAAGGCCATCCTTTTCTCCGTAAACTATCTGTTGTGGATGACAGACCACCATTTCCAGTGAATATACTGGCATTTGCACTCAGTGTTGTATTTAAACCTTTCAATATACAAGTTCAGTTTTGGTTTGATCAAAGTAGAGTCCCAAGGGTGGCGGGTGTGTGTGTGTGTGTGTTTACTGCTGTGTGACATGCCCCTGGCTCCCTCTCAGACCCAGTCACCCTGAGCTTGGCCTTCAGCTCACCTGTAGATACATCTGTGTGTGATTAGCATGTTGGCATACAGTGTTGTGTGCTCTGTGACTTGCTACTAGTTTTAGACAAGGTTCATATTAATGCAGGCTCTATGATTACAGCATGTTATTGGGCCATGCTATCCTGTTTTAGCTGTGACCAGTTGACACCAGTGTCAGCTGTCTCTCAGTGTGTGGGAGTACCATAGTTCTGGAGCCTGGAGGTTAAGTAGATAACCAAGAAAAGCCCAAGTCAAAGGGACATGATAAAGCCAGAGTGCAGTTACTACACCTGCTCAGTTCGCCAAAGTATCTACATTTCAGATTTCTAAATTATAATTATTATTTTTTTTACAGCAGCTTTACCATTCTGTACATGGCACATAGACTTTATCACGTCAGTAGACTAAGATGGAAATTGCAGCAGTGAACAACAGACAGGGCAAGAGAAGACAGGGGACCATTCCTTTGTATTTCACCATCATGTTTTATAACTGACTGACGAGTTCATAGGTTTAAATGTGAATTCTGAGTAAATAGAAAAAAGTGTCCAACATGTTAGTGCATGTTAGTTAGGGTTATATCTGAGGAGCTGCTCGCCATGTGTGTGTGCGTGTGCTGAGCTGTTCCCAGGCAGCATTGTGCCTGATTTAGCCGGAATGCTGGGATAGCAACAGTAACAACTTTTAGCTTTGGCTGGCTCGTGAGAAGAAGTCACACATCTCAGCTGTGGAGAGTCACTCAGTGACCATGTGCTTATGGAAGCCTTTTGCACTGCTCGCTCCTCGGCTGTATCTCCTCCCCCACTCTCTCCCCACTCTCCCCGCCTCCCCCTTTTACATTTCTACCTGACATCTTCAAACTATTTCCGCGTCATTCCTGCCTCGCGCCGTTTGAAGAGGCACTGAGAAACTAAGCCGAGCGCCCCTCCCACTGATCCGTGCGCTGCCCAGTCACAGCCGGGGAAGGGACTTTATGTAGCCAATTGCATCGCTGCTGCCGTAGCGTCGGGTAGCAACAGAGCCCGCAGAGGGTGCCTGCTGAGTGAGGGTAGAGCTGCGTTTATCACAGCACAGAGAAGTTGAAACATTTCTCAAAGCCTGCACGAAAAAAACGGAGCCTTTGTGTGCTCTGTGGTCGTAATAATAAAACCATATTTCAGGACAGCTCTGTCATTGAAGGTTTTAATACTAAAATCTGCCATAATCAACGTTTGTGTCTCCAATCTGCGTCCACTGAAAATCAATTATTTTAATGACGTTTATCAATGTTGGCCTCCTCTCCCCTCCCTCTGGCTCAGGTCTCTATTAACACCACATAATGAACAGACCATAATATGTCTGTAACACATAACAGTATTTACCTCAAAATCAAACCTTTCGAAAATGTTTTTCACTGTATTTGATGTTATTCTGTCAAGTTTTAAACTGACGCGTTGAATTCAGTAATGAGGAAGTGGGCACAAGTGTGTTTCAAAGCGTGTTGTCGAGCTCTATCCATAAAATAGTTTGAAGGGTTTAAGTAAAGGTTGTCTATGCATGCGTGTATATAAAGTTCCAGTATATATATCCCGCTGTTACTATAAATGGACAGGACAGGAGAGGTCTGCTTGGAACAGACTAATGCGGTCAGATGGAAGGTTACCTTCCCGCTAAATCACTTGTTGATAATGTTTTATAAAATCAGTCGGCGTCTGAGTGCTGGTTGATGTGAGATTTGTGTGTGTGCGTGTGTGTTTTTGTGTATGCGTATCTGTTCAGCTTTTAAGGGGAACTATGTGATGCTGCGCCAGACACATCCACTCCGACCCCTGCTACGGGCACATGGTATAGTCCCTATGGCAGGGTGGGGGAGCCGTGTGGGCGGGGAGCACAGATTCCGTCTAACGGTGAGGCTCGGGAAGGGAGACGGGCGAGAAACATGAGTCGAAATCGCCCGTATGAAGGTTTCCATCTTGAAGGAATAAAAAAATCACCGTCAATTCTGAGAGGGACGACTAAAGCGATGTGAGAGGGGAAAAGGGCGGAAGAAGAAGCGACCAGGGGCGTTTGACAGCAAGCTCAGGAACTTCACTGGATTTGGTTTCTTCACTTTTCCCTCGAGTCGAATCTAAAGTTTTGCTTTGCTTCCGTTCAGATGTTGTTTTTGATTTGACTGTCGTGTGATTATCTCAGAGACTTCCTGGACCGAGGGACGCTTTGGTTACCAGACAATATCCGACTTTGGAAGTACAATGCAGACCGTCAGCGGCTCGTCCTGTGTCACGTCATTTTTTCAACACGCGGAAACATTTGGCATCTAACCCATAATACAAGTTTGACCCTGAGGGGAAGGAGGTGTGCTGCTGAGGTGCAGAGTCCCTGCCTGTATAGCTACACCCCCCCTGTTCCTGCACACTCCCCTGCTGGTGTGGATATCCAGTCAGAGAAACTTTCTGTGAGACTGTGTCAAATAAACACGTTGCGGTGGATTGGTTTGTTGACATGTGTATGTGCTGTCCCAGAACCATCCTGTACAGTGTGCTGGGACAGCAGTACCGTCTGGATTTCTGAGAGGGCTCCTCGTCCCGGTAGAGGCCAGCCACCTTATTCTGTAGACGGGCAGAGGAAGCGGGGTGTGTTTGTGGAGCTCTGGCTGTAAAGGCTGGGTGAAGTTTCCAGTGGAGGGCTGTGTGTATCACTGGATTAGCCTGAGTGATAATATCACTCTACACTGTCCTCTGTCCAGTGACAAGTCTCCCCACACAGTATCAGTTATTGGAGCTATTTTTGGCCTAAGGGATGGGGTAAAACCAGGCAGCTGGAAACCCAACTCCCCTCCACCTCCTTCTCTTCCACCCCTTCTGTCACACTACCTTGCTCAGCCCACCTGGCAGTATGCTGGGCGAGCCTGGTTAGCACAGACTTGACTTACTACTAGTTATTGTTTTTACACATACTCTTGATGAAAAGGAAAATTGGATTAACTCGTGCTGATTAAAGTGCTGAGCGCTCTTGGAACCACGCTGACAATGGAGTCTTGGAACCTGGGAATACTAGCTGCACTCATCACATAAACCCTGTGCTGGATAACTACCAAGATGTCTGAAGAACTACTCGTATAAAGAGTCTATGCCTTTACCCATTGGACATTTAGCTCAAACTGTCTATCAGAGTGGCCACTTGTTAACACTTGATAACAAAGGCCTACTTTTGAGTACCTAAAATATCAGTCACCAGCGATCTGGAGCAGCACACGCCTCCAGCACACAGAAAGAATGCATGAAACTGCCAAAACCAATGTAACAAAAAGTTAACCTGACTAACCAAATAATATATTTCCCCCTGATCCCTAGACCCACAGAGAAACAGATTATATATGTAGAAAGAAAGATCTAAATCTATCGTGTAATTCCACAGAGGACAAATATTACATCCTTTATATTTTTACTAAGAGAGACAAGCTGCCTGTTCACCAGTTGGTTGCCTTAGAAACCACAGTCACAAAATAATTTTAAAAAAGAGCCAGAGAAGTTGGTGCCTTTTGATTGGTTGGTCGGTTTCCCACCATTTCAAGATTCATTGATTCAGTTGGATGTAAATGGTCGAAGTGAACTCTGGGATTGAAGACACGTCTGTTGACAGTTACCTGACTCCACACAAGCTCCTTGCCTCTGTCACACTGTTCTGACAGTATTTCCCTGCTGGATTGAACAATTGCCAAGCATTTCCATGGTGATCACGTCATCATCCGTGGAGGACAAGACTGTGCCCTCATGCAGGATGGTCCAATCAGAACCCTGGATCCCCTCTGGCCTGTTGCGCAAGAACAAGAGTCAGTGTACACACACACACACACACACACACACACACACACACACACACACACACACACACACACACACACACACACACACACACAACACACACACACACACACACAAACAATTCCACTGATGAAAACTGCAATTTTTCTCTGTTCCTCTAGTTTGTGTGTGCGAATGAGTGTGTTATTGTTGCTGTCAGTATTGTATGATGATTATTTTTGTGTCTGGATTTGGATGCTAACTTTATTTACTAGGAGCACAGTGGCCCTCGACTGAAAATTGTAGGAGCACAATCACTAAATTTAGGGGCGCACACCGTAATATAATATAATAATAGTAAATTATTACATGTTGAGTAGAGTTTTACGCTGTTCTTTCTTTGCAGGTCGAGTTGGCCTTTATATTTGGTAAAGGGTAGTTCTTCCTTGGCAGTGAAAAAGGCTGTGTTAAACTTAGATATTAATTGGGCCTCCACAGTGCACTGATTAACAGCCTCTTGCCTTCTAAATGCAACTGAAACTGGAGTTGCATTTTCATTGAAGTACAGGTCACAGCATATTTTGTCTTAGACTAGCACTGTGTTTGACCAGTGTGCTTTGTTTTAACTGTGTAGTGCTGTGTTACCTGCAAACTTCGTGTTCCCCACATGTTGTGGACATCGACTGCAAAATTTGCAGTTCATGGAATTCGTCTTAAGCCATTCAATGAAAGTGAAACCTTCTCCTTCCGCACTCGGAACAACTTTAGGACGCTCCCCCTCCACACATTGGCCACTCACAGTACCATTCCCCATCCCCTGCCCCTCTCACACACATTGGCCTGCCACCTGTCATTCCAGATTCCAGATTCTTTGATTCGCCCCTTCCATGTCCCAGTGTAAAAAAAAGTCCATTTTAAATGGGTTGTTAACATCTGGGTTAACTCTGTCTTAGAAACCCAAGCACTTTACCCTGTCCAGAGTAACTTTCATTTGTGTCACCTCAAAGTGCCACAGCTAGCAAAAGCTGGCTAGGTGAGTATTGACTGTCAAGGACCATCCACAGTCTATACTGTTTATGACGGAAACAAAGAGGAAGCTAGCTCGCTCCTCAGCATTACCACACCACATTTTATACAGAATCCCTTCAGCTCTTTTGACTCCCCCCTTAACTTGGGATGACACCATTGGCTATTTTTTCTTTTCAAAAGCCGACATCCACTCCTTACTAACAGGTTAATTATTTAAAAAAAAAACGACGTGAAATACAAGCATATTAACAAGCTTTCCAAACTGGCGCTCAGTTGACTCGATGAACTTCCGTGGACTGTCAGCCCCTGGCGAGGCTGTCTGACACGTACTGGACGGAGAGGCCCTGATTGAGGAGCACAGTAGTCTCACATAACTGGACTTAATTCCACACTTGTGGGGCTCTTCCACTGGCACTTTCGGCTGCGTCGATTTGCTTTTCCATCGCCAGTTTTACCGTGCCAAGTTGAGCTATGCTGTGCATGGACATTCTCTGGAGTAGGGCCAAGATGCACCCGCCCCGCCTCCAAGTGGACTGCAGTGATGTCTCACAGCTGTGGCCAACCCCTGCTGACCCCCGTCTACCCCTCAAACAAGCGTATTGTGAGACTTAACTAATGTTGGAGCAGGAGATCTGATTGGAAGGTGTTTTTATAAGTCTCTCAGTAGTTTTATGGCTTCTTACTGAATCTTTGTGTGTTAGCCTTCTTCTGCTCTGTGTCCAGACTGCAGTCGAGAAAACAGAGAAGATGTTTCTTTTCTGCTTGGTCAAAGTTGTGCCCCCCCCACACACACACACACTTTTACCAGCAGTAATGACGGCGCACATAGGCCTTCACTGTACATTGATGTTACTGCTCAACTGGAAACTTTCTGCTAACTGTCCGGAAGGGAAACAACCTTTCAAACCTTTAGTGTTAAAGACACACCTTGGAGCAGGTAGCTCTGTTGTCATGGAAATGCAAATCCCAGCCGCACTTGGCTAATTTGCTAAGTCAAACCGAGTCGAGTCAGGCCGATAGATGTAAAGAAAAAACACCATTGGTTTTGTGTTTGTGTTAGCAGACAGTGGGTGTGTATGTTGTGTATTAGGAGCTAATGTGGGCGGAGTTTCAGGCCACAAACTGAAGTAAACTGTGCCTAAATGTGGACTAAATCACTACCAATGTAACCTGTTCCACAGTAATTAGTGTTGCTGCTGTTCACACTAATTCTACAAACATTTCTTATAGATTAGAGTCAGTGTTGTGGCAAAAGAAATTCTTGTGCCATGAGTGAATCATTCACACAGTAGCTTACACAGAGCATGAGGTGGAAGGTAGAAATGCTGTGGACTGATAAAATGCTAACCTGTAACCCGATATGCTAAACGGTGTATGGGTTTATAGGTTTTAAAGGCAATGGGTAATTAACAGTTGTAATTAATTGTTGACATTCATTCTCTGACAACAAAAAGGGACAGGGAAGTACTGGTCTGTCTTGAAACCTAGCATATAAACAATCAGGGCGGCCGACACGGTCCAATACCAAGTGATACAGCACACGACTGTGTTTTTTTGAGTCATCTGTCATTTGCTATGCACTGGTGTTTTTATTTGTGTAACTTCTGAGGAGTTGCACTGAAATGTCATGGTAAACTGCAATTTCAGGCCAATATTGCTGATATCTGTACAATACTTATTAAAGGACAGAAGAGTTTTTAAAGGCACACTGCCTTACACCACCCTCTCCTGGTCCTCGTTAGAGGTTGCAGGAGAGACTTTAACAAGTTTGAGCACAATGAGTTGGGGATATTGGGATATCTTAGTGTTTCACTTAATTGTATATTCTGTGATATATCTGAATTTTTTATTTTGAAAATGTTATTGGTCCCCAAAAATAATTGGTCACGTTTGAATGTAATATATATAGTCATATATAAAGTAATATATATAGAAATATGCTATCTCACAGTCATTTCATTCAACATACAGACCTGTGTGTGTCTCACTGCAGACTAATTAACAGCCTGATAAAACAGAGAAGCGGCTCTGTCTTGCAGGAAAACTTGTGAGTGAGGCAGAGAGTGTGAGAGAGGTGAGAGACAGACTAGCATAGCTTTACAGAAGAAACAGGTTATTTAGTGCAACTTCACATATGTCAATATAAACAGTATTGTCCCAAGCTATATCTCCTATGAAGATATCTTAAGACTTTCGTCAGTGACAAGTTCAGGATGCGTTTTATCGGTTATCTCCTGATCAAACAAACATTGTCTCTAGACTGAAACAGTTACATCGGGGCTGGCCGTTGATTAGCATTGTGGAGATATGTGAAATCTGCAGACTTGTGTACTTCTGATGTCAATTTCAGCTGTAAATATAACGGGTCAAGATATATACTTAAATATGGTGCTCCAACCTATCTGAAGTTTCTGCACTGCTTATTTCATATATTATATATCATATATTTCATATAAAGTAACTCCTTTGCTAGTGTCTACACAAAGTGACACCTCAGACTAACTGCCCCCTTTGGGTTAATCCAAGCTGTTGTTGTCTTTGGTCTGCGGTGGCTCAACGGGTCTTAAGTTATATTCATTGGTAGTTATATTTAGTTGATTAAGTCTCTTAAAGTGTCATTAATGAGTTATGACAGCATCAAACATGCATTTCAGATGAGTTACACTTTTGAAATAACATGATGAACGAAGACAATATAATTATATTAATAATTACATTGTATTATATATTTATGTTGTCGATTTTAAATCGGAAATTGATAAGAATTAGCCTTCAGTTTTGACAGTAGATATCCAATGCAGTATCAACGGTCTCCATCCGGAGAGACTGCAAATAATTTCTTCCGATGAGTAAATTGTTAGTGATGTCACGCACAGTGTAGCTCAAGATCATAATTAGCGATGCTGTCCACAGGTGAATGAGTTTTAATGTGTCTTATTTCCTTGTCATCGTGACATCATGAGGACAGAGTACAGAGAGGTGTGTGATGTAACAGCTGAGGTCAGGCACGATGAAGAGAATTTGCTTTCAACTCCTATGTTGCAGATATTTTCTGTCTGTCTTACTCTCGGAAGACTCTCCACCACACTAACAGTCTGTACCCAGAGTCATTAAAATAATATAAAAATAATAATATAATAAAATTAACGATGCTGTGTTTTGGTTTCATTTATCTCAATTGCTGATTGATCTCTGCTTCCCAACATAACAGCATAGCCAACAGTGATGTCATTTTTTTTAAATCAAAAATTATATCAAATCGTGACTTTAAAATCTAAAGTCAAATTTAACTATTATTTCACTATTATAAAACAATGACATATATTCATGTGAGCTGGTGTTTAGACTGATTGTTTGTGCATGTCTGAGAGAAAGCTTGAAGACCAGGCACGCTTCATTAGTAATTCAACCCTAGTCTGGATTTAACTGCTATCTTAAGACATGTCATTGGTGGTACTTTAAGTGTGTTTTCTTGATTCGGGATTGAAATTGCAAAGAACAGCGTCAGAACCTAAGTTTGTAGATGTGCTCAGTGGCCACCTTTAAATGTTCTTTGCAGTGGCTTAGAAAATCTGGGTTCAGGTTACATTAGCCAAAGACTGGCCCTGTCCTCATTTACCTCATTGGAAAACAGACCGGTATTATTATGAATTGTTGCTGAAAAGTACTTATTAATGTCTAATGAAAGATCCTTAGTTGATTTTAGGGTTAACTCAGGCAGAAAATTAAGATTTTGAGAAACTGAATTTCTATCATTTGGTGTTGTTGAATCACTGAAGGCGGGTCGTGGAATGATATTTGAATGTGTCTCACCCTAACCTGTAAAACAACACCAGAATAAAGTCAAACTGTTGTTGTGAAATACCCCTTTCATTTGAAAGAAGACACCATGTGGTGGCAGTGTGATGGCATAGCCATCAGTTTTAGCATTTTTTACATCAAATGACTTGAAACCAAAAGTCAAGTCGAATCATGTATGTGGAGCATGGTGACAGCCCTCTTCATGATGTGTAGTGCCTGTACAATGTGCTGTGTTGTGCAAACCAGCTGCAACTTGCCACAACCATGCAGTGCGTGTTCCTGGACTGCAAAGTTGTTCTGTTAAAAAATGCATCATCTCTGACAGCCCTGTGTCCTTTCTGGTGACAATGCATGTACACAAGCTCAACTTTTTACATAAATAAGTCACAGCAGTCAGGGTCACTTACCATGATCTTCAAAATCCCAGGTTCAAATCTGTCATGGGAGCTTTTCTCACATCTCTCTCCTCCTCTTTTCCTGTCATCTCTCTGCTATTGCAATCTAATAAAGGGCATAAAATGTCAATACCATAATAATGTTAAGAAGAAGAATATGAGTGCAATCTGTGTGGCCGCTTGGGTTCCTCAAGAGATTGATATCACACATGATGTGAAACAGCAGGCGGTGATTTCTGTCTGTTTTTTAGGCACAGACAGCAAATCATCAGGTTAACGCTAAAGGTTTTAAAAACACTGATATGTGATTTGTGGGCACATACATATTGGGATGTTGCACTCCACAGTGATTTTCTTTGTCTCTGACAAATTCTTCATCAATCGGGCCTTCTTGCAAATTCAGGAAATGTTATTCATGAAGTTCTGTCTTTCTTTGTATAAAAAAACATTGTTTGTCCCAGGGATGGACATGTTTATTTCATATAGAGCAGGAAGTGACATCTGATCACAGGTGGTGACTCAGACGCCGGTTAATGTAGCTTTGAACAACCTCTCAGTAACTTTAGAGCTCATTGTCATCAGAACAGGTCCGTCTGTGAGCGTGCAGGCGTCATGACAGAGACATCTCACAGAGGGTGGGCAGTAGTGACAATACAGCAAACACAGCCAATGAAAACATTGAATAGATGTTTCTAAATCAGAGGGGTACACTGGTCTCACTGTTACTGTTCTACCAAATATAGTGAGAATCTGGAGTGTTGCAGCTCCTGCTATTGACTGTTGGTGCTTATGTGACGTGATTTAGAGCAAAAAAGTCAAACTTAACTTTGTTGCTTTACAATTGTATCGTTGTAATTACCGTCTCTTGCAACTTGTATTGAAAATAATGTCACGAAAAAGTCACTGCGATGGTCAGCCTGCCTGGCCGAGTCTTCAGTGAACTCTATGAAATTACGTTCTGCTTTATGTTGGCGCTGCTTGGTTCAGTGTGAACAAGAAAAGGCAGTGTAGAGGCAAGCCTTTGTTGTAGCAATAATGTGGAATCTCTGGGTGAGAAGAGGTATTATCTGCTTTTTGCTTCAGCAGTAAGTTTTATAACGTTTCCCAAAAACACACCCTGCGTTCTGTTTTTTTAACCTGTGATTCTGTTGGCATGACAGCAGGTGAGCCATGTGTTGAGGAAGCATAATTATGTAGCTGATCTAAACCAACGTTCACCGAATGACAATGTAACAAACAGGTGCACTTACAAGGAGAGGTTGCTTGACAATCAGTGTGTTCACAGGAGGGATGTAACACCAGAGAGCATCTCTTCCTCTGTCTGCAGAGCATGTGTGATAGACGGGAGAAGGGAGGTGAAGAGTGAGGGCTGATTGTCAGATAGATAATCGATCACGGATGGTGTATTCTGTCACAGGGGTAAAAAAAAAAAAAGAAAGTATAAAATACTCAAGTGGGTTGCCAAATATACCTGGGAGGACTGCCAAAGTGAAGTGTATGTGTGGGAAACACAGTTGACCACTGCACCGGTCCATCTGGTTCTGTGGATTCCCTTTAATTATTCATGTCCAAGCTCGGTTTTAACATTCAGCTGGGAAGAAAAATTGAGCCCAGACAGTTCTCCCTCCTGCTCTGTTGATCTCTCATCACTCTTTTCCTGCTTGTTTATAAGTTGAATTAATTGACAGCTCTGTTTTTTATTTGAAAAAACAAGGCGTGTATATGTTATGAATAAATCTAGAAAACTATGATGTGTCACGACTGCAGTCATTGCTGTTTGCCAGAAGTCCACAGAAACCTCCAAGATGTTCATGAGCAGCACCTGTGACATCACTGTAAGTGTTTGATGAGTTGGACAGCAAACCTGTTAGTTTTCACAGTGAAGTTTACAGCTCATATTTTGTATACAGCTGTATGTTGTTACTGAAGTGCACTGTTTGCTCTTCTGATATGTTAAAGCATTCTGTTGGATTAAATCTGCCTTTTTGAAGTCAAAGTCCTGCTGTCTGACAAACAGCTCCACATACACACCAACAGCATTAAGACCACTGACAGGTGGTAACATTGATCATCTCGTTACAAGGATCTGCTGGGAAACCTTGGGTCCTTGACACACACCACCCATCAAGACACCATTGTGGATTAAGTACGTCCACTTATGGCAACGTCACCTCCCAATGGCATTAGCCCCCCCAGCAGGACAATGTACCCTGACATTCCCTTGTTTGTTTTTTCCACTGGCAATCTTGGCCGTTGAATATATAATTGAATAGATTTTATTAGACATAGAATTGTAGTGTTCATCTTTCCAACTTATTTTTTCTCAGGCAACTTTGAAACCTTCAACATGTCCTGAAGATGAACCACAGCTGTTCTGTTGACTTACACAAATCAGTTTGCTGGTGAAGTTTGTATCTGTGCATGATAGCAGCAGTCCTACAGGAGCACTGTATCTGTGCCATGTGTTAGCATGGTCACAATGTGCTGAATATATCATGATAAAGAGCTCTGATTACATGGAGCTTTTTTCAGCTTTGTTAACAATTAAACATTCTGTCAGATTGTGGAAACGAGACATTGTCTCGCCTCATGACAGTATGTAACCTGTTTGACTCCCTTCATTAGATCTGATGTGAAGTCCTCCCTCCCTCCTCACGATGCACTCCACCATCTTTAGTGGTCAGCTTCAGGCTGGCCAAAGCCCGCTCGGTTTTCAGTCGTGTTCATTGACTGGTTGTGTACCAGTCTTTTTCTACTGGAGCGGCTATGTTCTACACATCCTGTGTGGCAGAAAGTTTTGGACAGACTTATGATATGAGACCAGTAGGGATGGGTACCTTTCACATTTGAACCGATACGGTACCGATACTCGGTACCTGCGAATCGGTACCAGTATATATCGGTACCTGTTTTCGGTACTGTTTTGCGTATATGTGTGGTAATTAAAGATTAAAGTAAAATTTTGTATATAAAAAAAAATAGTCAAAACTTCTGAATTTTGAATATTTATTTCTCAATAACATCATGGAACTCCAACATAAAACTTAAGAGAACTTGAGAAAAACTTCCGCTCTAACTGACGCCCGTGAAGGTGTGTTCAGGTACCGAAATGTGGTACCGATTGACTTCACGTGAATCGATACTCGGTACTTCGGGGGGAATTTGGTCGGTACCAATAAAAGTACCGAATGGGGTACCCATCCCTAGAGACCAGTGACATTTAGAATGAGTGAAATCAGCAGACTGTGTAAAGCATCTTTTTACAGGTTGTTCACACAAACAATGCATGAAAACTACTAGCAGTGCAAAGCAATTTACTCAACAATATTTAGTAGCAGGTCTGCAGTCTTCTCTCATATGACATGATCATCAGCATCAGAATTGAAGATGTTTACATTTTGAAGTTGTATGCAGCATGTTGGTGTGAAGGCTAGACTTGAATAGTTATTTTAACCAAGGCATGTTCACATTTGTCATTTTTCAGTCAATAAACAATAGGTTAACTGTAAAAAGCTGTTTGACTGGCTGACGTTCAGTCCTGTGTTAGTTTCCTGATTTAATGTGATTTTCCCACGATGTCACCATGGCTGAAGGCTCAGCGACACATTGTTTCTCCCACAAGAACACATTCAATCAGATGTGTGTAAATACTGATTCCAAACTACAAGACAACAGGAAGATGAAGTCACCACCATTTATTGATCCTTTATTTGTGCAGACGGGCTTTTTGATTTGTGATTCATTGTTTAAGATCTTTCGATTGTTTCTCTCGAAGGATGTGTGTCCTCTCTGTGATGCAGTGAACATATTGGTTTCCTGGCAGAATGTGAGGTTAAAGTGATTCCAGTGAGTTTGAGTGACATTTAAGTTTTTTATTTTGAAGTTTAATCATATTTGGATGACTTTGGAGATTATTTTATGTCTAACAGGATAATTGTTACATGAAATTTTCATATTGTTCTACAAATTCAGATGTGGTTCATTAGGCAGCATGATTATTGTAGTGCGCTTTCGTCTGTTACTAGAATAGGCCACACTGCAGTTTTATCACACAACATATTGACATTGATGTGGGAGTGTAGATACATATCTTGCCAATAGTAGGCTGTGAAAAAGATGGAGATTTTCTGGGGTATCTGCAAAGGGTCTATCCTCAACATGTAACATGTTACCACATGTTAATACAATAACTAAAAGGTTGTAAAAGGAAAATGACTTTTAAGAACTCTGATAGAACACAGAAAAAATGTCTAAAAAAGTGACCAAGAGTCAACATCTATATTTGGCACTGCAGGACTGTGAACGCCTGCTGTATTATCAGTTTTATTGACCTGGGGCCTGTTTCAGACATCAGCTTTAACAAACTCTGAGTTGATTGAGCCACAGATGAAACTCAGAGATTTCCAGAATTAGTTCAGCCAAAGTACGTTGTATGTCCATCATCAGTGGAGCTCTGATACTCTGATTCACCATGGCAACAGGTAATTAAAGAGCAAAGCCTCCATTTTAATCCAGTGGTGCTAGAAATAGCTTGTAAATAGAGACCATGACACTTATGTTAAAAAAAGGAGTCGGTAAGTTGACACTATTACATTTTATTCAACGCAGTCCACTATAATTCATCATTTAGCAGACTGAAATTTTCTTAATGAATGATGAAGTACTTAAATCTTATTGTAGATTAGCCTACATTAAAACCTTTAAATATGTATTCAGATGTGACCTGACGGTGAAACTGCATGTGGCAGGTACTGACGACGAAAATATGGATCAAACATATTTTACTTATGGACCTATTGTAAAGCTAGTAATGATTGTGAGGATTTGCAGTTTAAAATGTGTCAAGGTTCTAAGTGACGTTTTAAATTTGTTATGTATTAAATGTAAAAGTCATGTAATGTTCATTGATCAGTGTCTAATGCAGATTAAAATTATAAACAGTGATTACTACAGTAATGTAATCACTACATTAATGTACTGTAGATGTCTCAGTGCAGGGGATCAGCTGCCCTAATGTTTGCAGACAGAATAATAATAATAATAATGACTGATCATTAAAGTGCTCATGTTAAAGATATT
This sequence comes from Diplodus puntazzo, assembly GCA_963678695.2. Classification (NCBI taxonomy): domain Eukaryota; kingdom Metazoa; phylum Chordata; class Actinopteri; order Spariformes; family Sparidae; genus Diplodus; species Diplodus puntazzo. The sequence goes on from OZ023160.1 coordinate 33,105,413, forward strand.
CCCTGCATAATGAACTAATTTCTGTTGTGGATTTGACGTTTCAAAATGTGTTTGATATGTGCTTCGATATCGACTGCATGAATGAGGAAATTAAATGGTTTGTCAGACAGCTGCTTTAGGCTCAGCAGGAGGGGAGGCATCAGAGAGAAACTCAGAGTTTGTTGAAGAAAACCTGCTTCACAGAGTCAGTTACTTCAGTAATTGAGCCAGAAATGAAGTGTTTCTGAAACAGAATACCTGTAGTTTCCCTCAGCTCAGGCTTATCAAACTCAGAGTTTTCACTAATACTTCTTTCTGAATTAGGGCTCTGCATGGGAAACGGATCGGGTCAGGCCGGATAGGCTGATGTTTTTCTCCCCTCTCTTCTCCATTTTTTATGGATAGGTTGAGGCAACATCAGCACTAAGGCTAAGGTCAGGGACAGATGAGTGACCCTAACCCTAACCCTAAATTTTGATCAATTACTAGTATTAAACAGACCATGATCTTTCTGTAACCTTAAACAAGCGCTGCCAGTGCCTCAACATAACCACAGAAAGTTCAATAATCCGAGTGGATAGTTCATTGCTGTTAACAAATGTAATGTGCTGTCAGTGAACAGTTTACTATCAGCATCAACATTGTTTCATCAGAGACAGCTGAACCTGTTGAAGTGAGAGCAATTAACCCCATTTACTCATTATGTTAATTGAAAACATAATTCGGTCAGCATTACGTTTCCCTCAAAATATATTTGCTCTTGCTTTCTTGCTTTATCACAATTGTAGGAGACATTGCTGCTGGAAAAGACAAGAAAAAAAGCGTGTCCACACTGACACATCCGCAGAAATCAGAGTGCATCACATTTCAAATCACTTTCACATGTGACTTTCGACTCATGTTGCAAAAATCAAGCAAGTTGTTTTGTTCCAGTCGTTCTAAATAAACATATTGACTGGCAGACTGAGCAAGAGTCCAGGATTAAAATTCAAATGTCCCTGTGAGTTGATGTTTTACATTGCTTTTTATTTTTGCAGTTTTTGGTATCTGCCCCTCGAAGCACTTATAAGAGCTGAGAAGAGTGAAGATGGTGTGTTGGTCAGTGTTCATATAGCATTACCATTAGTTTACAGGGATTCAAACCTCCATCACCCAGTTAGTTACCAGTTACTGTTGAGCCAGACATCCACCCAGCCTCCATTATTAGATGTCAGTCTGTTAGAGGCTGTACACTGAGTGATTCTTCCTGACAGTACTGAGAGTTTGATCACTTGGTATGTTCCTGCCATGCTGGGACAACAGTTGAGCTTTTGTCCAGCTGTTGGCGGGAGAACATTACCCTTGTCTTTTTGTGTAGTAGACAGACAGACAAGTATAGTCAAGTGATTTGAATGGGTCCTGTGACTGGAATCTGTCAGCTGTCCACCTGGTTTTAAAGTTACAGGTCAGTAGTTGTATGCTCATCTGTCGGCATCATAAGCTTTTGAGATTTGATCTGATTTGAACCCTGATCACCTCATTGCCAAGCTCTTGTGCTTCGTGTGGTTTGCTCATGATATGACAGATACACTTACATTTGAATACAGCTGTCTACACGGCCACGCAACAGCTTGTGTTTAGTTGTACTATTTGATGTGACCTTGACCTGGAGTGTATTTTAACAATTCAAGTCCATTTTCTTCCATTATACATGTGTAACAACAGTGATGGTTTGTTGGTAAAAAAAAAAAAGCGCTGGCCTACACTCAACACAAGGCTGAAACGATTTGATGTTGTTGTCTTGTCATGTCCTTGATCCTGCTTTTTTGATCCTGGTTTGGCTTGGCCTCTTGTAACGAGATTTTAATGTCACTGTGTCTTCCTACCAAAATATAGGTGGTATGTATAAATATTCATATATGAGCCCATGGTGTGTGAACATTGACGGAAGACTGGAGCTGCTGCTCTGCTAACAATGTTCAAGGGTTCATTTATTCGTTGTCTACATGTTGCAGTCCCTTCGTGCTGCACAAGAAAAACTGAAAAACCTGCTGCTTACACTCCCCCTCCTGTGTACACATGGTTTCAGTTTACTCCATCCAACTAGCTGTCCAATTCCCTCACTGTTAGTATATCAGTTTGATATATCTGACCAGTCTTATTCTCTTTATATGTGTAGTAGAATAGAAGAGCTTTGCCACGGTGTGACTAGGGACTGTGGTCATGGGAAAGTCATGGGTCAGGGTCAAGGTCATAGCTCAGGAACTGTACTGTACAACACTGTGTAGAACAGCCTCAGCCCACAGTCTCTAGCTTAGTGTTGCAGGTTATGTTATTTAGATTGGCAGAGATAAATTATAATTCTAGAGGTGTTGAGAATTTAAGATTGTTTTAGTGGCTCCCAACGTAGTACATTTGAGATATTTTACATATAAGAGTTCTGAAAAATTTGTCCACCCCATTTATATCAATCAGGGTAGATATCAATATTTGAAACACCACATCATATGATACAATTCAACAGCACTCGATATGTCCACAGAGTTAAGCTCATCGGGATGTACTGCAGGACTGTTGTATGAGACTGCACTCATTTTACTCCATGTACCTAATATACTGGCAACACTGAGAGAGTGATGTTATCAGCTGATATTAGCCTATATCTGCACATATATCTGTTAGCACTGGGCAATATAAAGATATTATATTTTTATGAAGATATGAGACTGTATGTTGTCTTAGATTTGAGATATTGTTTACTTACCAGACTGATTGACATGTTCTAATACTTGTCTTTACCCACTCACTCATTATATCACATTACTGATCATTATGAATCAGAATCAGAATCAGAATTTCCTTTATTTGTCCCACAAATGGGGAAATTTCTTCATCACAGCAGCCAAAGGACAGTGGTATTGTAATAAACAATAATAATAGTAAATGGATAAACAATACAATAAAAAAGTAAGAAGTAAGAAATACAAAATAGAACTCTCATATACTTTGTATTTAAATAATGTTTTAAACTGTTAACAGTGTAATTTTTGAATGATTAAATATTTTGTTACAGATACAAGAGTAATTCCTACAAAACTGTTGCACCAGAGAGGGTATTTGGTCAAAAATATTGTAATAAGTAGGGCTGTGACGATACACGTATCAAAACTGAAATCACGACACTCATATCCACGAACTTGTCTCGCGGTGTGAGAAGGCAGAATCGCGACACAACTTCCAGTCCAGATCCAGCCCTATGAACTATAAGTAGCCCCTTTCACATAGCGACGCTGGCCGCTGCAACAACACCACAGTGGTCATTCGCCAATTCTCTGCCGTTGTTTGTTCACACAGAGCGAAGCACCGCTGGAATAAAGACGAACCGCTGTGTAATTAACACAGAGGGCGCTGCGGCTTCTAAAGAGAAGTGACGGTACACTTCATGATGATGACGTGTGTGTGTGTTTTTAAGGGGTTTCCCCTGTGTCCCCCCCTCGGTAACACTCAGTAAGTTGAAGTTTTTTTGCCGGTGACAGACGCTGGTTTTCGGGCAGAAATGTGACGAGGAGTCGGTAGGATGGGCGGGAGGACAGACCCCTCTCCACCTACAGCTGCGGTATTTGTTTCCTCGTTGCTAAAGACAGTTACAGTTACTACGTTACCTCAGTTTGGTTCAGTAATGTTGCTTTGTGGGACATTTCTCTTTATTAAGTGAGGGATCTGTGCAGTTAACAGATCATCCTATAGACACGCCTTCCATCCCAATACTGCACTTCTGATTCTATCAGACGAGTATCATATACAGAAGTTATTGAAATGTTACATAAATACAATGTTTAATTTAAAAAAAATAAAAAAATCGAGGTTTGTATCGAACTGTGAGTCAAAGCTAGCTGGGTTTCCCAGAAAGGAGACTCCTGGGAATAGATGAGGTGTCAAAAGGCTGGAGGCGGCTATGGCTCAGGCAAGAGCCAGTGTCTTGTTATCGGGAGGTCACTGGTTTGATTCCCCTGGTCTGCATGTCAAAGTGTCCTTTGGCAAGATACTGAACCCCAAACTGCTCCTGTTGTGCAGGTCGGCACCTTGCATGGCAGCCACTGCTATCAGTGTATGAATGTATGAATTACTGTAAGACGCTTTGGACAAGAAGCGTCTGATAAACACCCTCAATGAAAATGTAGGTGGCTAGCTGGCTGGAGTCCAGAATAGTCAGTATACAGTATTCTTTTTAAGATTTGCTATTCTAGAGAACGGTTCATCCACACATGGACCTCTCAAACATCAGGGCTTGGAGTTCAGAGCTCATTCAGAAATGTTTTTTTTTATGTATGATGTGTTACAGTTCATACAAAAGAGGAAATTGTCCATGGCATTTCTCATGTCCTCCAGTTGGAAGCTGGTGTCTGCTGGGTCCAAGGGGTCAGTTTGCAATACAAAAACACCAATACGAGTGAAACAAAAGACGAGCTTTAATATAGTAAGTTGGTTTGTAAAAATTAAAGGGGATTCTCAACTGTCCCTTTGCATTCTCTCGTTGACTATCTCACTTGTTTCCCGTCAATCGTACTTAAGGTATGGGGCTGCGGGGTCCGACTGTGGATTCTTCCTCTTCTTTTTCTTTGGTTGCCAAGTTTGACTGAAGGCTTTCATTGGTCACACCAATACGCTTGAAATTTACCAGGTCAATTTTAGAATATTTTTTTTTAAAAATGCATAGAAAAGTATTTTTTAAACAAACACCAACTGTATGTGTACAAAGTTACCTCTGAACAAAAGGCCAGATTTATGTACATCTAGCACATGTGCCGTGTCTGTGTGTGTGTGTGTGTGTATGTGTCTGTGTGAGCCTATGACCTGAACTGCTCCCAGATTCCTCATATGTGAGTGAGAGAAATTGTGAGACTTCATGAGCTTAAACAAGTAAAGTCTATTTGTGGGAAACACTGATAAATGAGTTCAGACCACACTGTCTTTGTTTAAATCAAGGCTGCCCAAAGTGTGGTGAAAACAAAATGTTCTTCATAAAATTAAACCAATTCTAACATTAATGACTTTTTTTATATAAATTAGTATGAATTATTTTTCATAATGTGAGCATGGTAGGCAGAGTGACAATTTGCGCAAAAGTTAGTCAAATGAGGGACCTCGGGATCTTGGTGACGCTGAAGCCCTCAGAGGCAAGTGATAAAAAGATAAAAGGAAGCTAGAAAGCTTGTCCTGGTTAAACGTGCTTTCACGTGTTCTTAAGTCATAAAGACAGTATAGAGAACAATTCAGAAGACAGTCAGATAATGGATCACCATAGTTTTTTCTCACTTGCCTCTCAGGGCTTTGATGTCGTACTATTTGTCATCTGAGGGAGACAACAGGTGTTGGCTTTTGACTTGTGGTCTACCATTCAAAAGTTCTTCTTGTCTTAGCTTAAATCGAACAAACTGAGAGTATCAAGCTCCTGCTCCCTGTTGTCTTTTATCTGCCTTGATCCTCAGTGGATCTTGACATTGCTCAGACTTGGACTTGTTTCTGACTGAACTTCAGTGGTCTTGTTCTAAAACAGATTTGTGTCTACCTACTGGAAGTAAAGACGAGGCGTGGACCAATTATCAGTCCAGCCGATTGTCGGAGCTAGTATTCATAATTTTTTCCATAATCTGTATCAGCTTTTTTTGTGTGTCTGGTCGTTGATTCAACAAAAACATTTAAAATGCAGTATTTTGGCTCTGATGTAGCCTGCATCAGCAGCCATTCTCAGTGTCCACAACACTAACTGATATCACCAGTAATAGCTGTTATCTCAATCTCAGTAATGAATCTGAATGTGCAAAGTAACAAGTCGCCAAAGTTATCAAATAAGTGGAGTAGAGTAGTAGAAAATATTGAGCAGCAGAAAATGCAAATACTAAAGAAAAGTACCACAGGATTGTACATAAGGACAGTACTTGAGTGAATAGTAGTTGGTTTCATTTCATCACGGGTTGTTCTCTACTTTGAGTCTAAGATTTGTAGTATTCCTGTAAATGTATATTGGCTCCAATTATTGGTTATAGGTCTCCAGGATTACTAATATTCATCTATATCGGCCCTGAAAAAACATATCAGTCGACCCCTAGTAAAGACACCATTTGTCATTGCAGTGTTGCACAACTGCTCATTTTTTAAATCACCTAGCCACTCATTATAAGCAAGAAGCATTCATCTCTGGTGGGGCTTCCTGGAGTGACTCCTCACTGTTCCCCTAAATACTGTTACGTCATTGTACATCAACACAACCCTAATGAAGAGATAACACAGTGGGCAGAGAAAGGGAAAATGTCTCTGAGACATACTTAGCAGTCATCTGATTGAAGTTAGGAGGGAGAAAAGATGTGAGTGAGGGATGTCTGGATGATGGATAGATGTAACCTGCCTACGTACTACATATAAAAACATTCTTGCTAGAATCTTTCAGGTTTACATCTCTCTCTTTTTTCCTGATGTTCAGTAATGTGCTCTGTCCCTTAAATAGACAAACAAATAGGTGAATAGAAAAGAGAACTGGATTGAGAGGCAAAGAGGTTTGAGAAAGCAGGAAGGATGATGAAGGAAAGGGGGAGGGGAGAGTGGCTGGTAGGGTGGGTTGGGTTGCTAGGGGACAGTATGTCAGACTCCTGCTGCTGAGAGCCAGGCCTGCTATTGGAAGCTACTTGCTTAGCAGGAGAGAGGCGGAAGAGGAGAGAGAGAAGTAGCTAATGAGTATTGTAGGCTGGTTGCTGAGACAGCACTGGGTTTATTTATAGAGTGCTGGCCAGCCAGCCCTTAGATACCAACAGCGAATCAGCTGACAGAGAAAGAGGGGGCCTCGACCAATGGCAGTGCAAGAAGGGGTATGCCAGATTGAGGAAGTGCTGTGGGTGCCTCTCAGTCTGTTAAAGAGATGGAGCTGATTTTTCAGTACTAGGCAGATATTCTCTCTCCCCAGCAGTGTCATATCTGTAAGCAGGCCAGAGCTGCGAGCACTATGGCGGTCCCCTGCACAATGATTGGATTACTTTCTCCTGCTTGTCAACACAACACAAGTACACACATGCAGTTCAACACTGATGTTCGAAGTGGTTCATTGGTTCACAATTGGGCCCTCTTTTAGAACTGTTTAAAATCTCAGGGAGCCATTTGAAAAATATGTTGGGAGGTAAAAGTGCTGAGGAGCCTCTTATTACAGTTTATAGTTATTCTTACCCTCGTATATGTTAAATTTAAGGAAACTGATCTTTTTAGGCCATACATTCAGATTTGACTCCTGTGCCATACTAGACCGATTGTATTTTATTTTTCCTTCACACCTTTCCAGATAGTTCACTGGGATGTATGTAGTGTGTGTGTATATAGTGTAGATTCCAACAGCTGAGCAACAGGTAACAGAAGTCATTGTAACATACACTGCTGTCTGTCTAAATACATTTAGTGTACATAGACAAGTCCTGCTGGGCGTCAGTAGTGAATGACCAGGTAGCACACGAGCACCCTTCTTCTATAGATTCTTGCTGGTGGAACCGATGACGAATGTTGCCGAGGTCGACACTGACACATCAGTGGGCTGAAGGGAAATTATGTGCTGCTTTCTTGAATTAAATAGTGCAGACAACTTCACCAATGCTGGCTGTTTCAACTTTACCACTGGCCCTTAACCCAAAATGCTCCCAAATTGGCAGAGGCTACTTCTTCAACATTAAAACCCAACACTCACCGTCGGCATTCCTCTCAGCTCAGCTGCCTCTTCCACCAGTACACACTGACCTCTGGTGGTGTGTCCTGAGCACTACAACACATTGCTACAAAACAGCATGTCCTCACCATTCCATAGAGAGCCAAGTGTCTGTATTTGAGACCAAAATCATCCCCTCAGAATGTTTTAATATGCTGGCCTGCTGTAGGACCTGGACGCTCCATTACCTTGTACACTACAGAGAGCAGTCGTACTGTCAAGGCTGCCAGTACTCCTTTTCACTGGATCTTTGTGGTTTGGTGTTAATACTTTTTTTCATACTCTCGCTCATTGCATTGATAAGCTTCACCGTGTGATGCTGTGCTCTCCTGCTAATACAGTGTGTATTTCCTGCTGTTGCTGCCTAAGACAAAAGCCTCAGACACACATACTGTATGTAGAGACAGAGTTAACACTGTGATGATGACATGTCCACCTTCAGCATGCTTGGTGTCATTTTCTACATATCCTATATTAGTGAGTCCAACTGCTTTTTGCAACAGGGATCTGTGTTGCTGATATTACATGTACACAGTCACCATCATCATTCTTGGTGTGGACGAACAAGGTGTTTTGTCAGATGCCAAACTGTATTTCTGTTGTTACGGCTGTTATGGAAAGTTCATTCTTGACTCAAACTGGGGCTTTATTTCCATGTGCTCAGTGACTCGTTTTGAGGTTCTCTTCCACATTGATTTGTGCATTGAAGGAAGAAGCTGAATAATATTCCACATCATACTGTGTTCAGACTTTGTACAGTTACCACCCCATTATGGAACTTTTTGGAAAGCTGTTTTCTGCAGAGGGCAGTAGTGAGCCAATACAAAAGCTCCAGATCCACAGGCCAAAGGGGTGGAACATGTGAGGGGCAGGCATCTTACAGCCGGACCAGTTCTCTGGGTGTTAGCACCTACAGCTTGGGAACACAGAAGCCTGTGTGTGGCATAAGATGGGTGCAGGTGAATTTGGATGTAATGGGATGTAGCTACATCCAGTACAAATGATGAAATCACTTCTCCTCAATGAACACTCAGAACCTACATGATAGAGAGCTGTCTCTGTTACAGTATGCTATGTCATACAACTGTCATGTTATGAAAATGACCTTCAAACCTTTTGACAGAGTCAGACCTGTTGGTATTTTTGAAATATTTCTCATAGCTGATATGAATCCAAATGGATCAAACTGGTGTTTTTTGACTCTCTTCTGTTTGCATAATAGGGTGACTGAAGTGCCTTTATATATACTGGTATTCCATTTTGTAGAAATTTCCCACCTGGCAGAATAATAAGATAACAAGGTAAGCTCACTATCATTTTTTTAATGCAGAGGTTTAAAATAAAGCTATGTTTGAGTCCTCTGTGCTACATTCACAGAAAAAAAAAACAACGATCTGTTTCATATAATGGGGTGGTGATAATGAGATCTACAGTCTGAGGAGTGAAGCTGCTCTGTAGTGTGGTGGTACAGCAGCAGATACTTCTGTATCTGTTGTCAGATGGCAGCAGGGTGAACAGACTGTGGCTGGGTGGGTGTTGTCTTTTAGTATCTTTGGGCTCTGAGCAGACATCTCACTTCACTGATGTCACTAATGCTCTGTAGATGGTACCAGTCAGGGCTCCAGACTGCGACCAAATGCTCGCATTTTGTGACCAAAATTTTAGACAGTGCGACTAAATTTAGTGAATTTGCCTGTGTTTTTTGTTTTTTTTACACTAGTACGTGGAAGGAGCAAATCAAAGCATCTGGAATCTCACTTTCATTGAACAATGGCGAAACAAACTCTTGATGCTTATTTTCTCCCCGATAAGCCGATGATGAGTCCGAGTCTGAAGATACAAGTGTGGCGAAAAGGGCAGAAAATACTGTTTTGGTAAAGACTGGCTGCGTGAATTTGACTGGTTAAGGTCTCAGAGAGACGAATTCCATGAACTGCAAATTTTGCAGTCGAAGTCCGCAACATGTGGGGAACACGAAGTTTGCAGGTAACACAGCACTACACAGTTTAAACAAAGCACACTGGTCAAACACAGTGCTAGTCTAAGACAAAATATGCTGTGACCTGTACTTCAATGAAAATGCAACTCCAGTTTCAGTTGCATTTAGAAGGCAAGAGGCTGTTAATCAGTGCACTGTGGAGGCCCAATTAATATCTAAGTTTAACACAGCCTTTTTCACTGCCAAGGAAGAACTACCCTTTACCAAATATAAAGGCCAACTCGACCTGCAAAGAAAGAACAGCGTGAAACTCTACTCAATATGTAATAAATTATTAATTATTATATTATATTACGGTGTGCGCCCCTAAATTTAGTGATTGTGCTCCTAAAATTTTCAGTTGAGGGCCACTGTGCTCCTAGTAAATAAAGTTAGTCTGGAGCCCTGCCAGTGATGTTCTGGTGGTTTAATCACCTGCTGTAGATGCCTCTATCACTCCTCTTTAAAGGAGCCAGAATCTGACTCCAGAATGTAGCCTTCCTAAGTTTCTGTAGAAAGTAGAGCCTTTTCTGTGCTTTTTTTAACCAGCGTGGTGATGTGTGTTTATGATGGGATAGTATATATAGTTATCCACAGGATGAGACTGACAGATGCATGAGCAGTCAGCCATCATATTATTGTGCTGACCACCAGCTGTAGCTTTTGAAGTGTATCTGACTCAGTTCGCTGTGCCCAGTGTTGACCGATGTCTGTTGATTGAATGTGCTGAAGTGGCTTCAGAAGAAGTTGGCTGAGAGCTTTCTGATTGGCTGCTCTGAGTCACTGATTCACCTGTATAGTGCAGATATTTGACCTCTGCAGTTTTTTCCCACCACCAGCAAAACAACACAGATCGACAGGGCCAGAGCAAAGTAACACACTTGCAGTAGCAGTTTACTATCTAATGATGACGTCTCAGGTAAATTTCAAGGTTTATGTCAAGACTGTAGTCGTGAATCATGTCTGAGTTATACTGGCATGGACACAGCTGGCTAGGTTCCACTCTTTGTTTGTGTCCAGGTGCAGATTGTACTGTCATGTGCGGCCTGTTAGTAGTTTCCTTTGTGATGAGTTCAAGTGCAACTTTCAATAGACAAAAAAGTTGGCATGATGTTGGTCATGATGAGGTGTGTTTCCAGTTATGCTAATGGCATCCAGAGTTGTAGCCCGTGATGGGGGTCTAGCACCCCCCTATGTCCATAAGGGAAAGTCATCAGCCATCAACTGTTTGAACATTCCTCATACCACTTCACCTCCTCAATCCTCTCTCCAGGGTTGTCTTCTTTGCTCGGAAACCAAAATGAAGCGGCTGAACAACATGAGAGCTGCAGAGTGTTTTCCTTATTTATAACATGTAGCTGTTATAAATGAACTGTTTTCAGACCCACTTTATTGAATATCTGGTGACATTAGCAGGTCTCTATGCAATGTCTTGTTTAGGTGACAACGATTCTGCTCTTTGTATGAGAGGAGAGATCTGTTGGATCCAAATAAAGGCACCAGTTTTCTCCCAAAGCTGCAGCAACAAATGATAGGTGTTTCTCCATCTTTCTCCTTGTGCACATTTCCAAGTAGATTTTGGATTTATACAGAGAAACTACACACTGTTGGGTGTACGCCAAGTTTTATAAATCTGAATATTTTGTATGTACACAAAATATTGTGTGGATTCTCCAGAGACCTTGATTTTTACTTTTAGATGATTGTTATTATTAGATTATTATTTTTGGTCACTGTTTTGGTCAGTGAAGTATAAAAGGAGAAGTAAGTAGTTAAAAGTTGTTTGTGTTAGTTGTAATTTGATGGACAGTGAAACAGCAAAAATCCACATATATGATAATTGTTCTGCAGACTTGTGTTTTTGAGGGAGAATGATTGTTTCTCTTGACAGTGTGGAGCTGCTTCGTCTGCTCTCCGGATTGTCATTATGGCTCACGAATGCCTTCCTTGTGTGTGGACCCTGACATCCAGATGTTGTATTGATTCAAGGGGTGGGATTACCAAATCAAAGGAAACTGAGCCGTTCATTCGGATTTCAATTCTGTGCCATACTAGAGCTGATGAATTTCAGTCAAGTGGGATTGATTTACATTTCAAGAAAACTGTGTAGCAGAGAAATAATAGGGAACATTTAACCTTAATTGTCTGTGAAACTAGAAAAAAAAAGAGCTGATTTATTATCATTATTTTTAACACAAGAATAAGAAAAATGTTTTTTGTTTTTTATTTCATATAACGAACCCTTAAAATCAATTGAAAAAGTCTTTCTGGCCACCCCTGTGAAAGCTGATCAAACGATTGAATATTGATTAAATATTGTGACAGCAGTTCCTACTGTTTTCTGAAGAGATAACAGACTTTGTTTCATGCAGTTGCATCTGAGCTCTTAGTGTTTTGAAGGAGTCACTAATGATCTTTCTGCTTGTGCTTATATAAAGTTGTTGGACAAAATGGTGACATGTACACTCGATTGAGGCAGTTAGGTATGAGATAGTGTTGGCCTCACAGCGTGCTGAGTGGAGGTACAGAGCTGCTGTTCACCTACAGACCGCTGCTGGAGGAGAGAGGTGGGTACAGCTGCTCTAATCCAGAGAAGCAGAGTTTATTGTTTAAACTTCTGGGATTACAATAGCGTGGTGAAGTTGATTTACATGCCTGTGTGTGTTAGTGTGTTAACCTGCTGTCACTGAGCAGAGCTCTCACACGTTCTTCAGAGCTTCACCATTAAACAGGCAGAATAAAATGACAATCCAGTCACCCAGCCCTACTCCACGCTCAGTGGAAATCATTCACTTTCAGGTGATTAATTTGGCTCTGAGTTTGACCAGAATCAGGCAGCCAGACCGGCAGGTGATACAGTGGAAGGACATCCTGTGTTCTGTTTCATATCTGAGCTGTGATTGAATCAGAGGGAAACATGATGTCAGTTATTAGTGCTCTGAGGTTTGTGCATTAATGAGAGTGGTAGCTTGTGTAGATACCTACAGTTCTGGAGGTCACACTGCTGATAAATGAGCCATATTGTAAATAAATTGCATAAATGTGTCTATCTGAGAGTGATGTGTTTAACCTGCGTTCAACACTTGGATATGTGTAGTAGACGGTTCAGTATGTATGAATGTATGGTGAATAAAGACAGTACTCTGTGTGTGATGAGCTGTGGTATGAAAACAGAGCAGCAGTATCTGTTGGTCCAAAGATGGCAGCATGGAAACAGAAAAGAATGTTGGGGTTTCCCTATCTAATCATCTCTCTCTCTCTCTCTCTCTCTCTCCACCAGGTGTAAGCAGCTCAGGATGTCCGCCCACCTCCTCCTCCTCCTCCTCCTCCTCCTCCTCCTCCTCCTCCTCCACTGCCCAGGGCTTCTCCCTCGCTGAGCCAGCCATGACCAGCCAGCACACACATACACACCCCTCCTTCAGCTCCATCCACTCCATGGCCGAGCAGCAGCAGGTAACACACACACCTTTGAGATGTTTCTGTTTCATTTACAATGTCTTTTTTATCTTGACATAACTAGTGCTGTGACTGCTGAACTGACACATTTCACCACACACTGAAGGAGGATCTGCCACTCAAGCCTTTTGCACAGGAACTGATTTGTGTTCTACCTGTCAATAAATGTGACAGCACTTCCTCTCCACCGATGGAGACATGTTTTTGCCTGTGGCTCAAAACTCAGTTGTATTTTTTTATCTGTAAATGAGTATAATTTGATGCTGACCAGAATGATAATCTGGATCTGTTTGTTCAGCTACTACACGATAAGAAACAGGGTTAGAGACCTGCATTTGGCACAAATGTGCAACTGGTCGGCTATTACAGATTTGGATATCTTAAAGGGGCACTCTGTTGTTTTGTATAAGAAAATTCAAACTCTTGAAATATTTACAATAATAATGGGCCAAATGAAAAACAAATGTATTTTTTTTCCATGAGTGAATAAACAAGCTGTTCTCTGAAGAAAATATTTTAGTTTGAATTGAGACACAGAATACCAACAATCATCACCAATGTCCTGATATCTTAAAATGTCTGTATTGTCCCATTAAACCCTGTAAAGCTGCATGTCTGTAGTCAGTCACTTGTGTTGTCTCACACAACAACACTTCCACTTTCTCATTGCAAGATTCTCATGTGCTTATTTAAATTCAGAGTCAGGTCAGTTTCATCATTCCAAACGGGATAATTCATTTGGTCCAGTGCTCCAGATATTAAAAACACTTTATAGAAGATAGAAGAGAGAAGAAAACACAATACAACCACAGCAGAATCATTAGAGCCGACCAATATGCAGTGATTGAGGCCAATGTCGATATAAGGGAGCAAAAAGTTCCCATATCGATATATCAGCTGATATATGCACATTATTTACAGTGAGCCCTAAAATGTGGTTATGAAACACTCGAGATAAAGATGTTTTACAGATTAGCATTGTTAACGTAATTGTCTAAACTGAGCAGTGCACTGCAACTTCACGGGAAATGTAATAATTACACATAAACCCAAGCATATTTTTCTGCTCTGTGTTCTTTACAAAGCATACCGTTGTACCTCGATACTGATATGTCTGTGATCAGCCAACTGATATATGGGTCAGGCTCTAATAATCATAATAAGACACACCGATCACATTAAAACAGAAACAGAACTATGAAGTCAAATAGAAACAGGCAAATCAAATCTGAGATTTGTGTGACAAGTGTGACTGAGCAGCTCCCAGACCTCCAGACTCCAAACACACTGATGTATGAAGAGCTGCTGTGTGTGTGTGTGTCCTCTGCAGGTGCTGTCTGATATGACCATACTCCAGCGGAGGATCCCCCCCAGTTTCAGAGACCCTGCCAGCGCTCCACTGAGGAAACTTTCTGTTGACCTCATCAAAACCTACAAGCACATCAATGAGGTATGACACACACACACACACACACACACACACACACACACACACACACACACACCACACACACGTGTTAAGTTTGTAATGTTTTTGCCTATTTTCTGCATTGTGGGTGATGTTTGCATGACCCTGAGATGAAGTATTGTTTGTCAGTGGGACAGTCATCAAGGGTTCATGTTTGGGTTTACTGTCAGAGTATAGAACAGGGTTCGTACGGTCATGAAAAACCTGGAAAAGTTTTGGAAATTGAAAATGCATTTTCTAGGTCCTTGAAAGGTTCATGAAAAATAACATTTCCTGTAAAGTTTTGGAAAGGTCATGGAAATATTGCGTGGATAATATTTAGGATGCGTAAAACGGGCACAGTCGGGTATTAGTAAACTGGCCACCGTTGTCAATGTTGTTTGTGTCTCTGACAGAACTTCATTGAAAGCAGAGCTCCACCAAAGAGCCTGCAGTCATTGCGGAAGGTTATCTGATGTGTCAGTGTTTCCCCTGTACGCATTCTGCTGCGGGATTTTCAGCGCTGCTGCCAAAAAAAGAAAAAAAAAAGACGTGATGTTTGTCGGTTTAATATCACGGGCGAATGGCGAATTTAAGTTGCACACAGTGAAAGCACTGCACCCTAAGTTGTCTTGAAATCGATTATTATTGTCATTACTGCTATTTGTATAATTTCTACAAGTCACCGTTTAAGTTGAGTGACTGAAATCCTCGTCATCCTATTCAAAGGCTGCAACAGGCGACTTATCAAACCGGGGTGAAGTTAGTTTCAGGTTGGATATTCGGTGGATATTCACTCGGGTCCAGCCGAGTCTTTCCTGAGGTTCACTCAGTGTTAGCAGCAGGAGGACAGTTAGCTCACCTCCAGAGCCTCGCGCTGAATGACACTGATTTAGGGACCGTCATTAAATTACTTAGCATAAATATATTAATACAAAATAATTGTTTTTTCAATATCTTCCATGTCATGGGGCCCAGTGACTCCAGCAGCAGATTGTATTAGTGAACTGGACGAATGAGACACAGCTATCTTTATTGTATTTTAGTGCTTGTTCTATTTTATATGAATATTAATATGCAGAAATTATGATTTTTTTCTCAATAGCTTCCATGTCATGTGACCCACTGACACTTCTGCTCAAGAGGTTAACATATTTTCAAGCAGCAGTGTCAACCTCTACACTATTTTGTCTCATGTCTTAGATTGTGATTCTGAAATTCTGAAAATTATTTATTTATTTATTTATTTATTTTCAAAAATCTCACCAGATGTCACCATTTAAAGGGTTATTTTTCACAATTTTCTTCCGCTAAGTTAGGGACTTAGCAACACTCTCGGGGAGACACTGTGTTCTAAGAATTTTGGACGTGTGGGGCGAACTTTATCTTTCTTAGCTGAAGCCAACAATGGGACAAAATAAATGTAAAGAGAGACATAGTGGAGTCGTATATTTTCCTGCTTTTTTGTCCTTTGCCAATCAGTCCTAGGATCAAGATGTGTCTGTGGTTTGATTTAGAGGGACCGAGTTTCGGTCTTGGAAATTCAATGAAAGGTTATGGAGAAGTCATTGAAAAGTCATGGAAAACTATTGCTAAAAAAGTGTATGAACCCTGATAGAAGCTGCAGAAAGTAAATTCTGTTCAGTATCAGTGTCAGCCTTTCTGAAGGAATCGGGTTTGGATTGGGGTCAAAGCATACTGCAAGGAATCATTAACATGGGACATTTTGGAGCTAATGACCAGATGCTGATGACTACAATGTTGAAAGAATGTCATAGCCAGGACAAGCAGCTCTTCAGAATTGAAGTGTCACCATGAGCTCAATGAGTGACATTTAACAGTATATGCCTGTTCAAAAACCTTCTTCAAGTTTCATGTTGTGTCGAGCCTTCTTAGTGTTTTGAAAATAGCCATTTTGATGCCATCACTAAAGTGCCCGTAGCCGAAAACGAAAATATGGTAAATCTTAAAAGTGCCTCTTTTGTCGTAATTATGCTTTAACACGAAGGTTTGACTCATATACATACACAAAAAAAGCCTAGGTTGCATTTTGGCCGGAGTTTCACTTTAACGTCACTCACACCTGGTCCCCGAGCTTCCGGTCTGGACCGTTGGCTGCATGGCTAACTCAGCTAACTAGCTGCAGTTAGCAGCTACAGTTAGTAACATTTGCAGTTTCTCTAGGGATTCGCTGCCCCTGTCTGTTTTGAATATGAATTTGACAGGTGGCCATATCTCACATATCGCAGCGGTAAATAATATATATTGACTGTGGGAGGTTAATGGGCAGGTTAACCCTGGATGTGTTACTTTTGTGGATATGGTTAAAAGTTTCAAATGTTAGTGCATTTTTGGGTTTTGTCTAATGATGTGAGAAGTAAAAGTATGTACGGCAACAGGTGAATGGCCTTCTTTGTGTTTTGAGGCAGAAAAGTCAGAAACTGTAAATTCTATTGCTGAAATAAGACGTATTTGTCCACTTTTTGATATGTTAAGATCGTGACTGAGAAACAAAAGTTGTAGAATTTAAAAGTGAAGAAATGTAAAAGAGAGCAGTGAGGAGAGGTGGGTGACTTCTCAAGTCATGTGACATGTGAAGCACAATATACACCCATTATAAACTCAGGAAAGGAGTGAATGATGCATCAAACCAACACTGTCCTATTTCAAAAGCTGTGAGAGATTTAAAAATGAATTATTCAAAGTGAAGTTGACATCAATCTGTTGAGATTTTTAAAAGTCTTGAGCTTCAAGATTGTGGAAGGAGTCATTTTTCAAAGCGGAATAGATTTGAAAATGATTTAAAGTTTTCTCTGTTTACTTACATGATCACAATTTGTTGAAAAATTTCAATATTTTAAAAGGTAGAAAAAAGTCCCTCAGTTAGGGCTGGGCGATATGGCCTTTTATTAATATCCCGATATTTTTAGGCCATGTCACGATACACGATGTATATCTCGATATTTTCCCTTAGCCTTGAATTAACACTTTGATACATACAATCATGCCAGTATGATGATTCTTTGTGTCTACATTAAAACATTGTTTATACTGCATTAATATATGCTGATTTCATGGATTAAAGCAAAAAAAAATCTTTAGACTGAAAGGTTTTTTCGAGCTGTAGCCAAGTCATATTCCCAATTTATAATTTGTGAAACATGTAACAGGGCACGTTACTTGACATTTACAGCCTCACCCCACACCATGTTCTCTAATGCAGACATCAAGTTTACATATTTGACCAACAGTGTTTTACAGGAGGATGATCTGAACATCTGTTCGATTCACACTTACAATGTCTTTTGTCTTTTCAATGTAATTTTCAATCTATGAAATCAAACTGTGCCTTTTTTTGCCAAGCTTCTCTCAAGATTTACTCTTTCAAATAATCAACCATCTAGAGAACCTTATTAGTATGCTATTTTTCTACTTCTTCTCATCATCATTATCATTATTAATGTTTAAAGTGAACCTTATCATTTAACAGAAAAATACATCATACAAACAGCAACTTTTGCAGTCTTGTCAGTCTGATGGCGAGTTATCACCTTTCTGTCATCACTAACATACTGTTAGTAATCAAAGAAGCTCTGAGGCTTTACATTTGTTCTATATGTTATGATACAAGATGTCAGCATTGAGCTACAATCAGGCTACATTCATGATTTTGCACAGTCAAACTAACCAAAAACTTCTTATTGATCATCATTATAAAGTGTCAGGGCGTTCCTGTAACCATGGTAACTCATGGTGCCAGAGGGGAGGGAGAGATGCTGAATGAAGCCGTTTACACAGATACACTGCAGACAAAGTCCAGACTATAGTTGTTATTTCACACATGTAGCACACAACAGGAGACTCTCTGTGTCAGACGAGTTCTCACGTGTTGACTAAACTCAAAAACTAATTGATAACTTAGCAGCGCGACGAGTCCTTGCTAGCTAAGCAGCTAAACGCCACTCCGTGTTTAGATCTCGCCCTGTGTGGGTCACTACACTGTCATTGGTCAGGCGCGCACACACTGTTAACGATACCATTGGCTGCAGAGTGTGACAATCACTCTAGGTGCGTTTGTTTGATCTCTCTGTGCGGAGAGATGAGAGAGTGAGAAAAACCTGTAGTTCAGTGCCCGCGACTAAAAGCAACTGTGTGACAATTGAATGTATACTCGAATATTCACGATATAGTCATTTTCTACATCCCACAGAGAACAAGCCGCGATACATCGAGTATATTTGATATATCGCCCAGCCCTACCTTCAGTATATTGACATTTGAATGGTTTTTGCATCTGACAGTATGTAGAGCCTAGGAGCAGACCAAAAACATCCCGTATGTCCTTCAAAAACTGCTGGAAATGAGGAAGCTGGAGCTATGAGCACTTCAAAGTGGAGGAAATTTGAAGAGGATTTGTGGATTGTTCCATTTTCTTACATTGCGCAAATTTGCTGAATAAAGCTTTGTGTTTTAAGTCTGGGTTACAAAAAGAGAAATGGAACAATTGTGTGAATACTGAGTCAGAAGAAGAGACTGTGACGGGACCGCTGGGTGAGCCGCCTGCTCTGTCCTTCATTAACCAGCACAGGCTCCAAGCTGTTAACAGTCAATACTAAAGAAATGATAGTGAATGATGTGCAGATAATGTAATGGGTCATTCTTAAGATGCACTATGAAGTAGAGCTGGGGACCTAAGCTGTTGTTTCCTCCACAGGTGTACTATACTAAGAAAAAGCGGAGGGCCCAGCAGGTCCCTCCAGAGGACAGCAGCACCAAGAAGGAGAGAAAAGTCTACAATGATGGCTATGACGACGACAACTACGACTACATAGTCAAAAATGGAGAAAAGTGGCTGGACCGCTATGAGATAGACTCACTGATCGGGAAGGGCTCCTTCGGACAGGTAAGGTCAACAAAGGAGACTTTACACGAAACCCAATCCACATGAATTGATAGTTTATAAAATCTTGTTCTCAGGAGATCAATATCTGCTTATAAACACCAACAGTTTTAGCTGTCTTCACAAAATGGTGCATGAGGAACCAGCCTTCAAAGGTTTATTCTTCTGATGTAATTGTTTTCATAACAAAGGTCTGAATTCATCAGAGACAAAACAAAGCATGCTAACTGCAGCTGATGTGTTAGATTTCTTCGGTGGCTCCTACAGTCAGTGACAGCTGCTGAGGGTCAGTAAGTCGTTCAGATCACAGGGGGTGTGTCATGTACGGCCCAACGCGGCTGCCAGGTTTTAACTGTGTGGAAAAGGCTACTGCTGCACCGCATCAGATCTGCCCACTCTACTGAGTGGTTCACAGCGCAGCTCAAGACACACCTCTTAGACAGACACAGGCTCTTAGGAAGGTTGTTGTTCTAGTTCTGTTGTTCCGATCTCATCTTGAACACGATCTTTTATTCTCTGATCTGTTCACCTTTTTCTCTCTTGTCCTTGTTTGTAAAGCACCTTGGATAACTCATGTTGTCTAAAATGTGCTAAAAAAATTCATTTCAACTCAACTTGACTTGACTAATAGTACAGAGCTGGAGTTATGATATTGTTAGCTTGGCTAAGCATCAAAAGTAGAAAACTTAAAAAATATCTAATGGAATCTGACCAGTGGCCGTTTGCTGCATGTCATCCCCCTTTCTCTTCCTGTAGCCTGTCATGTCTCTCTAATCTGGCCTGTCCAATAAAGCCATGAAAAGAAAAAGTAAATGATGATAGTAATAATAATAATAATAAGTGAAACAGTATACTAATTGATTTGTTATATCTTGTAGGTTTATTCTATGCATGAAGGTACATTTACAAAAGGACAACATTTGTGTTTGAAGGGGGGTAACAGTCCTCTCCAGAAGGATGTATTTGGGTTTGAGGATGAATCGAGTGGACTATCATTTTTGTTGAACATTAGCTTTAATCTGTTCTTGTTGGGACTGAGTGGGTAAATGTTTATCAGAGTGTGTGATGGTAATGTGCTGATGTGCGTCTGCAGGTGGTGAAGGCCTACGACCACCATGAGCAGGAATGGGTTGCCATTAAGATCATCAAGAACAAAAAGGCGTTTCTAAACCAGGCACAGATTGAACTACGCCTGCTGGAGCTCATGAACAAGCATGACACTGAGATGAAATATTACATAGGTAAGTGGACAACACACACACACACACACACACACATTACAGTGATGTGAGAGGGGTCAGAGGTCAGATATAACACATGTACAGCCTCAGATGTTTTACACCACACTGGTTGTAGCAGTCATGTTGCCAGTCAGAATCGAGTTGCATGGCTGTACTCAGTTCAAAGAAACAAACATATTAATATTAATATATAATTATTATCAAATTATTTGTCTTTTATATTCACTGTGAGTAGCATAAATGGATCACAGCTTGGATTTAGTTGTATAGCCCTGTGTTTCAGAAAGGTATGTTTGTATCTTGTGTTGAGGTATCCAAAGTATTTACGGCATCAGTCACGTGGTTCCAGGACTTGAAAAGTGTGTAATCATCAGAGAGAAATAGAGAGGAAATGATTTTAATGTTGTTCAGTACTGTTGCCTGACCTCACCTTTGTTTCAGGGTATATCTTAACTTTCCTCCCTGTCTCCCATCTGTCTCTGTGTGTGTGTCTGTCTGTCAATTTGTCTCGGTGCAGTCCACCTGAAGCGTCACTTTATGTTTAGGAACCATCTCTGTTTGGTGTTTGAGTTGTTGAGCTACAACCTGTACGATCTGCTGAGGAACACCAACTTCAGAGGAGTCTCCCTCAACCTCACCAGAAAATTTGCACAGCAGCTCTGTACAGGTGGGTTCATGGAGGAGTTCACTTTGGATTCACGCTGTACTGGAGTTTGTCCATGGAGACAGTTACTGTGCCAGTTTAGGTGATTATGGAGACTAGAATTGTTGCAGTGACTTGGCCGAGAAACACGAACGACAACATGTCGCCCCCCAGCCAATCGTAACTCAGCCGTCTGTCAAGACCTTCGGGTTCTAGGGAACAACTTCCTGAACCAAGAATGAAAACACAGTTGTTTGTGTAATGCTAGCTGTGTTATGTTCAGAAAAACATGAAAAAAATTCTCACGTTAGTGTTTTTGTGAAGATTGGTTTTATTGAAAGATGTTCATTTTACATGGGAATGTAGAGTTTGTGAAAATACAAACTGTACTTGCATACAAACATACAATATGTACGTGTGAATTCCAGGTTTCTTTCTTCCAGATTTCAAGGAGTCCAGGTAGTTTTCTTTTTACAATACACCCTCTTTTATAACATAAAAAAAGAAAGAAAGAAAAAAAAGGATGTGCACATGAAGGCTGAATTTTTCCTTTTATTTGAAGTAGGTAAATGTTTAATGTCATGTCCTCAGAAAGTGGGGATAACTCATAAAGGAGTATCTGAGAAATTAGACTTTTAGATCTAAAAGTGATGGTACCAGATGCCTTTTTTCATTTCCAGCTCCCTGCGTCTGTCAGGTGGGGTACTATAGGGCTCATATTATGTGGCTGCCATCCAAATGTATCGCAAATTTATCCACATTTTGAAAAAATCTGCAAAAGCAAATCCAAATGTCTGCTTGTGTCCATCCACCATCATTGTGTTGATTCATTGAGAGAAGCAGTAGGTGGCACTAATTCTGCAGTTGGGTGCCATTATACCACTGCAGTAGAAGAGAGTGCAACAGGATGATGGCTTACTACTACAACACACTTTTTTAAGTTTTCTTCGCCACTGATTGACAGGACTCGTTCAGTGTTAATTAGGCACAATTGAAACACATTCAGAGGTCTGTTATGTTGCTTGGTGCCACAAACAACAGTGTGGTGTCAGGAGACGGCACCAGCAGGGGAGGAAATACTCTGCATCCCTGTGGTGGATGGAGAGAGCTAGAGGAGTTGTTGCTTCCAAGACAGGAGCCACGAAATGAAGGCAGAGTTGATGATGATACTGTCCCAGGAAATTTGTTCTAATGAGGCCTGTGGGTAGGAGCACACTGTGTGTGGGTGTCAATAAATGCAGATGTATTGCTGATACAGTTTCAAGAAAAATGCAATATACATCGTCATGTAATATAGTAGGTTTTACAAGCTTGAGTCCAAAGAAGTTGGGACACTGGTTGTCAAAAACCACAGACATTCAAAAACGATCTGTGTTTACTGTCAACAGCTTTACCAAGTGTTCCTTAATGCGATCATGTGCTTCACAAAGTGATGAACCTCAGCCCATCCTCTCAGTCCTGACACTCTCACCTGTCACCAATGAACCTGTTTACCTGTGGAATGTTCCAATCAGGTGTTTTAGGAACATTCCTGATTTTCACAGTCTGTTGTTGCTCTTGTCCCGACTTGTTTGAAACAAGTTGTTGGCATCATCCGAATAAGATTTTTTTACTAAATTATTATTTACAAAGACGGTGAAGTTGATGAGGTTTAACATGAAAGATATTGTCAGTGTTTTGTTATCGATTGAGTACACAGTATGTGGACAAAAAGTAAGTAAATTATCATTATCTCTTTAATTTCTCTTTTACACCACGTCCCAACTTTTTTCTACAGCATATATTACAATAAGTGTTTACATTCACAGCCATAGTACACACCAAATGAGCCACTGAGGGAGGTGGTAATTACAAGAATGATGTCCTTTCTGTCCACAGCGTTATTATTCCTTGCCACTCCAGAGCTGTCAATCATCCACTGCGACCTGAAACCAGAGAACATCCTGCTATGTAACCCCAAGAGATCTGCGATCAAGATAGTTGACTTTGGCTCCTCCTGCCAGCTCGGACAGAGGGTAAGTGTGGTGCTTGCTGGATGACGCTCCCAACAACCCCGAGAGTCGAGGATTAACAGGAATAACAGAACAAATGTATCATACACATGTTGTAGTTAAGTCGAAATCAAAAGTGAGATGTTATTCACAATTCTGCTCTTACATTAGTGTTTTAAAATACAGTACAATATGTACTTTCTGCCACTAGGGGGCTCTTTATCAAAAAGAAAACATAAGACATCACAAGAGTGTTCTGTGCTGTGAGGGGAGCTGCTACTCAGAGCTGCTTCAGAGGTCGGGGCGGATCACTTTGTTAGTGGGTTATTTATCTCGTTCATTCAATATATCTCTTGTGTTATTAAAAAGATTGAGGCCAGTTTAAAGTCCGTGTAAAGCAAAATCAGCCATTTCTTCTAAACACATTAAACAGGTCATAAATGTGTTTACTTAAAACATGTAAAAGCCATTCGACCATTTAGAATTTAATTTTGGAGCTAGGCTCACAAACTGTTTTTCAACATTTCTGTGTTCAGGATTTAATGGGCGGGTCAGAAATTATGGCCGCGTTACGTAACGCGGCCATGATTTGCATAAACCCCGCCCTGCTGCAGAAGTGGTATAAATATGTTCAGCGCGTCAGCTTCAGAGGTTCTCCCACTCGCTCTCAAGTCTTGGATAGCATTGCTAGCTAACCAGCCAACCAGTCAGCTAAACAGTCACATTTCCTCCTCATCGCTCTGCACCTTTCCTGGATGCCACAGTGTGCAGGGTAACGGCGCTGTTAGCTTATTTAAGTTTCCTTCGGATGACAACGTAAGGAAACGGTGGATCGATTTTGTCAAGAGGAGCTAACGTTACTGTTGGGAGTTAAACATCACCACCAACACCCGTCTGCAGTGTCCACTTTACCCCTGATCGTTTCAGCAACTGTGACCAGGTAATGTCTGTATTTCTGCAGAGTCTGTTGATGCTGGTCAGTGGGGCCGAACCGATCCTCTCCGTCCCGGCTTGCATGCTCTCCTCCCACCGGCATTATGTGGCCGCCGCAGCCGACCCTCTCCGTCCCGCTGACGGCGGGTCCCACCGGTGGTATGTGGCGGTAGTATCGGGGCCGCATTATTGGTGAGCCGTCCCAGTGTGAACGGATAATCCGGAGGTGTGGAGCGAGGGCGTGTCGGTCTGACAGTCTGATAACTACACAGGTCCTTCACTCAACTAAATAAAGAAAAATGTCCCACAAAGCAACGTTACAGGACCGAACAAAAGTAACGTGGTAACTGTAACTGTCTTTAGCAACTATATGAGGAAAACAAATACCACAGCCGTATGTGGAGAAGCGTCTGTCCTCCTGTCCGTCCTCCACCTGTCCTCCCGACTCCTCATCACATTTCTGCTCAGAAAACAGCGTTTGTCACCGGCAAAGACGAAAATAAATCACCGCGTCCGTCAGCTCTCCTGACCGAGACTTCAGGGAACTTTCCCCTGGAAAACAGCCTCCATCCCCGCGAGTGACAGAGTCAGACAGCGTCCTGTTTACTGATGGGGATTATGGGTCAGGATCTCAATCACTACACATTATAACAGCATCCATATGATTATTAACTGTCTGCGGGTTTAGATAGACAAGGGGAACACCTGGGGAACACCTGGGGAAACACCGACGTCATTAACATGACGTGTTAATGACCCCCCCCCCTCTACATGGGCGTGGTTCCAGCGCCTCTAACTGACACGCCCCCAGCGTTTCACAGCAGAGAGAAGTGCTTGTTTTTCCAGGATTTTGAGACCTAATTTTATACACTTACCAATTTTTTTAATCTTTCAAATTTGGCTCAGTGGTCAATGATACATGTTTCTGTGGTGTGACAAACTCATAACACAAATTCTTTGCCGCTTTACACGGACTTTAAGCAGAGGGAATCTTCTAGAATCAAACCAACAACCCACTTTAAGATTAAATAGGGCATGTTTTTTTCCTGCACTTTTACATATTAAATGTTTTTTTTTTTTAATTCTAAAACTAATAAAAAAGTGCATTCATTGTTTTAACATATTTAGATTCAGAGTTTTACAGTTCAGACATAGTCCGGCCTATTGGCCCTTCTAAACAAGTGATTGACCAGCTCTGCTCTGCTGCACAGGGGCCTTGGTTGGATATCAATAGATATAAAGAAAAGCTTCAAGGTGTTATCAAAGTAATTGAACTTCTTGACATCTATGAGCAGAGTCTCTGAACTGGTCTCCTCTTCCGTCTCATCCTCTCAGATCTATCAGTACATCCAGAGCAGGTTTTACCGCTCTCCTGAGGTCCTGTTGGGAATGCCATATGACCTGGCCATTGACATGTGGTCCCTGGGATGCATCCTGGTGGAGATGCACACAGGAGAGCCTCTCTTCAGTGGCTCCAATGAGGTAAGAGCGACCACACCACACATTAGTTAACTTCTCCCGGTTCACATGTCACTCAGCAACTTGTCAGGTGGCAGTTAGCTGTGAAGTCGTTCAGGAGGCTGTGTGTCCTCTCATCAGCAGCTCAGGCATGAACTACAGTAAACTGATGTCTTCATTTGACTATTCATCTAGTTCAGTTTGTCATAATAAATCACAGGAGGTGTTATAGAATTATTGAGTGTTTGACATTAAAATACTTCTACATTTTCAAAAAAAAATCATAAATGTTCATTGCCGCTGCACATTCACAGGTTAAGGTTCACAAGACTTGTTTAGTGAGTGAGAACGTTTGTACATGTGTATGAGCTGTCAGTATCCTGAATGAAAATAACTGTACTGTATTCAGAGTGAGTGTGATTGCAGCCTTATTCTACATGTATGTACACAATACAAAGACTGTGTGTGTTTGTGTGTGTGTGTGTGTGTGTGTGTGTGTGTGTGTGTGTGTGTGTGTGTGTGTGTGTGTAGGTTGACCAGATGAATAAGATTGTGGAGGTCCTGGGGGTCCCACCCAGCCACATGCTGGATGCAGCTCCTAAAGCTAGGAAGTACTTTGACAAGCTGTCAGATGGTCTCTGGACAGTGAAGAAGAACAAGGACATCAAGAAGGTTTGGCAGATGCATTATTTACATTTATTATTCAAAAGTCAACTTTCTCCTTCAGACCCTGTGTTGACCTGATGCACACAAACCCAATGTGCTGTTTCCAGTTATTGTAAACAACAAACAAGCTGCTCTAGTAAACCAAATGAGGCTTTTATTTGTGTTTCAAACAGTCATGGGTTGCATGAGAGACACTGAGGTCACTGTGATCTGTGTGTATACTCCAGCTGAAGTGGAAAGGAAATAACCTAAGTTGCAACGGTGTATTAAGGTTTATAAATTCTAACTGAGAATATAAAACTCTCACTCGCCACAAATTTTCATTGTGAACTACTTTCTGTTGTTGGAAAAGAATGAGTATGTACAAGGAGTGTTTGTCCACAGCCACCTCTCTGGATTATTAGGACATGAGTTGTTTTGGATTTTAATTCACATATATTGTTTTTGTGTGAGTTGTGTGTGTTTTTGTGAGTTTAAAAACCTCAGCAACATTGTTAAAAATCCAGAATATACACAAAGTTTGAGAACGGTGGCAGTTAAAGGACAAAATGTGCAGGTGTTAGAGCAGAAAGGTTCTGACTGCTTTGGCATAGGTGTAATGTGATTTTGGAGGATCCTAAATTCTCATTTATTTGTATATAAACAAGTGTGATGTGTGTGTGTGTGTGTGTGTGTATGTTTGTTTGTTTGTTTGTTTGTTTTCCAGGAGTATAAGCCCCCAGCCACACGGCGTCTTCATGAGATTTTGGGTGTTGAGACTGGCGGGCCAGGGGGGCGGAGGGCAGGTGAGCCAGGACACGCCCCCTGTGACTACCTGAAGTTTAAAGGTAATCCAACACTTTAGCCTGTTTACAATGAGCAGTCCAGTTCAGTTCACTTTTTTACGTCTTTGTCAAAATTGTGGATGGTACCAAAAGAACCGTTCATCCTGTGTTTTGGTCACCCCTCTGTTGAGGTACCCAGCAGACTGACACCATACTAAAAGGTGGAGTTCAAACACTGCAGATCACTGATTGGTCAGTCGTAACAGCCAGAGTACACTGAAGGGTACTGTCCACAATGGAAACACACTGCAGATCTGGTGTTCAGGTACCGTTACCAGGAGTTCTGCAGGGTTCAAAGGGAACTAAACCAAAAGTACTTCAACAGAAATGAATATCTTCACCCTGGAAGGAGTTTTTATAAGGTCCATTTTCAGTGAGCTAAACATTGTTTACGTGGTGAGGAACTCACAGAAAAACCTTTGTTTTAAGAAATACCCATGTTTGTGTGGACAGCATGTTCGATCCCTGTGTCCTGTAGCTATTACAAAATATATCTATCATCATCGACATGGTCATGTTTGTCTTTTCCAGACCTGATTCTGCGCATGCTGGACTATGACCCTAAAAGCCGCATCACGCCATTCTACGCCCTGCAGCACAATTTCTTCAAGAAGACGACAGATGAAGGAACCAACACCAGTTCATCTACATCCACCTCTCCTGCCATGGACCACTCCCATTCAACCTCCACTACTAGCTCTGTTTCTAGCTCTGGTAAAATACACACTCCACACACACTCTGAGGCTTCCCTCATAGCAGTTCATCACTCACTCTTTCTCTTCTCCTCTAGCTCCCTCAAAATGATCAATCCTCCAAAAGCATCATGGGAAGGATAAACAGATTTACACATGTGCCATATTCCTTCCATTTCTTAATGATGGATTTAACTAAACTACGGGGGATGTTCAGTGACTAGGAAGTGTTTTTGTATCCATCCCCTGACTTCTACTTTTTAACAACATTTTCACAGAGTTGCTTGGAGGGTTCTTATGTCTTCATGGTGTAACTATAGCCAGGAATACTGATTAACCAGTGACTGGACCTTCAGACACAGGTGTCTTTATACTACAATCACTGGAGTCACATTCGCTGCACTCACCTGATCCCCATTTCACCAAGCACCAATTGGCTGGACCTCTGTTCAATTAGGTCAGTCAGTTTAAAAGGGGGTGAATACTTATACAGTCACTTATTTAACATTATATATTTTTAATGAATTAACATTACTCTGTAGAAATGTGTTTTCACCTAGAACTTTAAGATTTGTTTTTCTTTTTGTAATTTTTTTGTTTAAGAAGCCAAATTATATTGACCATGACTCCACTCATAAAAGCAGTAAAAGAGAACACATCCAAGGGGACAAATATTTTTTATAAGCACTGTATATCATTATTATTAGTATTATTGATGTGTACCGTCACCCCTCTTTTGGTCCCGCTTTATGCCGGCACTAATTCATTCAGTGTGAACAAAAAAATGCAGAATAATGCGAGCCTTCTACTTTGCAGTCATACACTCACCATCATACTGCATGCTTATTGTCTCACTGACACTGATGCGATGAATGCTCTCGTTATTGAAATCTGGTATCGAATGACAAGACATTTCTCGATACTCGAGGTAATTTGGTCGGTGCCATGGGGAAGTTCGAACCCAGCCCTGTTTCCCAGTTAGTGCGTATCCTGGCCTTGACTCCTCGTCTGTCCTGCACACTGACTCTGTACCCATCAAGTCATGGAAAAAAGAGAGCAAAATATACTTCATTTAATATGTCAATGCAGCCAGCAGTGGTGTGAATTTAATGTTACTCTGTTTGATTTCCAGGTGGCTCCAGTGGTTCTTCCAATGACAACCGCAACTACCGCTACAGTAACCGCTACTACAACTCTGCTGTTACACATTCAGACTATGAGATGACCAGCCCTCAGGTACACACACCACTGCATCACATACACACACACTGCTATGATAGCTCTGAGTCATATCTATAATATGATACTCACCAGGAAGAGAAAGTCATTAGTTAACTAAAATACCAAGATAACTAAACATTTGTGTCGTTTTACAGCCTGTTTCCACTGCCAGAGCTAACAGCCTCCGTTACCTTCTGAGCCCTAGCTACCTACTTCTCCCTGGTGTTGCCACTATATCTGACAAAATATGGGCTTTTGAAATATGTGTCATTAAAGGAACAGTTCGCCCAAAAAGTAAAATTCAGTCATTACCTCCTCCGTCCATACTGATGGAAAGGAAGGTGAAGTTTCATAGTCCACAAAACATTTCTGGAGCTTGACAGCCAAACAGCGTTGCTGCTGCTAAACAACTGAAGAAGCTGGGAACTTGTCTTAAAACGTTAGCTCTACTGGCATAATCCCACTCTCTGGTAGCCCAGAGATCCCAAATTGATTTGAAAAAACGTGGAGCTTGCTTACCCACTTCAGACAGGGAGCATGCGGGGTAATACTTTAATCTTAGCAGCTACAATGAAGATTTCTTCTTGGTAAAGGTGCAGATAACATCTGCTAATAACAATTATGTGAACATGAGACACAACTTTATACATCGATGGACAATCCAGGTCCCTAGTGGAATTGGTGCTGCTGTGCGATGTGCACTGTTCACCCTGATATTTGCTTTCTTGAAAGAAAACCCGTGTGCATTTTTGGTTTTATACATTACTCAACAAAACGATGGGAACAAGGTTTGCTGTGCTTCAACACCCAGACAGGCACGTTGTGTTTCTTTGTGTTCCTCAGAATGTCTCACCTCTGTGTTTTTGTCCACCAGGCTCCCTCCCAGCAGCAGATGAGGATGTGGCCAGGCAGTGATGGTGGAGGTGGGGGTCAGGACCCAGCATACACCCAGTTGCTGCTCCACAAGCCGGCTGCCTCCCAACAACACCAGCGCCACTTCCTGGACCCACCACACCACCCCCACCCAACTTACTCCCACCACGGGAACGGTGGGCGTGGCCTGCGGCAGGGCGGACAGACAGGCATCGGTGGAGGCGGCGGCCAGCAGGGATCCTCACCCCAGATGAGTGACAGCATGGATGTGGGCGTGTCCCTAGGGCTGCACCACCTGGGGGCAGTGTCTTCCATGGAGGCCTCTCAGTTCGGCTCTGCCTCCCTGCCCCTCGCTCTGCCAATTGGACTGTCTGCCTTCCGGACTCGGACGGCCCCGACTGCCCCAGGGCCACAAGCCCCGCCCCCCGAGGACTACTACCCTGCCTCCAACAACAATAACCCCGCTGCGGGGGGCAGAGGGAGGCCGGACTCAGATGAGGGGCCAGCCAACTCTTGATAAAACCTGAACCATGCCCTAAAGCCATACAATTTTAACTACAACTACTACAACTACACCCATACAGCCAGAGTTCAGAGACAAAGAGGTGAACTTTGTGCTGAAGGAGACAGTTTGTACTGCATGAGAGGAGGAGGAGGAAGGAGGAAGGAGGAGGATGCTGGGAAAACTCCTTTTATCCTGTTTTAGTTTGTTGTCTTTTGTTGCGACTGTACTTGGAAAGGAATGATTGTGACGAGTTTGTTTTTATTAATATTATTATTGTTGTTTAATATTATTTGATTTTTCTCGGGTTTGAGGAGTTGTGTGTTCTACTTGGTTGTTGTTTGAGCCTGGAGAGGAGGAGGAGGACAAAGAAGAAAGAGAGAGGAGCCCCACGTTTCCATCTTACTCATATGGTGGTTGGAAGTGGAAAGAGCACATATTCATGTTCACAACGGTTAGTCCTGATATTAGTATCTTCATATTTACAGCTCCGAGAGACGAGCAGTCTTAACAAACACACACTCACACTCACACACACACACACACACACACACACACACACACTCAGACACACGTATAGACTGTATATATACTGCTGCATCATGAAGACAGTAGCTGGTTTCAAAGGGAGAAAACACCAACATATGTGTGATTCAGGCCTCAAGGTTTCATGGATTCTCTCTCCTGTCTGTGTTCAGCTCACTTTTTGTTAGAGTTTGTGTCCTCCCTCTGTCGCTCTCCACCCGGCTGTGACAGAGTAAGGAGAGGTGGAGGGAGGAGAAGGTGACGGGACACTTAATGCCTTCCTGGCGCTCATAAGGATCTCCTTCTCCTCCTTCTCCTCCCTGCCTCTCTGCTCTCTTCTTCCTCTCCTCCTCCTGTTGTGTTTCTCCTCCAGACAGCTCCTCCTCTCTGTGCTGCTAATCACCATGAGAACTGGTCCGGATTGCTGCTAAAGATCCAACACAGATCAATAAAGAAATAAAAAGAAATAGAAACAGAAATTTAAAAAAACTTTTTAACCCTTCTGCTTAAGGAAAAGGATAAAGTAAGAACCACTGCATCTCAATGTATTTATTACTATTTAACATGAAAAAACAAACTGAAAGTAACCCTTTTTTCTGCTCTTCTTTGTTTGGTTGCCTTCTTTCTGCAGGTGAGCTCTGATTGGCTATTGTAACAGTGACAGTAACTGGTGACATGGGAATGCCACCAGTTGTGGGGGCTGGGTGGAGGGGAGGGGTTGGGGCAAAATAAAGTTGGATATATAATAAGAATAAAGAGTATACTTTTGCACACCAAAGTCAAACAAACATCAGATCTCCGCTTTTCTTCCTACTAATCCGATCCACCTCCTCATGACCTCATGAAGCTCACCCACAGGTCACACCAGGACGCTCTGACGCTCAGCTTCTCTCGTGCCTTTAAACCAACTGGAAGACCCCTGAACAGGTCAAATTATGGAAAATCAGAATACCATTGGAGGTGTATTTGATTTAAAAAAAGTGAAGACTTAAGATAATCATTCACATGAATAAACATGCAGAAGACAGTGTGTAATGTGAGCATGAACCACAACTAGCCGCTGCTTTGGTCTGAATGAGCGGATAAATCAATAAGTGGCTGACAGAAGGACTGCGATTCAGATGAGCTGCAGCATGAAACAATATGTCGTGTTAATGTGGAGAGCTTTAAACTGTTGGACTCGCTCACAGTTGTGGTCATATTGTTTTATTATTCAGTTGATGTGGGTCATCATTGTCTGTATGCGCATACAAATAAATTACAAAAACAAGGGCGACAAAAAATATATTGAAAAGCTGCAGACTGAACTACTACGCTATACATTAAAGGAGCAGTCTGTAGTTTTGTGTTAGATATGTTAATGAGCAGAGAAAGATGTTCATTGGCTGATTTTTTTTCTGCCTAAACAAACTAAATAATCAAACTCTCTTTGTTTTCATGACTGAATAAAGTGAATAAACAAACTGACCTTAAAGGACGACACAGTTTATACTGTTGTACTTTGTTTATATGTGGCGGACCCTGCCACCTTTCTAGCTTCAAATAGTGTTCTGGGACCTTATTTTCCCCTGAGAACAGCTTGTTTATTCATTATTGGACAAAGTTTGTATTATCAACTCATTAATATTGTGAATATTGAAATTCTGACTTCAAGTTTCTTCTACAAAACTACAAATGGCCCTTTAAAAGTGATGTTTGCAAGAAGAGTTGAATTATTGAGTCTCAATCCCATCTCATCAAAAAGTGATAGCTTGGGATAGTGGCCGAGCCGTCCTACAATCGAGTTGAGGTTGAGACTCAAAAATCAACCTTGTTTACCAACAGCACCTTTACCAAAACATAACAGAAACAAAGATTCAAACCTTTTCATAAACAAAATGGTAATTTTATATTTGCTTACCACCTTATCTTTAAACATCTGTTTTAAAGTGAACAACATGCTCTCAATTCTTTGTCACAACTATTCAGCCCTCCGACAGATAAACATTTTGTCTTCATGTTTGTGCTCGCTGTCGTTTTCTTGAACGCACCTTCTCCCCTGAGTTCATACTGACTCTCTCTTATTAAAAACAGCCTCTGAAGACAGTACAGCAAGTTATTTTGGACTTCTTATGTGATCCATGCAGTTTTATAAGCGTTGGTTTTCTGTGTTTCTTCATATCGCCACACAGCACGTCATGTATAGGACTGTGGGAGAGCAGCAGAGCAGGCCTATTCAACTACTTCTGAAGGGCAGGGGGCCGCACTGTGTCTGACCTGTTAAACTCTGAATTTGATTAAGTTAAAACAATGAATGTACTTTTTAAAATTAGTTTTTGAATTTGAAAAAGAAACATTTAACATTTAAAAGTACAAAAAAAAACAATGCTCCTTTCTATTCTTAAAGTGGGTTGTTGGTTTGATTCTAGTAGATTCCCTCTGCTCAAACAGCCTGACTTCAACCTTTTTAATGAAATAAGAGACATAACGAATAAACAAGAGAATTAACCTGCTTACAAGAGGTTGTTACAGGGCCACAATTGGCCCACGGGCCCCCAGTTGAATAGGTCTTCTGTAGAATATGTACAGTGAGTTTTGATTCTAGTTATTTTTAGTTGTATGGAATATTGTAATGGTTTTATTTCTCTAAACACAGTATATAGCAGATATTGCTTCTATCAGTCCCATCACTGCTACTGAGCTGGACCTCAGCTCTCGAGCCACACTGATGATCACACGCTGAATTGTGTTTCTCGATGAAATGATTAATGATCAATCATCAGAGGTTTCTCTAACGTCTTCATCTGAGACATGGGAAAGCAAAAAGCAGAGAAATTAATCTGTATTAATTGTTTGTTAGTATGATTGTTTCTTTCATGTGCTCCTTTTTCCATCAGTGATCTCTGTTACAGAGTGTTTAGCCAGTGTCTCTCCTCCTCCTGCAGTAACAGAGAGAAAACAAATCTGGTATCCCTGTCCACTTTATCCAATCAGGACAGACAACAACATAAAGAGGCGGCTCTGTCTGAGAGCAGGATCCTCCTGATCTGGTAATTGCAGTCGCCATGGTGGAACCGGGAACACTTCCACAAGACACAAGACAATAGTAACATAGAAACATTCCTAATGACATGGATCATGTATGCTTCCTTCATCATGTCTCTCTTACTTGACTCTTCTTTGTTGGTAGCATTACACTTTACCTCACAGCACAGCACTGTCACTCCCCTGCTCAGTAGAACCCTGTTGTCTCCAGTAGCAAACAGACCTTTGTGACAGGCCTCTCCAGTATACTGTGCATTGTTTGAGGGCAGAAAGTGTGGACTTTTCCTTTAGCATCTTCTTTGGCCTCCAGAACTTTGCTCATCATCCAGGAGCTTCTGGAGCTTCAGCATCTGCAGTGATGGCAGGTTCTCTAGGAATGAGGT
The DNA here is from genome assembly GCA_963678695.2 of Diplodus puntazzo. NCBI lineage: Eukaryota > Metazoa > Chordata > Actinopteri > Spariformes > Sparidae > Diplodus > Diplodus puntazzo. The sequence goes on from OZ023160.1 coordinate 33,139,870, forward strand.
TTCCTCTGGCTCTGGACCATGATTGAATGTCTTCCATGACGGTCGGGAGACGCACAGCTTCCAACAGAGGTGACCAGAGGTGATGAGGATTACAGTTCCATGATACATCTTGTAAGGCACTTTGGATCTTGTTGTGGTTCCCGGCAGCCAGCGCTTCCCTCATTTATCTGTTGGCTCCAACACAATGTGTACCATCACTCCACCTCATGTTAGATACCTGCCCCCTTCTGCTGAGGAATCTCTGTAGAGTATTCAAACAGGAATCTGCATCTCCAGTGGGTTCTGCCTCTAATGCACAGCCCTGCTGCTCAGCCAGGTGAAGTAATTCCAGACCTTTTGAGCATACTTCTTCCTCCTGTGAGACTGATGGGACCAAAGTCGTCTAAACCACGTTGGTAGAAGGTGCTTCATCAGGTAAGTGTCCCTCATCTTGGAAGTTTGCCATCTTTTGTTCAGAAATCATTCCTCTTTGACGTCTGCACATGGCACATTTGGACCTGACAGTGCTTTCAGCCTAGTTCGCATTCGTTTTCCAGTATCTTGTCCTGAGATAGAGCAGTTTGTGATTCCTTCCTCAGTGTCCTCGCTCTTGATTTCATGCAGCTAGTATAAAGATGCAAGGAGAGCTGCAGAGGACAACACAAGTGGAGGACAGAGTCAAAGAGTGTGGAGGTGTGAAGGCGGGGAGGGCAGTGATACTTCTGTTCCTGGAAATAGCCAAGGAACCAAAAAAAGGAAGAAAGGGTCATTACGTCACTGAATGTCACTCTGGTGTCAGCTGAGGATTTATCAACATGCTGTTCCTTCCTGGATTTTCATTTGGGAAAGAATTTTGTTCACAGCGTGATTACAGCCTCATCAGCAGAAATCAGTCCGGCTGTCCACATTTGATCATATCTTCAGCCCTGTCAATCATTTGGGGGAAAAGTCAGCTGTTAACCTCCTCTCTGAAGTGTGTTCTTTCATATTGTGGAGGCATCTCTTCATCAGAACTCAGACGATGCAGATATGTTGGTTTTACTGCGTTTGTCCATCATCTCCCATAGACTTCAGTACAGTCTGGCACCAGAGTGGGATTCCGTGACGTCATGACCCCCCTTTCTTTTTAGGAGTTGTCTTGAATAATAAAGATTGTAGAAAAGATTACGCAGTACAGGAGTTTATCCAGCAGGGGGCAGTGATGCAACATGGAGGGTCTCAACTGCCGCCAAACACCAAAATAAAAACAGGAAGAAGAAGAAACCGGTTTCCGGGTCACAGCCGGGTTACGGGGGATTGGGTAAGAGGCGGAGAGGAGAGGAGAGAAGAAGAAGAAGAGGAGAAGAAGAGAAGAAGAGGAGCTGAAAGATCAGGCCAGCAGACAGCAGACCCCGAGCACTAATCAGAGGTAACACCGAGCAGTGTGTGTGTGTGTGTATGTGTATGTATACAGGTGTGTGTGTGTGTGTATACGTGTGTGTGTGTGTGTATGTATGTGTGTACACAGGTGTGTGTGTGTGTGTGTGTGTGTGTGTGTGTGTGTGTGTGTGTGTATACAGGAGTGAGTGTGTGTCTGCTGACAGCTGAACACAGCTGTGTGTGAACTGACTGCAGCTCACATCACTCAGCATCACATTAAACTCACATGTTTGTAACTGGGCTTGAAAACCACAGAAGAAATGTGTGATAGTTCAGGACCACTGTGAGAGCTGTGGAGAGGAGAGCGTCAGACACACTCACACACACTCTCCGCTTCACTCACTTTGACTCTGCTGACTCACTGTCACACAGGGAAGGACTGCTGCTGACAGAACGAGATCAACCGTTTCTTATCATTGTGAACAGGCCTTAGCCGCAGACACACCCTCTCACCCTCCTCTCTGTTCCCTCCCTCCTCACTCTCCTCTCTGTTCCCTCCCTCCTCACCCTCCTTTCTGTTCCTTCCCTCCTCACCCTCCTCTCTGTTCCCTCCCTCCTCACCCTCCTCTCTGTTTCCTCCCTCCTCACTCTCCTCTCTGTTCCCTCCCTCCTCACCCTCCTTTCTGTTCCTTCCCTCCTCACCCTCCTCTCTGTTCCCTCCCTCCTCACCCTCCTCTCTGTTTCCTCCCTCCTCACCCTCCTCTCTGTTTCCTCCCTCCTCACCCTCCTTTCTGTTCCTTCCCTCCTCACCCTCCTCTCTGTTTCCTCCCTCCTCACCCTCCTCTCTGTTCCTTCCCTCCTCACCCTCCTCTCTGTTCCTTCCCTCCTCACCCTCCTCTCTGTTCCTTCCCTCCTCACCCTCTGTGCAAACTCATGCTGCTTGTTTTCTGTTTGCAATCAGCTAATGAGAACAATTGCAGTCCTTGGAGGAGGGATCGGAGGGTTAGCAGCATCTTACTACCTCTGCAAGAGTCCTCAGGTTGCCAAGGTAACAAACACACACACACGTGGTACAAACAACATCAGTAGCTCTTTTCAACCTACTGTACGGGGTTATGAAGGTAGAAGCAGTTTGTACATGGCCACATGATGTCAGGTGTGTCTGCTCTCATCATGGTGTCGATCATTGATCCCACATGCGACTGAAGGAGGAACCAACACACAATTCATAGCCAGGATCACACACAACCATCTCACCTGAAACACAGAATGTCTGGATAAGAATGACAAACCTAGAATAAATTGATTGGAAAGGGGAAGATGTGCCATTTTACACAGCAAATGTCATATATTTAATGTGAGTGCTGCTGCAGCACTCACCAGTCATAGTTGGATTGGATGTTGTGTAAATAGTCTTATGTATGATTGTGTAAATAAGACAATTTACAAAACAGCAACATTACATCACAATCGTCCATCATGTAATCCATGCTACTTTGTTTCATAAAAGATTAAACATAAGATATTCTAACATAAAGGATCACTGACTGTTCAGAGAAGAAAGCTGAGCTAGAGATAGTTTGTGAAGCTTGTGTTTGGAATGTTTAACCTGAAGCACCTTCCCACTGTTGAAAATGAGCCATCAGAGCTTAAAGCAGCGTTGACGGCTCCACTCCAGCCAACAGCCTTTACTGCTCCATGCTCAGGACGTTCTGATGAAACTAATTCAGGTTAACACTTTGAGTGCCAAAACATCAGGAGAACAAATGTAGTTTTTGTTGTGTTTTTTCAAACTACACTGCTGCTCGGGCTGCATAATGCGGGAAAAAAAAACTATAAAAACCATGAAGATATGACATTTGTATTATGAAACAAACAAGCAAGTTTTCTTCCATCTGAAGAACACGATTTGTAGGCTGGAGCATCTCTGCAGCACTAAAGTACTCCATTATAATGTTGTTTTGTCATTCACTTACCATTAATCAGCTTCTGCAATGTGTGTATTGAACTTGGCCAGATGACCGGGATTATATTTGAATGTATTGTGTAGCCCTAATTGCTACTCATGATAATGTAATATTACCAAAAATGAGTATGTGTGTATAATTATTAGTAGGATACATGATAACACTTATAATAATAATGGTAATAATAATGGTAATAATAATAATAATAATAATAGAAGTAGTAGTAGTAGTAGTAACAATAAAAACTGCAGTTGAAAGAGTAGTCACAAGTGTGTATGTGTAGAAAATCTATAGCAGTTTAGCAGCTAAAAAGTGTGAACTGTTGTCACCATTAACGTTCATCTCCTGACTGTGTGTCTGTATATTGTGTCGTTTGATAAAATTAAGCATCCTGCTGAAGCAGCTCTGCAGAGTTTAGTCTCTCTGTTTTTTTCCTCCAGGTGGTTGTATTGGAGTCGAGCAGTCGTTTTGGAGGCTGGCTGTGGACCACCAGGAGGTCAGACGGGGCAGTGTTTGAACATGGACCCAGAGGGATTCGACCTGCTGGGGCAGTTGGACGCAACACACTCAATATGGTGAGTTGTACCTTGGTACTGAGGCTGTAGTCAGTGTTGTGTTAACTGATCATTTTCTGTTATTAACACTATTTAAAATCATTGATGAATCCTTTTAAAGGCTTTTGATCATGACTTGTATGTTTAAAGTCATTAAAGTGTGTGTGTGTGTGTGTGTGTGTGTGTGTGTGTGTGTGTGTGTGTGTGTGTGTGTGTGTGTGTGTGTGTGTGTGTGTGTGTGTGTGTGTGTGTGTGTGTGTGTGTGTGTGTGTGTGTGTGTGTGTGTGTGTGTGTGTGTGTGTGTGTGTGTGTGTAGGTGGATGACCTGGGTCTCGGGGGAGAGATTTTGCCAGTCACCTACAGCCATGTGGCCTCTCAGAACAGATATCTGTACGTCAACAAACAGCTCCACAGGATGCCTTCAGGAATCAGGTAAGGCTGCAGGTCATTTAGAGCAAAAACAGGATGCTGCGTCCATTACACATGCCATCATTTCCCTGTTGGAAAAGCCACGCTCGAAACCTTGTGTGGTTCATGGATGCTCTGACGTCAGCTTCAGTACCATACTGTGCATACTGAGGGTAGTGAGGAAACAACATGAAGGCCTCCATAAATGTCTGACACCTGGTGGGGTCAAGAGTTAACAGTGGAGGGAACCCTGGACTCATGGCCTGTGTGTCTCTTTGTCTTTCTCTCAGTGGACTTCTGCGGACTGTTCCACCCTTCTCTCGTCCCCTCCTGTTGAGTGTTGCCACGGAGATACTGGTGAAGAAAGGCAAGGAAGATGACGAGACCATCCATTCGTTTATTACTAGGAGGCTGGGAAAAGAGGTGTGGATGAGGTCTCAGAACTTTCTGTCAGAATTCAGATAATGTGAAATCAGCATGATGTATGAATCAAAGAGTTGCCTGAATGGCAGTTTTGAATTATAGACATTCTGTGTATAGTGGACAGTGGTCATAGTTTTATTTGATTACATTGAATAAAGTCATATGTAGTCTGTCTTCTGACCATGAATGTTCTGTTTCTTTCTGTCATGTGTTCCTGCTCGTGTGTAGCTGGCAGACATAGCTGTGGACAGTTTGTGTCGTGGTGTGTTTGCGGGGGACTGCAGGAAGTTGAGTGTGCGTTCTTGTTTTCCTCTTTTCTACAACGCAGAGCAGCGCAGAGGCTCCCTGACACTGGGCATGCTGCTGGGCTCAGGTACACTTCAGCTTAACTACACTGTTGTTACTTCTGCACCACACATTGACACCAGCTTCCAGTTGGGTATGAAACAAATCAAGTGCTAGAACAGCAGTGAGTGTTAGAGTGTTTAAGAAGTCACCAGCAGCAGCATCTCTGAGTTAAGTAGCTCCAGTGTGCTGCTCATATGTTCTCTTCTAGATGATCTGAAATGATCCATAGTGTCACCACTCTCCAATCTGTGCTTCCTCATTAAAGCTCAAGCTATTTATTACTGTACTGTATTGTGCTCTCAAACTGCATCCCTCTTTTGACTCGGTGTGTTTTAAACCATGATGTAATGCCCAACTAAAACAATTTTATTTATATAACATGCAGGTCCCAGTCCTGTGGTCCCCCCTGGCTCTCTGGCTCAGAGATCTATCAAAGAGTCGTGGGCTCAGTGGTCCCTTCGCAGGGGACTGGAGTCCCTCCCAGAGTCCATCACTGAGTACCTCCAGCAGAACGGGAAAGTGCAGATTCACAGAGATGCAGCTGTGACGCACCTCAGTCCTTCAGCTTCTGGTTGGAAGGTCAGTGTGGAGGCTATAAACTCGACCGTATAAGTGAGGATGGAGCTGGTGGAGTGTGGTGAGCTGTCCACACAGCTCTATAGCAGACACAACGTCAACACGCCAATGATGCTTTAATGACTCAACGTGTGAGAAGTGTGAAGTTCTGTAATGTTTCACTCCATTTTCAGGCTTGTTTTAGTATTTGTGTACTATTACATCCAATATGGTTTGTGCTTACATATTTGTAGTGTGTATGATATGCATATAGTATAATGTGTAACCTGTATACAAAATGTAATGTTTTTAGTATTTTGCTTTAATCTTTTCATCTCTATCTCCTACTTCTCCTTTTCTCTCAACTTATTTCACTCCACACTGAGTGGTGTGTTCTGTATGTGACACATAAAGAACCTGTACTGAGCTGGATGAGGGCAGTGGCTCTGGGACAGTGGTATCTGTTGATTTACTAATGTGGTCCAGACTGACTGCCACGAAACGTCCAAATATTCAGGCTGCCTACAGAATGATGTATAAATAATATATTTACCGTGCCATGAGGTTGACATTTATATTTTTCTGTCAGATGTTTTGAAAGCCACGGTATGGATTGCCTGTGTAGACGGTGATCTGCTGACTGAGGCAGGGACGAGGTTTATTCTTCACCCCTCACCATCAGCAGTCCTAACTCTCCTTCTCCTCCTCCTCTCTCTGCACTCTGAGAGGCTCATGTCAGATAAGACCCACCCTCGTGACAGTTGGGAAATGATGGTGTGAAACATGTAGCTGCTGAACGTCACCATGTCTGAGCCGAGCCTCCAGACTGCAAAAGAGAATTGTTTTTGAGGGGTTGTTGTGTGTGTTCTGGCTGGTTTCACGCTACATGTAAGTGCTTGTGTTTGCAGATCCATCTGGAGGATGGAGTTGTATCAGCTGACCACATCATCTCTGCACTGCCTGCTAAAGGCAAGTAGTGCTTCACAGAATATGACTGAATGTCTTTTTGTGTGTGACAAGGCAGGAACAGAGAAGACACTTGATTGGATTAGATCGGTCATGTCCTCAGCAGGAACTAATCTTACATAAACTAGCTGCTCTGTGATTACTTTCCTTCAGACTGTCTATTTTAATCTAAAGATGTAATGATAAATGTCTAACACATTTCCAGAACTTATTCTAAGATGATCGACATGAAAAAGAAAACAGATTTTCTTGATGTTACACCCGTCTGCCCCCTCCCTCCAGCCCTGTCTGCAGCCCTCCCCTCCTCCTGCCAACCTCTCATCCAGCAGCTGCAGGACATCTCATCAGTTACAGTCGCTGTGGTAAACCTGGAGTATGAGGGTTCCATTCTTCCTGTCACGGTGAGAGTTACACACACACACACACACACACACACACACACACCACACACACACACACACACACACACTTGCCTGAGGCATGAGCACAATGTTTTCCCACTCTTACAGAACTACTCAGTGCTCCTTTAAGCCAAACAAATCTACATAGCACTGTGAATCTGATGCTAAAACATCATGTATTCAGAGTCAGCTGTTGTTGAGCTTGAGCAGTAAAGTAATAAAACTGATACCAGCATCTGTGTGCGTGTCTGCAGGGCTTTGGTCACCTGCTTCCATCATCAGAGGATCATGGTGTACTAGGGGTGGTCTATGATTCTGTTCCCTTCCCTCAACACAACAGACCTGATGGACAGACGACCAGACTGACGGTACACACACACCTGACTCCCTGATACTCGGCTGGCAGAAATGTATTACAACTGTGTACATTTGCAACTGGTGTGTTCTGCAGGAGGCATGTACTTTAGCAGGAGAGCTGCTTATCAGTTTTATTAAATACCATGTTGTGGTCATCCAACCTTCATCGGGTAGGCTAAAGATTTGATCTTTCAACTTTAATGTTAACAACAAAATAAGAATCAATTGTCATGGATGCACTTTTAGTTGTCCATCATCACAACATTTTTTTCTCCACAGCACAGCCATGTCAGAAATATGTGGTGGTGCAGAATTACTCAGCCTGGTGTGAGTGGGTCAGATTCTGTCGGCACAGCAGCTGCTTTTCAAAAATCCTTTAAAATCCTCCTTTCTTTGAACTCAGGACGTTTTCCATCAGGGTTAAAGAAAAGTGGTTAGAAAAGGACTGAGGACTGAGGTGACCATTCACACACACCTCATGTCTTTCAGGTGATGATGGGCGGGGCCTGGTTTCAGGAAGTGTTCGGGGACCCAGACACAGTGACAGAGGAGCATCTTTTAGCGAGAGCCACGGAGGCGGTGCAGCACCACCTGGGAGTCACCACAGCACCCAGCTGGAGTTGGGTGGCTCTACATAGGGTATGGTAGGCATGTGTGTGTGTTTGTGTGTGTGTACATGTGTTTGCTTGTGTTCACGGTCATGTGTGTTTCGCATGCGCGTGTGTTCGCAGGTGCGTGTGTGCGACATCGGTAAATAAACGTTAATTCCAGACTTGTAACTAATAATTCTTGTGTTCTCTCGTTAGGACTGCATACCTCAGTATTATCAGGGACACTTTCGAAGAGTAGGTGAGTATTGACTGAAAAGTTACAATTTGAGACGATCAGATGTTCTGAAACATCATGTAAGCTGTGTCTATCTGTCTTTCTAGAGTCCATGTGTAACTTCATAAAGGAGAAGAATCTCTCACTCTCTCTGATTGGTTCCTCCTATGGTGGTGTGTCAGTCAACGACGTCATCTTTAGTGGACGAACAGCTGTGGAGGAGTTACTGGGAGCTGGGGTATGATGGAGCTGGTGACACTGCAGCACAGCTACTTGTTGAGCTTGTGATCAAAGTCACTCAGCGTCAGCACTGACAGGAGAATGTCAGGACTGGTTGGTATAGATGCTGAATGGGGACGCTCATCTGTCTAACACTGTGTATGATTGATATTGTAATATAACAGTGTCTAATAAAGACCGGTGGAGTTGATCTGAATGTGTTTAGACTGCTCAGGCACAGGTTTCTCTGTTCTCACTGTGACTGTAGACCTCGTGTTCCTGAGATCTGTAATGGCAGTGTAGCCTGTTTACATGTCATCTGGGCCAAATACACTGACGTCATTACTGCTTTCAAAGACATCTGATCTGCCCATGAATGTGATTTGCACTATAAGTAAAGCTTTATTCTACTCATGAGCTGTTTGTCATGTTCCTCCTTCATCACCTGCTGTGTGGCAAAGACTTCATGGTTTTATTACGAGCATCTCTGACCTGAATGTACTGACATCAGCAACAACTGGCAAGTCTGACCTGTCACGTTCAAGGATGAAGAGGCAAAAGTAATGTTAAACAATGTTTGTCAGACTTTTACACATTTCATGGGAAATACTTGATTGCTTCACCTCTTCACACCTGTAAGAACCTTTAAAATGTCCCAATCTAAGAAAGTGAGGCACCATCTACAACAAGGCTATAATCTGTACGGACTCACAAGCCTGTCTGCTAAGGACGACTGGTTAGGGCAGCTGTCCCTCTCCCTCTCTCTCAGACAGACACATGACACCTGAGGGTCACACAACATGAACTAGGATAATGTGGGTAAACACAGTTAATGTTTAGATTCAAATACCCATTTTCATCCTTGCATACATACAGATGAGTGAAAAGTGACCTTACAACAGGTAAAGCAACAGTGGCCCAGTTCCAACACAGTATGACCATACTCAGCAGTAGGGTTGGGCGGTATGACGATATTATACCGTGTGACGGTATAAAAGTGTCCACCGGTAGAGATTTTGCAATACCGTTTATACTGGAGAAAGAGCTGATGTCTGCGGCACCTCTTTGAGTCACTGTAGTTACACAGCCTCAACACACGGGGCACTGCAGCAGACTGCTTGGCTCGGTTGCATGAGCACGACGAAGAAGAAACAGCTTTACCGGAGTGATAAAAATCATGGCGGAGGCGGAGAGTGAACGTCACGAGGAAATGGAGGCAGCCCGACCCACCCATGACGAAGAGGAGGAGGAACTTGTTCCGAAAAAGGGCGCTACGTCTGTTGTGTGGAACTTTTTCGGATTTAGAAAATCCGACAACGAACAAAAAGTGATACTCTGCAGAGTGTTGTGCGACTGTTGCTGCTGGAGGTGGAAACACCAGTAACCTCTTCCACCACCTAAAGTTAAAACATGCGAAGCAGTATTATGAAAGCCAAAAGATGTGTGGCGCACCTGCTGCATCAAAAACAACATTTGCAGCAGCTCCTCTCGTTCAAAAGAGCTTGGCAGAGTCTTTCACCAAAGGCACCCCTTATGACAAAAAATCACGTCGATGGAGGGAGATAACGGAGGCCATCACAACGCACATATGCTGCTGTGAGCAAATAAAAATAAGAGGAAAATGATTATTTTAAGCCATTAATTGAATTTACAGGGGAAAAAAAGCATACCGCAACATATACCGTTACCGTGATATGAAATTACTCATACCGTGATATAAGATTTTGCTCATACCGCTCAACCCTACTCAGCAGCAGTGCTGTATGATACACAGACTGTGTCAAAGTAAACATTCATTAAAAAGAAATGGTTTTATTTATTTAAGAAAAATAGTCAACATTTACACAACCTCAGTACAACTGATAGGACAGATCAAAATTACAGCCAAGCTCTCAGTCAGTCTGTCCACAGGGCAGAACAACACATACAGTGCATTAACACTATCTGAGGCCCAGTTTCTTCTTCTCTTTGTGTTTCTTGCGAACCACTTCCATGTTGCGGTCCTTCCACATGCTCTTCCTCAGTTTGATGGGACGACTGCCAACATACTTCCCTGAATGAACACAAAGAGTAAGAGTGAGGAAGACTGTCACCAACTCGATGTCTACATCAAGGAGCATCCAAGTTTAAAACGGAACAAATTCACATTAATGCCCACTTGTACACACAAGTCCTTTAAATGGTGAGCGCATAGGCAGGTGAGAGAGTGTAGTGCATGTGTAGAGACTGACCGTTCATCTCCCTCATGGCTCTCACGTAGTCATTTGGATCCTTGAAGCTGACGAAGCCATAGCCTTTAGTCTTCCCTGTACGTTTGTCTCTCACCACCTGATGACGACAACAAATCTTGTCATGACTACAATGCTCTCTCTCTGGAATAAGGCAAAACATCAAACTGGAACTTTGCTACAGCGATCTGTGATCCGTCTGCTGAGAAGAGACACCTTGTGGACATATTTCAGAATCCTTCATTGTATAAACAAACGAGATGTCAGAGCTTAGGTTTTCATCAGGTCTGTTTCTCTTGTCTCCTCCTCGGGGCTGGTCTTGAGGTCCTCATAATTCAATGTACTGGTGAGTTACATGCTTAGGGCACTAAGACACCTGTAAATCTCTGTTCTTTTTTAGTTTCATCACTCCTGTCACTTCCTTGAAGTGTTTGCAGAAATCAGCAGAAAACTACCAACCTTGGCTTTGAGGAACGATGGGTATCTGCTGAAGGCTCTGGCCAGTATGTCATCATTGACCTCATTACCCAGATCACCACAGAATATACGGAAGTCATCTGCAACAAGGACAGGAAACAGGAAGCCCACAAACATGATGAGAACATTGTTAGTGAGACAATTGGACTTTTATCATGCAGCAGGTAAGCAATACACATCCATTAAAATCACAGAGGATGTTTCAAGATACCGATCAGTGAATGGTTGATTAGGGGATGAATAGCTATTGGTGATTAGTATTCAAGAAGCATATCATAGTAAATGTTCCATAATCTTTATCCATCAGAGCTGTGAGGCTGTTTGAACTGAAGAGGCAGTCCTTTAGTACCTGAATCCCACTCCAACAGGCTGGCGTCCTCCCAGCTGGTCCCTGCTGCGGTGCGGATACACTTCTTCACCTTCTCCACCCGTGCCTTCTTTTTGTCCTCTGTAGCACTTTCCACAGGCTGAGACACAGACACAGACACAGACACACACAGACACAGAGACACACAGACACAGACACACAGACACACACACACACACACTCTGTTAGTGAGTCTTTATGAATTAAATTTGTATGGAGGTAACAACTGTATCTTCACAATAGTTTTGCATAAGTTTAGCATTCATTCACAGTGGTGTTGGAATCCTTCTGATCTACAGCAACAGTGTGTTGGACCCAAAAAACAGAAGATACCCTGTGCACAGCAAGGCACTACAGGGGAAGAAGTCATGGTTCTGTGGCTTCCCTTAAATCCGTAGGGACCGAGAGTCACTCCTAACCCTCGGGAGGCAACATCACAAGCCAGTCAATGAGAAGGAACGCATATTGGATACATACTCTTAAGTCTTTGGAGCCACATGGGCTAATGAGACATTAGACTGAAGTCCATTTTCAGAGCGTGTGCTTGTATGTCTGACCTACACTGTCTCTCTGTTCCTCCCTCATCAGCAGTGTTGGTCACGTTACTTTTAAATAGTAATTAGTTATAGTTACTAGTTACTTCTCCCAAAAAGTAACTGAGTTATTAACGGAATTACTCCAATATAAAAGTAATTAGTTACCAGGAAAATTAACTTGCGTTACTTTCTTTTCTTCCCCTTTTGAGCTCGGCATTGATTTTAATGTGCTCTGCATCTATGTATTTAGAAAATGTCTTTCTGCATGGCGGACCGGCACCTGCTCTCCCTGGTATTTAGCCAATGAAGGAGTCTGGGTCAGCTGTTGATAGCGGGAGCATGTTCTAAACAACATACCTGCCTATCATTGAATTCAGCTCAGTCTGTGTCACAAGTTTTAGTGAAGCTGGAGCAGAAACATCCAGCTTTAGCTGCTTGGATGGCTCCGTGTCCTTCTGTGCTAGCGGAGCTCACGTTAGCCACACCTGGCCTGCTATCATCATCAACAGTCAACAACGGTGTTTTTGGCCACTAGTGTTGTAGAAGCGTGTGCCGCTGAGAGATGCTTCATTAGATTAGAGTTGTTTAAAATGGACGTGGAAAAAGGAGGTTAAAGTGGTGTCTGGACTTCCACTTTGAAAACGTAACCTTTCCCTCTGGACTCGCCATTTCTGCAGCTCACCTCTGCTAGTTTGTGTGAGCGAGGCTGTGTGGTTTGTCACTCTCTCACTCTATCTTAGAGAGCCAATCATCACCTCTGCGGTTGTTCCGCCCCTCCCTCCTCCCAAAATAAAGCAGCCCTGCTGCTCCGGTGGCTGAGAGCCGAGTTGGTGACAACAGTTTTAATGAGAAACTTCAATTTGTAACATGCCACATTTTATAGTCGTAACGGTAACGGCGTTGTAACGATGGGAAAAGTAATTCATTAGATTACTCCGTTACTGACAAATAATGCCGTTAGTAACGCCGTTATACTTAAACGCCATTACTCCCAACACTGCTCATCAGTGTATGTATCATGGATTTCACATGGTAACCTTTTGTCTCCTGGTATTTTTTATAACTTTTCTAAGAATTACTTGTTCTACAAATGAAGGTCTCTTCAGAGCTGCATCAACTATGTGTGAGCTTCTGACTTCCAATTGAAGCTGTGTGTGACCCTCTAACTGAATTATTTTCCACAAATAGAAAGTCAAGAAATAAAAACTATAAATAACAAAAATAAATAACACCAAGTTTTTCTTCTTATTAATTTTTAAGTGCAAATCATAATCAAAGTTGTACTCTCTCAATACTTGAAGTGCAAACAGAGACTGACCAAATATTTCTTCAAGCATGATCCAGAGCTGAGAGCTGGCTACTACTACACTGCCCAGCCTAAGATATGGTCACATTGGGCGCTTACTATGTCTCCTGAAGTTGAAAAGACATGCTAACTTGGAGCAGAGGTAGCAGGGATGGAAAGGTTTGCCATCTTTTTAGAGTTTCAGGATCGCTGTGTGAGTAAAATACACGCGACCCAATGGTGTACTGCGGTTAAAATTTGTGAAGAAAATGGCCTCATATCTGCTGCGATGATCTATCATGATATCGTCACGTTTTAATATATCTAATATAAGACAACATTTTACTGAGGCTGAACATGTCAAAATGTATAAATAAACATACTCTACTAAAAAATAAATAAATATATATTATGTATATTCATAAACTGTGTAAATGGCTGTCTGTTATTTTGGCAAATATTCTACATGAAGTTCTTTCTTTCTTTGTGTAGAAAACATTGCGTCTGTTTGTCCCAGTGATGGACATGGTTATTTCAGTATTTCCCACACATTCATTTATCTGTGGCGGTCCACCACAATATCAACATTGGCCCGCACATATTGATTTTCTATTATTAATTTACTCGTTCTCACTCTCTCAGCACCTGTCAGTGAATAGCATGATGTCATATACTCTGATACATTGGATGGTGGTGTGGTTTTTAGTCTGCCAGTAAAACCAACGAAGAAGAGGGGGGAGTGCTAATTACCGTGTAATTACATCAGTCTTGAGTGTGCATGCTCTATGGCACCCGGTTGGACAGCCACTGCCACAATTAAAGTCTGATTCTGTGGGAAACACTGTATTTGTATAGAGCGCAGGAGGTGACATCAGATCACAGGTGGTCACTCAGACGCAGGCTAATACCTGAACTGACGGACTGAGAGCTGAAAACTTGTAAATGGATCACTCAGGACGGATGTTGATACCAGATGTGAACAGCCTCATGATAGCTGTGCACTTAACCCATGTATAAATCACCAGTGGTCACAGTTAACAAACATAATGCTGCTTTTCAATGTACCTCGGTGTGAGGGGGCTCAGGCTCAGGCATGCTGGGTCCAATGACAGTGCTGCTGTCTTCACTCTCTTTCTTGTCTAATAGACCTGCTGCCATCACTGCTGCCTGCTGCTCTGCAACCCGAGCTGCCAGCTCCTCCTGAAACACACACACAAGTAATCACTAGCATTCTGACATACAGGTCCAAGAAACACAAGCAACACACATCTACCTCTCAGAACACAATGCTTGAAGCAGAGCACCTTACTTTATGAAATTTCAATCAAAAATCAATCAAAAATCAATCAAAATGCAGATACCATTCTTGCTTGTCTCTGAGCTCTGACATCATTTCTTTTGTGTCCAACAGGGGCAGGAGGAGCAGAGTACAGGGTCGGTGCTGCCTGGATGATTGACGGTGTCGCTTTGATGGTAGGCGGGGCTCCTTGTCTTGTGGGTGGGGCTGACACCATCGAGACCATATCAGGGACCTGAGAGGGACACACCAACAGATGCAGAGATTCAGAATGTATGTCACATGATTGCTCCCAAGATAACTGATGTGGAAACAAGACTGGCTGAAACCTTGTTTCAAGGCTGGATAATGCATGCTCAGCGGTTGTGCTTATGATGTGAATTCCTAGATATCAAATGTAAGCCTGCAATTTTTTGTTGTGGTCCCAATAAAATGTAGGTGTAGCCTGCTGGAATAGCCTGTCACATGACCAGGCTTAGCTACATTTGAGTCAAAAAAGTTATGAATACTTCCTGTACATTTCAGGATTCATTTCAAAGTTTTTGTCTTCAAATACAGAGCCATACAGCTGCCTGTATTTCTGAGCTGCTCCATCCCAATCTCCCTAAAGCGTCACACAGGTCCTCTGACCAGGGGTGCTGGTTGGGCCCCACTCTCGTCTGAAAACAAGAGGTGACTGTGCTTCTGAAGTGGTGGCTCCAACACTTTAAAATGCTCTTCCTATTGACCTATGCGATGCAGTCTCTGTTGTAGAGGTGTGGAAATTTCTTTCAACTAATTTATTAGATTCATTGTGACGTGATGTGGAAGATTCTGCACCGAGATAGAGCATGATCTAAGAGAATCAGTCTGCAGCTAATGTTGATTGACGATTGTCCGCCTCAGCCCAACTTTGCCATCCAAGAGGCGTGTGCAGCAAAGTCAATAGATGCCTGATCTTGAATCTGCTACGTGAAACCAATATTACTGTAGATCACAACAAACGTGTAAGGCACTGCTGGTGGATACATGTTTGGTTTTGTAAAAACAGCTTGCAGCTTTTAATTTGTAGACTGCTGTAGTCGAGAATCGTTTTGCATTTGAATCCTGGACAGCTGAATCGTAATGAAGTCATAAGGCCAGTGAAGATCCACACCTCTAATGTGTTCATGCCTTTAAAAAGCAACTGAAGACTTATTCATTCAAATGTTTCACCTGCTCATATCTTGTGTTGTTATCTGTATGCTTTTATTTATTTTATTTTTTCCTCCATTTTGCAGTTTTTATGGTTTTGCTGTTTTATGTAGTTATGCACCTTGTGACAGTGCTCTGTGAAAGGTGCTATATTAAATACATTTTACTGACTAACTTACACAGTAACTTAGTGGCTTTGAGGCAGTCAAATCAGAAACACTGTTGTTGACACAAGTGAGAAGTTAAATTTAAATTATGGAAGTTTGTTTTACTATACCGTTTACAGGAACTGTATCATATCATACCATACCATAGCATGCACACAGACTGATGTGGTGAAAAATCTCCCAGGTATGGTGGCTCATAGGGCTGCCCCCAAATAGTCGACCAAGCACTGGTCGATCAAAAACTCATTAGCCGACCAAAATTTCATTGGTCGATTTGTCGCAGGAAAAAACAAACAAACATTTGGAGCCGAGTCTTGTCAAAATTAAGTCAAAATCTATGTGACTGGCGGCTGGCCTGTGTATAAAAGGCTGGAGGGCTTTTGGTTTGAAGGGCCAGATACAGGAAGTTGTGACACTCACTCACTGTCAGTGTTTTTTTTTAACACGGCAGGTGCATTAGACATCGTGGTTAGACAGTTAACAATTAATAGCCAACCATGTCGGGAAAGACGTCTAAAATATGCAATCATTTTGAAAAGAAGAAGGATGACCCCAAGAAGGTGATATGCAAACTTTGCAAGAAAAACTTCGCCCATCACTCCTCCACGACGAACATGATGTACCACCTTAAACATGTAAGTAGCCTAGCTACCTGCCCATGGCGGCCCGAACGTTTGAAAGCAGAGATAAATACATTTTATTATTGTTATATGCGCTAGTATTAGACTATTGGTGTGTACTGGGAAAGCTAAATTATCCAGCAGCACTGTCATTGGACCCAGCATGCCTGAGCGCGCGCGTTGATCAGTCGACTAATCACTTTAAATGACGACCACTGGTCGACCACGAAAATCCTTGGTCGGGGGCAGCCCTAGTGGCTCACCACCCCCGACTGTCCTGCCAGCAGTGTCCGAATCTTTGAGCTCTCACCTGAGGAGCAGCAGCCATGTGCTGGATGGGCTGAGGAGCACCCTGAGGTGTCTGGCCCTGCATGGTAGGAGGGAGCATCATGGGAGGAGGTGGAGGAGGCCGGGGCAGAGGAGGCGCTATGGGAGGACCACGCATCATCTGCATCCTCTGACCAACTATCAACACAGCAAAAGGATATTGAAATACACACAAATACTGTTCTGTGAAGGAAATGCGATGACTCAAGCATGTCAGATATGAGCAGGTCATTTAATCGTCTAAATTCAAGCATAGCACAAACACAACATTTATTATGGACCATCAGTAATCTCAAAATCCTCTCAATATTTTGCACATGAAGAAAATATTTTATTTTAATATATTTTTAGTATTTGGACATTAATACAATACGCTATAAATGTATCAATAACAATACCATACTCCCAGGGTTAGTTCTTCAAATTGATCTCACATTATACTGGTTGGACTGGATTAAATTCTGATTTGATCTAAAACTTTTGGTTAAAAGCCACTCCAAAGATTTCTGAGCCTGAAGATTTGGATTCAGATTTGGTTATCCAATCTAACCTTTCATCTGGCTACATGTGATCATTATAAAATGTAATGGTCCGTTTAGGGCTGCAACAATTAATCGACATACGGTAATCGATTACGTCGACACGAAATTTGTGTTCCTATAGAAAAGTGGGAGGTTAAGAAGCTTTTTCATTGATGGCCAAATGAGGCTGTTTGAAGGTGGGACGTCAGGGATATTTAGGTTTGTTGTGAAATCCGATATTCCAGGGTATAATTGGCCGTTTTTGACTATTTTTGATTTTGCCATTATATTAAACAAAAAACCGACTCCACTGCACACTACACCAAACACTAAATTACACACTAACTATACACTCCAAACACGCTAAATGTCACAAATCTCTCAACTCTCAATATCGCAGTCTGTACACCGACTGTCGTTGCCTGTCAATCATCCGCCTCCGTCCCTCCCACAACTTCCTGTTCCTTAACAACCAAACTTGCTGCTTGGACAGTTTCGTGACAAAAGCCCATTTTAACCATTTCTTCTGCACCAGACACAAAGCAAACGTGACGGAAATGTTCGCGGAAAAGCGTGGCGGACATTATTTACCCTAAGTTCGGTTTGGACATGCCGGTGCGTCCGGTCCGTCGACTCGGGAGTTGGGCCGTGTAGGCTGGCTAGCGGCTAGTAGCTAGCTACAAACGAACATCCACAGATTCCGATTCCACTTTGTTGTCCGCGCGTCTCCGGATCTGCTCAGACCCGAACAGACTCGGTCCGGACTCGTTTAGTCTCATTAATCCACAACAGTCACTTTAGATGCACAGAACAGAACGGGACCGAACCGCCGGCAAAATCCCGGTCCAGCTCGCGCCGCTGCAGGTATAAATTCGCTTGTTTATTAACGTATGTCGTAGGCTTGAGCTCTGCAGTGATTGGCTTTGGTGCGCACCTGACTGTGGTGTGCAGTGATTGGCTCTGGTGCGCACGTCACTGTGGTGGCTCCAGTGGACAATGCTCCCAAATTTGTAAAGCATTTATGAAATAATTTATTCACGGTATCATTGCAGTCCAAACAAATGCAAAGTTGCACACCACTGAACCAAACGGCAGCCATGTTGAAACTCTCAGGTCAGTCTGATCCTGATCCGCAGAGATATTTGAGGCACACACACATACACACACACAGACAGACAGATTCCTTGCTTTTATAGAGAGATTAGTAGTAGTGGTAGTATCATTATCATTATTAAAAAAAGATTTGAGCCGGAGCAAATCGCTTTAGCATCGCTAATACAATGCGCACCAGTGTGGCATAGAAGAAGAAGACGATTCCGCGGCAGCAGCAGCAGCAGCAGAAGAAGAATATGAATGATGGCGGAACATGTTGAGGAGAGCAGGAAAGCGAGACCAAACACGTCCGAAGTGTGGAAACACTGTTGACCGGTAACCTCCTATCTTCAATTTATGATATTAAATGTATGTATGACTCTGTAGTAGAGCTTAGATCGGGCCCAAAAAAATCAAGCCCGACCCGACCCGGCCAGGCCAGGCCAGACACATAAACTGTCATGGGCTGACCACTTTTTTCAGCAACAAGTAATCTACTGCGTTAATATTTCCAAACCAGTAATCAGATTAAAATTACTTATTCAAGTCACTGTGTGTTACTATTATTTTTGTCATTATCCTTAGTAAAAATATATATGTTTGCGTTTCGGGGAGTGATGTCACGTGTGCGAAAAGTCATGTTTTCAGCATGAGGACAACTCACGTGGAACGCCACGCAGCGACACAAACACAGACAACAATGGAGGGAGGAGAGAGATGCGCATTTTCTAGCTGGAAATACAGTCATTATTTCGAGTTATTAAAAAAAAAACGGGGCAGAGAATCTAAGCTCTACTCTGTAGCAGCCTACAAACCTACAAGCAAATCAAACTGAAATGGATTTGCATTTTTTTAGACATATTCATCCATTAGTGTGCAACCAAAAAGTGATTTATTAAAGTTTATAGTTATTAAAAATGCAACAGATCTCGACAGACAACAAGTGTGGTTGTGCTGCCCCATGTGTCATCAGACAAGAGGCCGGCTGGAGACAAGCTCTTTAATACATTCATTGGTTAATAATATGTACAGACGTGAAGGGTGGCCAGTAAAATCGATTATGAAAATATGTCAAATTTGCAAATAAGAGGTTTCTGTCTGACAGCAACGATATCAGTAATAATTCATGTGTAGGATATTAAGTCAGTACAAAACAGTAATATAAATTGGATAAAACACTGAATAGTAAAACTCCACTTAGTGCAATGATTTATAACATAATAATTCATCTGTAGGATATGTAATCAATTACAAACTGTAATAATTAGTATTAATTCGTTCAATTGATATTAAAAATCCAGTTGTGTTCGAAAATATTATGTTTTCAAATGCATGTTTCATGGGTTTTTAATTTGCTCTGAGAATATGAAGGTAAAACCAAAGTCGAAACAGATGCTGCCAAAATAATTGTGACTGATCAAAAAAATAATCGATAGATTAGTCGACAACCAAAATAATCGTTAGTTGCAGCCTAAGAGGGATCCACTGGTGATGTTGCAAAATGTATCCATCTGAACACTCCTCTCCTCACCCTCCCCTTCAAAGTGTGGAGGGAAACCTATGGTGGATGCTAAGAAGTGAAAAGCCCTCTTCAGAGCCAGTGTTGGTGTGTTTTGGGCTCTGGTAGATACATGGCTGTACAACATGGGGGACCCACTCCCTCTGTAAATATCAGGGGCTTATCTAAGGTAACAAAAACACTGTCTTAGTTTCACATGCTTATACACTGATGACAACACAGTTACAAATATTATAGTACATCTCTGCCAATAGATGTACTACACACTGGTCCATACTTCACTTCTCCAATATATGTGTATATATAGTGTTACCCAAGATGCTTATTACATTCTAAACTGAATATCAAAAGTAATCTTACCAGGTCTCTGAAGGATATGGGGGACAAAGGTTGGTCTCATCATGGGAGGACGTACTGGAGGGACTGGGAAAGACACACAACACAAAGTGAGTTGTAATGAAACACGTAAAAGGGCACAGCATGACAGCAAATTGGAGTCTAGGCTGTGAGACACCATAACATTGAACACCATAACATCTGAAGCACCTGTGGAGCACTGTTAACTTTGGTAAGTTTACCCACAAGGCCCACACTGACCCCATCTCCCCGAGGAGAGAAGCAGGGAGAGAGACAGTGCCTGGGCGGGGGTGAGAGTTTACCCACGACAAGATTAATCCAGATTATGAAAATACAGCATCATGACGATACAGCTGTTTCATATGCAAGAGACCCCCTATATAGAGTGGCTGAATACCAAGCCATACCTCGCAGTGGAAACAGGCCATCTATTCATTTGTGCTGCACCAATATGCACATTACTCTTTATTTAAGTCTTTTTTTAAATTCTCTCTAAAAAAAAAAATAGTCAGCCACACCTATTAGACAGATAACAAAACATACACACACAGGCAGACAGACAGACAGACACTAACCTGGTCCGACAAAGGCCGGTGGTGGAGGACCAACGAAACTTGCAGCTCTGGCTTCTAATGTCTGCTGGACCTAAGAGAGAGGCAGACACACAGAATGTTACAAAGACAGATGGCGAGATAGATGGATAAATGATGTGCACAAACAAGATCATTTTGTCATTTCAACATGTCCCCTGTCAGTAGAACTATTTTATTTGGCCTTTACATGCTTTCATGCCTCTACAGTATGCAGGCTAGACGTACATTAGTCCCTAAACACTGGCAGAGGAGTACATACCTGTCTGTAGGTGTTGGTGCCTATGATGGGCCGCACTAGTGAAACCGCTGGAACAGACAGAGCTACAGGCACTGCCTCCATACCTGATGGGCTCCCAGATACTGGTACTGGACCACCAAGAACCTCCTGCTCGAAACTACAGCAAGAGAGGAACAGAGTGAGCCTGACTGAGCTGGAATAAACAGGTGGTTAATCAACATATATAACTAATCATCAAACTAAAGATGCTACGGAAAAGGAGAAGCTGAACATAAATTCCCTGAGAGGCTGGACAAGGAATGGAAGTGGATGATTCCACATTGCCAAAAAATGCATGCACACAATGCAGTGGAGCTGAAGCAGCCCACCTGCAGCAGGGCCTGCCATCTGTTGCACACACAGGTTGCACAGCCGTCCAGTGGCCGAGTTGATCTGCTGCAGTCTGAGTTTATCCAGACACCACAGCTGACTGAAGGACTCGTCAGCATGCTGGTACTCCCAAACATCACTCCCTCACTTCCCACAATAAAGCCAGTACACTACACCAGTAAGTGTTGTACTCACAGAGCCATCTCTGCCTCCATCTCCTTCAGACGATCCTCTCCTGACTTCAGCGCCATGCTACAAGACACAAACACAGATCAGAGACCAGCCAAACGATTTGTCAATATAGCTTCATCACAGAACAATGTGTCAGATGAATACTTGAGACACATGACATAAAATAACTTCATTGCACAGGCCCCACGTTGTCCTTTAGACTAAGAAGGCGTAACGTTACAGCACAGAGCTCAACTTCTCTCACTGATTTACACTGAGAAGCAAATTTAAGACATATATGGTAGTTTGCACTGGAGTGTCTACCTTGGATGTTACTGTAATTTACTTGAGATTATCTGCATGATCACGATAATGTGCACACTTACCTCAACCTACAAATTCGACGCCTTATGCGCCGATATGCGGACTCGGTTAACCTAACGCGCAAAGGGTTTTAACTGAGCTAGCATTAGCTAGCACATAAGAAGCGAGCTAAGATAGCAATTCAGCTACCTGTAACGCTACTCTATAAACCAGTTTACCGCTGACATTAACACTTGCGTTACTGCTATAAAATCGGATTACTGACTTCTATTCTGTCACTCAGTGTACTGCTCAGTAACATGGACGAGAGCTAGCTAGCTAGTTAGCTTCTTCTTCTTCTTCTTCTTCTTCTTCTTCTTCTTCTTCTTCTTCTTCTTTTGGATTTGATTGGCGGCTGGCATCCAGCTTATAGGTGCATTGCCGCCACCTACCGGACTGGAGTGTGGCACATTAGATGACAGAGAAAAAAGCTAGTTAGCTAACGAGCAGCCATAGACATAAAGAGTCTTTATATGTCTATGACGAGCAGCAATGTTCTTCTTCGTCTGTTCCTTGTTCTTGTTCTTGTTCTTGTTCTTGTTCATCTTCTTCTTCTTCTTCTTCTTCTTCTTCTTCTTCTTCTTCTTCTTCTTCTTCTTCTTCTTCTTCTTTAGTTAGGCAGACTAGACACAGCTATGGTGTATTGCTGCCCCTACTGTTTGTTATTAAGACCTACATCAAATCCTTTTGTACAATCCTGTTTTGTGAAGATAATCCACCAATTTCTTTGTTTTATCCCAAGAATCCAGATTTAGAAGTGTGCACATATTAAAAACAGTTTCCCCATCTGTTCCAAGTTTCCTGAAGAGAGTCCTTCTTTGACTGGAGTATATTTTTCATTGGAGTAGCACATGTTTTACTGTCTCGCTATCTCCACACTCACATTTGCCATCAGGATGCTTACCAATCAGAGCCAGCCCAATCCTCAGTCCACAGTGAGTACTACAGAGTCTTTTCTACTATTCCTAAAAGTGCACTTGTCTTTACTTACACTTTCCTGCACTGTAAAGTACGCCCTTCCCTTCCTTTCCTTCTCCCAAGATTTTTGCCACTTCTCTTTTCACTTCTCTGTGTAAATGTGTAGGTGGTCTCCCCATTTTAGTTGCTGCCAGACTTTTACCTCCTTTACTACAACCTCTGACATCCTTGTTTTGCTTTTATTCATCAACTTTAGGTCAACAACGGGATCTGGAATTAACCATGATGATACAACTGGACGACATACTGGAGGACATACACTAATACCCACAATTCCAATTTCCTACGCCACAGATTTAAATTTTTCTGCAAAATTAGTTTTAGTCTTTTTTGATATTCCCATGAACTCCCAGTGCTCATTCAGAAGGTTTTTTGTTGGTAACATTTCATTTTGTCCAAACCAAGTTTATGTCTTCTAATTTCTAACGGCATCTCCCCCATTTCTATCAATAACGCTGATATTGGAGTTGTACTGAATGCTCCACAGCACACTCTTTTAGGGCTTTAGGGCTTTTGCTTGGACTCCATCAAGTTTACTGGTCACTGAAGAAGCTGCTGATCCATAAACCATACATCCAGATAGCTGATCTTATCATAAAGCTTAAAGTTGGAGCCTGCACAGGCTCTATGCTGCCATAGGTTTAGACTGCCAGTGGGATTACCCATGATGCACTAAGCTCCTCTCTCTTCCTCTTCCTCTCTGCACACATTATTGTGTGATACTAACTAGACTTCTCCCTGGAGTCTCTGCTTACTCGTCTCACAGATTCCCATGGATTATGATAAACCTGCTGCTGTGTTCCTGATTAACTATCTCTGATACTACTACTACTATTATCATTATCATTAGTATTATTATGTTTACTTGTATCATTTAGATTGTAAGATGTTCAGCTCTTTAAGAACATTATGATTTTTTACTGTTTAAACTTCAAATTGTATGCTCTTAATGGACACCTAGCTTCTATTACACCTTTTATAATTTTTGAAATATCAACTTGTTCTTCTTTTCTTCATTTCAGTACTGAGCATTTTCAGGAACCTCATTTGAACTTCCAGCTTTGGTAGTACAGTTACCTCCAAGGTTTTCTAGCGACGCTTGTTCATCACTCACCTCCTTAAACTAACGCAGTCTGACTTCCAGGTTTTTCAGCAGTGTGTTGCAATGCATTTTAGTTTTGTGATATTTCAGGCAATTCATTTGACATTTCTGCATATTCAGCGAGTCTGTTAGAATCACCTCCGCTGTCGGCAATCACACTGTATTCTTACAGGAAATACATTTTTTGACACTCCCCTCTGGCAGGAGGCTGCGGTCCATCAGGATCAAAACCTCCCTCCACATGAACAATTTCTTTCCTTCTTCAGTTGGGATCCTTAACAGGTCCCGGTACCCCCACCCCCACTGACACTGACGCTGACACTGACTCTTGCACTCAATCCCATCACCGTCCTTGAATCTCTGCATTACAATAATGCAGAATTTGTCAAATTTTTGCAATTTTTAACAATCCTTTATTTTTTGTCTCTTTTTTCTGTCTTTATTTATCGATCATCCCACACTTATGTCTCTGTTTCTTTATATTGTTTATACTGTCTTTATAATAGTCGCTGTTTGTTTATTGTCTTCAGTGCATGCACCTTATTCACCAAGACAAATTCCTCGTTGGTGTAAAATCCTTCTTGGTAATAAATCTGTTTCTGATTCTGATTCTGATTTTCTAGTTAGTGTGATCACACTATTGTTCTCGGAAATCTGTTATTCAAATCTTTATTATCACTATTCCAATTCCAACATTTTTTGGCATCTTTCAACTCCTGCATGCAGTCAACAATCAAATATCAAAATCTTCACCTCTTTTAGGAATCCTGTGCTTTATTTAACTTCTTCACAAAATATTACGCTTTTTTCAACAACATTTTGAGAATAAATGGGAGGCACGTGATCACAAGGTTTGCAGTTGGAATCTAGCTGCGACAACTATACCTATACCTATATACTATACCAACTATACCTCTATTAGCTTATTAACTTATCTGAGCATAAAGATAACTGTCCATCAGAAAACTTTGTATCTACTGAGAGTTGAGACAGTTCACCCAGATCAATGAATGCAGTTATAAAGTGTGTTTTTAAACCTTTGCTGTGGCAGCAGCTGAATATACTGTTAGAGGAAGAAGACCAACTTCCACTGCTGAGACCACTCTTGTGCTGTGTGTGCATCCAAGTCCCTCTCCATCAAGAAAATCTAATCAGTTTATCTAAATATTCCCAAATCTCTATGACATTGCCTCAGTGGGCTTAACAATCTATACAGTGAACGACATCCTCTGTCCTTAGACCCTGTTTTTTTTCTACAGCCGCAGCTCTGAACAGTAGTTGGTTTAACATTACCCTCACCTGTTTCAGGAGTTCAGTTACTGCTGGTGAAAACCCGATGTTTCCTGATTTTAATGCTAAAAAATAAAAGGTTTTAAACAACTTTGTAACGGGGGACTTTCATTGTGATTTATAGGAAAATTGTGTCTGCACCAACACTTCCATGAAAACTGGAGGGAGATGTTGAAACGTTGCATAGACAGGGACTTTTAATGATCTATCTTATCTATCCTATCTAGACACTTTATGACCCACTTACTGTAACCCACTTTACAGTAATAACAGCATACACTTTACAGCGACTGTAACCACATGCTCGTAAATCTAGGTGCTGTATCTTAGGCAACTGCCTGTGAACCTTCATCAGCAACATGCTCGTAGCTCTGTCACATAAGGGGAGAGACTCATTCAACCCCATCCTCCACTCTCACTGTTCAGCATAGATGCTCACATTTACTCAAAATGTATATTGAAAGTGTCGTTTGTACAAAATGCACCAAATTCGACACTACACTTCCTTTGGTCCTTGGCAACACACTCTCCAAGTATGAAGTAGCTCAAATGAATGGCTGTCAAGATATTTGAACGACAGACAGACAGACCTCCACCAAACAACTCAAGTAGCTGGGGACTTGTTTTAAAATGTGAAAAACAAAAACACAAGACAGCAGCTTATCCTGCATAATCCAAGTCTCCAGTATCCTGAATAGATTAGAAAAAATGTTACATACACCCTGAACAAGGTCATGTCTTTGCACCGACTTCGCACAGGATGCTGTAGGTTTAGCAGCTACAGTGAAGATTTTAGATTTTAAAAATGGTGTAAATAGCATCTTACTTCACACAACTTCCAATCAGCACGGTTGGTGGGTAGTTATTGACTGATTCTTCATTTATGGATGAACTTTTACTTATGGGGATTTGTGTTTTGTCTCCAAAGGGAGGGCAGGTCCCCACAATGTGTGTAAACAGATTTATGTCCCCATAACACACACACACACATACAAACACACACACACACACATACACGCACGCACGCACACACACACACACACACACACACACACACACACACACACACACACACACACACACACACACGTCCATTATTATAACAACATTTTTCTTTAATAAAAACATCATCATCACTTTCAGCTGGTCAAGATATGAATAAAAAGCTGTGAGATGATTACATAATGGTTGGAACACTTGATATGCTATGTGCTAATGACACTGATTTGATTTTGATTTGACTTAATTTGACATCAAACTAGTTTCTAATGGCACTTCAGTGTCTATTTTAGTGAGGCTACTAAATTCTTATTCAACCAATGGCACAATTAAGCAAAGTTATATATTTCTTGAGAATACAATCAGTAGGTCATCCAATCATCACACACATATCTACAGTATATACACATGTTCCATATTAGAGGGTCTACAAAGCAAAATGTTCAGTGTTCAACTTGATACTAGCACAGTAGGTGTATTACTGGTTCTTACAAGGACCCTCATTTACTCTGTTTAACATACAGCACATCACTAACAGAGAATGTATGAGAGCAGATGGTAGCCCCTTTAAAACAAGGCCAACCCAGCATTGTTAACTTTTAAAACAAGTGAAAAATTCAACCAATGTTGATATTCTTTTCCAGCATTTTCCAAAGCACTCATGTTTTGGTACTAGCGATGAAAACTTCCTCCTTCCTGATTTTTCAATAACTGACACTTAGAAAATCTCCATGGCAGTGGTGGCACATGCATATGCTTCAAACTTTGCCACACTTTTGTTTTAATCAGTTAGTCTTTTAAGGCTTTATGGCTATTTAGTCTGTAGTCCTAAAACATAGAAATCAGTTAGCATGTTGGCACATCTGGTGCCCTTGAAAAAGGTCTGTGAGTTTGTTAAATGTATTTTCAGCTAAATGTATGAAATACGGTGTGATTCCACAGGCTGAACAGACTTACAGGTTTTGTTCTCCAAAATAAAATCCATCATTAAATGCCCCACAGTTTAATCATAAAGCTTTGTGTGTTGCTAAAAAGTGTCTGAATGAGACTACAGAGGTTGTCGGGGACATTAAACGTCCTCACAGTGAACACGGAGACTCATCTACTCACTAGTCCGTCTTTACAGGCCCACTTTAGTTACACACTGTTCTAACTCTGACTTTACAACTTGTACATTGATCAGTTTATAGAAAACCTGGATGTAATTGTGCGGTAAGACTCTTAGTGGTGGTGACGTTTAAGTCATGTGACCGTGATGTCGTCTGTTTGTAGCCTAACATTAGCTTCTTACTGCTACACACTTAATTAGCTTCAAACATCAGAGTGGTGTTCATCTGTGGAGATTATCTGGATGGACAGAACATGTTAGTGTCATAAACTTGTGTTTGACACAGATTATTTTCTGCAATAATCCAAAATCCAATTCAATAATCCCAGAGGGAACCAGAGCCATGCTGACTTCAGGGTTAGCTACGAATATATGTAATTGCTACAACACACTTTTAGGGTGGGCTGGTAGCAGTCATAGGTGGGCAAATTGGGCAGTGTCAGCCCAGTGGTTACAATAGTGGAATGAGTGCTGCCAGTTCACATCTCTGGCCAGATGGCACAAAAATCTGTCAAAATGAGATCAGATGTGAGAACCTGCCATTGTGCTCTTAGGCCACTCCGTTTTAGAGCTGTATGTCTGTGTATGGGGGGTTTAGATTGGTTAAATGCAGATGTTTTTTTTTCCATGGAGAATATAAAGTAACATTCTATTTTAATTCATAAAGAACAATTGGAGGCAGTAAAACTGGGAGGTAGAGTAGTAGCATTCATTTTCTATATTTGCTGCTACTCTATGATTTGAGCCAGTAGAAGACAGATTTAATTACCTTAAAATAAAATAAAAAAATCCTTCATCTAAATGTTAGCACACTCAAGTCTTCACTGGATGAGCTCAGTTCTCACATACAATTAAAACCTTATAGAGACCATATCCAACCTCACCATAGCCAATATTTACACACATAGAAGATATTCTTTAGAGGAAAAGAAACAACTTTAAAAAACACATTGACTTACCATAAAATAAAATAAAAAACTTCAGAAGCAGAATCAAAGCCATAATCACTTTTCATGGGATGAGCTCAGTTCAGGTCAAGTGACACTGATGACAATATTTTCAAAACTAAAAGGTGGTCTTTGGGTTAACATTATATCTTAGGAAAGGTGGTGGTGTGGTTTCCATCAGTGTGTAGAACAATAGTGATCAACAATTGGTGCGGAGATCTTGGGGGTGGTGCTTTGGGCAGAGGTCTGGCAGACACAAATCATTCTTCTCAGACTGCCCATACTTAATCGGCTGAACTAGAGTTTAGCAAATGGACTGCCAAAATGAGCAGGCCAGCTAGGCCTAAATGTGGTACAGTGCATCTACTCTCACTGACATCACTGACCCGTCTGTGCCCATAGCCACCGAACGACGGGCCGATGACAATGCCTCAATAAAGGAAATGGGAAATTAAGACTGCTGATCTTTACAGAGACCTGTCTCCGCCTCAATCAAGCTGTTCATTTGATGAGGAGACTGTGTGTTTTAATTTCATTATGAAACCCTGTATTGTGTGATGACAAATGAATTACCTTGTCCCCTTAACATTTCTGAAACCGGACGAACAAATGTTACTGGACGATAATCCCATTGTGTATTGTGAAAAATCATTTTAACTTTACCTAGAACTAGCTACCGCCATGATAAGAGAATATGAAACATAACTTCAGAGATGTTCTCAGTGTATAAGATATGAGAGAAATACTAACATACTCAAACACTGTATCTCATACATATCTACATATATTCATCATATTATGACCATTTAGAAAACTAACATCATATAAAATACAGAATCACAACTACAATTGTTTGGCAGTTTAACAAAGTATTTACTCATAATATTCCACAGTTAAGCCATGGAGCTGCTCTCTGAGACCGAGTGAGGAATTCTCCAGATTGTATGTGGACCAGAGCATGTGAGCGGAGCTGAGCGGCCAGAATTTCCGCTCCCCGCTTATGTGGGTGTTCACTCCTTCGCTCCATCGCTCAAAGTTATACCAGACAGCTCCGCTCAAAGACCGCTCTCCGCTCACTTAAAATTTCATTCATCTCCCGTGAAATCGCTCCATGCTCGCTCAAATTTAAAAGAGGGAGCAATTCCTGACGTTGCACCCAGGGCGCCGCCAGGGGGGGAAAGGTTAGGACGATTCCAAGGGCCCGGCACTGACAGGGGGCCCTTTGAGACATGGGCAACCTATACAAGGGCCCAACTAAATTTTTTTTCATGGGGCCCAAAATCCCTGGCGGCGCCCCTGGTTGCACCTATATGACCTGTCTTCTTGCTTTTCGAAATATTTTACAAGCTCCATCTCTCTGATGTAGGCTAACCCTTGAAGGCACATGTGAGTCTGGACTTGTGCATGCCCTAGACTCGTGGAGAGAGGTATCGGAACGAAACTGGAGCGAAACAGAACCATCGCTCTGGCCTTTGGATTAAAACCCGCTCTGCGCTCCGACTATATTTTGCACGCTCCGCTCCCCGCTCGCTTCGCTCCGCTCACATGCCCTGATGTGGACTTTAATACTGAAAGAGATTATACAATAATACATTCTGTTATAGTAGTAGTAGTAGTAGTAGTACCAATAGTAGAAAGGTATAACACAATCATTTGTCATTCTTGCTG
Organism: Diplodus puntazzo; assembly: GCA_963678695.2. Classification (NCBI taxonomy): domain Eukaryota; kingdom Metazoa; phylum Chordata; class Actinopteri; order Spariformes; family Sparidae; genus Diplodus; species Diplodus puntazzo. The sequence continues at coordinate 33,170,023 of OZ023160.1, forward strand.
CAACAGGGCATTGCTCACTCAGGTTCTCTTACAAGAGTAACAACTCACAAATCCTTCCATTAACTGGAAATTATGTGGAAGTGAAGCGAAAGAAGATCAGTGATCATGTGCCACTGTCCCTCATGTAGTCAATGATAAGTGATGTAATGTTGCAACTAGAGGACAGAGACTGGGGGTGTCTTGGAAGGCCGGTGATGGTGTGAGGTTAGTCCTTGTCAGCGTCTGGTCACTAAGTAGACACAGTGCTAACAGTACGTTGCCTCTTCAGATGGTTTCCATGTTTCCTCTTCTGGCAGTAGACATACAGAGCTGTGAGGGGCACGCAGCTGACTGACGACACCAGTAGCAGCCCGATGAAGATTTGACCAAAGAGAGGATACTCCATCACCACCGTCTTACCCTGAAGAGACAACAAGTTTAGTTAACACCTGTCTCCACGCTTATTAGTCTGACATTTTAGCAGAATATCAAACAGTCATTCATCTAGGTGCAACTCTCGTGCCATCACTGAGCAAGGGCCTGTCTGCTCTAGTGGAGCTGCTCAGTGGCTGCAGACTGGTCAGACTGAGGTTGTGGTAGACAGCTTCCAGGTGTGAATGTGATCAGGTTGTTCCAATGAATCTTCCATGAGGAAATAATGTTGAGATAAATATGTGTAACTGTAAATGTGATTATTTTAGGAGAACAGAGTTGCTTTTCATGAATGGATGAGTACCTAACTTACACAAGGAACCATGGGTGAAAGTAGGCTAAATGTTGCCGGTATTACTACCTCAACCTTCTTCGCTTCATATTTGAAATGTGCTGAAAATATGTCAGCCAATCACAAGAAGGTTTGGAATTTTGTTGGATTCATGTATTATTCATCCTATGTGTAGAAGTAAATTGACAGTACAGGAACGATAAATCCAAGCACTGTGTGTTTAGGAGGAGAGGAAGTGCACGTGCAATCAATCACTGTTCATATGATTCTGACCTGCTGTCCGTGTTGTCCCTCAACACCAGCGGTAACTACCAGTAGCTATGTGAAGATTTCCTTCAGCACAGCTTAAAAAACACTGCACAGACAGCTAGAAGCAATTTTGACTCATTTAGAGGCAGTGTATAAGGAAACTGTGTGCAGCTTAAGTTGATTTAACATCAGCGTTTTTGTGTGGAAATCGTGACTGGTTTTGAAGGAGGGTTTTTGGTAAGTAACTGTTGTCCCCTCCTTCCAGAAGTGCGTACCAGCACCCAGCCTTTTATATGTTACAAGCACTCATGAGCATGAGTGTTACAGTACATGTGGCAAAATCATCAAATCACCTTTCCTCCTATGTTCTGATTAACAGTGTTGGGGGAACGTGTTACAAAAACAATGTGTTACAGTAACACATTACTTTTAGCGGTAACAGAGTAATATAATGTGTTACTAAGAATATTTCAGCAATATATTACTACAGCTGTGTCACATGACGCGTTACGATCCGTGTTACCAGCCAAAGTGAAGTGTTTATTGTTAATTTTTAAGAACCCATCAACACCAGTATGACCTTATTAATATAAGCTCTGTGTGTGTTTAATATAGCCGAGCCTATAAGTTCTGTGTTCAGTCTCTGTGTGACTGAAATGAGTCATTTTTCGTAGCCTAATGATGAAGCCTGATCCTCCGAGCACTATAATTTACATTCTTGAATCACATATGTCCATGCATTCCTTGTTCTGTGGACTAAAATAAAAAGAAGAGAAGAAGAGTTTTTAGTCTTTTCATGCCATTATTAAAAAATATTTATTCCCATCTCATAATATATCAGACTGTGATCCTTTGTCTGCCTGCTCATCACTGTGTCCAAGACCATTTCTTTATTTCAAAAGATCTAGGCTGTTTGATTGTTCTATAGAGGTTATTTGGGCTTTTTTTTTTAAACAATTAAAAAATAGTGTAATAAGTAATGTATTACTCTAAGCAGACAGTAATATTGTATTGTAATATAGTACTTTGATGATGGTAATGATGAAGGTAACTAGTAATATGTTATGTAAAATATGCATTTTGAAAGTAACTTGCCCAACACTGCTGATTAATGACAGAATGTTCCACAACAACTTGTTAAATGTCTTGAATGTCTTGTGTGCATGGGGTCATTCTGGGCCTCATATATTTGTCATTTGTCTCATAAATAATTAACATGTTTTATGACAGTGGTTCTCAACCAGTGGGGCCCCTCTCCCGGGGGGGCGCGAGTAGGCTTCAGGATGGGAGGAAAAATAAATCTGAAAAAAAATAAAAAATAAAAAAAATACCGAAAATTCCTCCCATGTCGAAATGCAAGTGGTTGGAATATTATAACACACAAACAAATCATCCCTCTGCCGACTTTTTTGTCAAAAGCGACTAGCGACAAATCTAGCGACTTTTACTGGTGTTACTGGAGACTTTTGTGGTGTTTGGAGACTCTGACTTGAAAGCACGTATCACTCTGCAGTCACTGTGCTCAGCGAGCAGCGGGTGCTGCCGTGAGTCCCTCCCCCGTCCACAAGCACTCACAGGCGGTCAGTCTCTCAGTAGCCTCGCGCAGCAGTCCAGCCTGCAGTCAGAGCAGAGAGGAGACACACACCACTGCCGCCGTTCCCGCCCTGGCTTACAGAGCAGGGTGTAAATGTAACGTATTTTACCAAATTACAGCCGGATATTAATTAACCGCAGGGTCCCCGTTAAACGCTGCAGGTGTATATTTTGATAAATAACCACCGGTTCCAAATAAATGCTGAGTCTAATTTATTCATTTATTTTTTTTAATCAAGGAAGAAGATGTGTCCACTGACACTGCACGTTTTTCTTCTTCGCCTTGTTCACGTATTGTGCTGCTTTCTGTCAGTCAGTATCACAATGATGATCGTCATGGCTCCGGTGCAGCAAAACAATAAAAAGTACGACTTGAAATTCAAACTTTCTGTCTTAAGATATGCAGAGGAAACCTCGGGAGAAGCAGCTGCTAGACGTTTCTCTGTCTGCAGACACAGCGGAGAGGTGACGAGACGCGACTCATCATGACTGACAGGCATCAAGGCTACTCAGCGTTACCTTACCGACCCACCCCCAGCTATTTCATTCACAAAAACAGGGCCTGTGGCAATTCTGGACTTTTTTTTACCCCTCTTCTTTGGGGGAGAGGGCGCTGCAATGAACCAGCTTTGGGGGGACCCAGCTTGCCAAACGTTGAGAACCCCTGTTTTATGAGATTCATGAGCAGAGGAAACAGAGGCAGAAGGCTGTAGTGTTCACTTTAGCTCTAAAGGTAGAACAACTTCACCAGCCAGAGATAGGTGACATAGACTATTTTTGCAGAGGACTGATAAAGAGCTTCATCACATGGTGCAATGACACCTGAAGCTCAATATGAGGTTATAGTGGACCACTGCAGTACGTCTGTGAGGTAACTGAGAAAAACAAATGCAGTTGTACGTGTTCATCAGAGTGTATCGATGCCAAACAAGACAAAGGCACAGAGCATATCAAACAATTATTCAACACAGCAGCAGTGCTGGCCTTGACACAAAATCTAGAGTCCTCTTTTTCTGAGACTGACAAAGACTGAATACAAATGCAGTTGTTTCTGAGACGAGACTGAGACCTCCAAAAAGAGGTCTCAAGTCCAAAACCGATCTTGAGTCCTTCAGCACTAATGGACACCCATGTTCAGTATGACCAACTCACAGTCTGACCAAATGTGAAATATGCCTCTAAACCCCCTTCTGTTCCTGAACAATGGTTCTGAATGATGGCCAGAATTTTTTTTCTGCAGAAACATTATGATGTCACACTGAAGTTAACCTTTGACCTTCTGGATATAAAATGCCATCACTTCATCATTTTATCTGTTATATTCTGATATTCTGAGGTCACAGTGACCTTTGACCTTTAAAATCAAATCAGTTCATACTCGAGTGAACGTCTGGAGCAAATTTGAAGACAATCCCTTGAGGTGTTCTTGAGATACTGTGTAACAGGTATGGGATGCATGTACATACATGGCCACATTAAGTGCAGGCATTTTGGTTGTCTGTCCATTTGAACAGATGACTTGAAATCATGCTGCCTTTTGTGCTGTCACAATGTATGTCACACTACTGCTGCTTGTTGTCTTGCAATGAGCTGAGGCGACTAAAAAGCAGCTGACTACAGGAGTTAGTAATGGAAAAGAAAAATGCCCCAGCTCACCAGCTCTTTGTCCCATGCTTGGTAAGTGGGTGTCCCTCCCCTTATGTAGTTGACGATGTAGGTTACGAAGAGGAAGATGAGGAGAAGGGGACTAGCAATTGTCCACATTATCTTCCAGTACCAGTTGGGACGATGACCAAGCATATCTTCTATGTCTTTTTCAAACCTAAAATAAGCAGAAAATGTATTAAAATCAGATTTTGTTAGTACACTTTAGGAGATTATTGTTCGTCATCTATGCTTCACAAATGTGGGACTAGCCACCACAACTGAGGGCACACAAATGTTTGGGCAAATCTTTACAGTAAAGTACACAGAAATGTGAGTAGTTACTGAGGGGGGATGCATAATGAGTGAGTAATGAGTAAACAATGAATCAGCAATTACTTGATAGTTTATGAATTGTTAATTAATTCCTCAATAACTGTGATTCGAGGACTATATAGTAGATGATGATGAGTTATTGAAGAACAGACTGAGAGATAGTATTGAAAAAAAACAATAGGTAACAATTAGTTCATCAGTATCTGTGAACCAACATACTGACTACTGTCTTCATGAGTGCTTCTTGATTAACTATCATCCAGCTGCTGAGTGGCACAAACTAGTGACAACTCATAACATACTAATCCAATTACTCTTTTTGTGTATTTTTGGCTAACTAAGACTAATTAATGATAATTAGTAACTAATGAGTCTACATTGGGTAACTACTCAGTGATGTTTCACTTTACTTGAAGGTACACAAAGAGTAACTAAATGTTCAGTAATTAGTAACTAATGAGTCATCACTCGTTCATGACACTCAGCAGCTGGTTGATAGTTGATCAAGAACAACTCATGAAGAAAGCGTAGAGAAAGTATGTTGGTTCACAGATATTTATGAACTAATCATTACCTGCTGATTCACTAACATATCACCTCTTCAAATACATCATCAGTATCTGCTATAGATTCTTGAAATCACAGTTACTCAAAATTACATAGTAAATATGCTTGCAGTTCTATAGCATTTTTCCAGTCTGCTGACCACTTCAAGCACTTAACAACACATTCACCCATTCACACACATTCATACACTCATGACAAAGGCTGCCATGCAAGCTGCCGACCTGCTCATCAGGAGCTGTTTAGGGTTAAGGATCTTGTTCAAGGACACCGTGACATTTAGCAAAGGGAACTGGTGATTTGAACCAGTGACCTTCCGATTTACCAGCTCTACCTCCTGAGCTACAGACACCCAAAATGACCCATTAATAATTATTATCTATCTACTACTGAGTAACTACTCACATTTGTGTGTACCTTACTGTAAACAAAAACTGTGTCACATCAATGTGGGGACTACCACACACATATACACAAACCTTCTGATTCCATAGATGTAACTGACAGTTATGACCTCGATGAGGACGACGAACAGCAGGGAGAACGTGGCTGCATAGTCGTTGAATATGGTAAACCAGTAATTGCCTGCCGTGGTGGTGAAGCCCAGGCCGACCAGCATACAGAACAAACACACTACACCTGCAAGCGAAGCACAGCACCCAGTCAATTTCTAACTCCTTTTCATTTCATTTTATAAGTTCTTAATAAGCTCTAATAAGCTTTGAATACATTATGCAAAAAGATCTGAATGGTTGCTCAGTCAGAACAAGTGGCTTATTCTCATGACATGACATGTCATGAGAATTCAGTTAGAAAATGGCTACTTCATACTTCTAAAAGGAAAACGTTTTTTTTAATATTATTTCACTATTAGTAGCCTACTAATCATTAATCATTATTAATTACACTTACTATTATGTTGTTCATGCTCTCTCATTTAAACTAAGTCAAACATGTTCCTCTCAGTAGACGTAAACTTTGTTTGTCATCTTTGAACTAGTGATGTTTACTAGTTATTAAAGAACGAGAAGATAAGTCCACCTGTATAATATTCTGTTAAAGCTGGTACTACAGCAAAGCTCATCAGAAAAGTCCTGCAGAGTGTGTAAACAGGTTACAACCAGTATAAATACAGTAAAATGGTAACAGATTACTGCCACTCTGTAAACAACCAGCATGAGCTGATGGACACAAAAATGATATCAGCCTGGAATTTACCGTTGATCAACTCGATGCTGACACCATTCATCACCTTGAAGTCTCGTAGCGGGGTGATGATGGCAGTTACGTTGCCCAGCATGCTGCCCATTCCCAACAGCAGGAGCATGAGGAAGTACAGAACTGACCACAGCTGAGGCAATGGCATGTTCTTAATGGCTTCACTATACACGATGAAGGCCAGACCTGCCCCCTCTACTGCCTGAAGATGATGGAAGACAGAGACAAACAGAATGAGTAAGCTTTCTGTCAGAAGTACTGTCCTAATCTGACATCTTTACCCAGCTGTAAGACATTTTCTCCACTACACTTTTAGATCCCAATTGTCTCTGTGTGTCAGAGTCAGTAAGATGTTAAGAATAAGTGAATTCCGTGCCAGCATAACCCAGCTGTTTTTTAACATGGCAGCTAATAAGCCCATGTGGGCTGCAGATCCCACAACAAACTGAAGCCCTGTTTCTATAGCAGGTCCACTTGTCCTGTGTTGGTACGTTTCGCTGCTTGATGTCCTTTCTAATGTTCATCTCTGACCATTTTTTTCTGCTAACTGATTGCTGACTGATTTTTAAATGCACTTTTTAGAATCTACCTCATGCACAAACCATCCATCAACAATAACCTAATTTTACACCTTATCCATGATGATAAACATGATAATTAGAAATTCCCCCAAACAGCCCCAAAAACTCAAAATTCTTGTTTTCAATGGATCTCATGTGTGAGCCCAACTCCCCCTGCTCCCTGATAGATATCTAGCCCAGCTCATGATATGAGCAACCATAATTTCATCTCAGAATGAGCAGACAGTGCAGATGATAACGTCGGTTGCAAAATCTGCACATTTTCTGTGGCTGTTTCACTAATCAAGTAATGACTTTTTCGGCCTATGTACAGTAGTTACAGTTGTCTTGTCACTTGTCACTTGTCATACAGACAAGGCCAGTGTGAAAATCATTCACACTGGCCCTCTTTTAGCAGTATCTCTCCACCCACGCACCTCAACATAGGCAATATTAGACTTACTTTGCTTCTATGTGTCAAAATACTATTTTATTAAAGTTTTCCACTGCCGGCTGACTTGTTGAACTACGCACACTGCACACTGCCTCCATCTTTTATTCACTCAACCACTGTTTTAAGGTCAGCCTTGCAATATTAACACATTAAAAAAAAACATCTTCATCGCATCTTAAAGTTTGTTTCTCTTTCTGATCAGAAATGTGGGCTCTTCCTCTGTATCATATTCTGAATAACAGTGAAAAACGAATGTGCGTAGTCAATGTGGAGGGAGTCACTTGTAGTAATGAACCTACAGCAAATTGTAATCAAAATGTGCATATCCCCTCGGCCTGCTCACTCTTTATACATCGTTAATTTAGCTCAGCCAAAAACAACCCCATCCACAGCCAGTCCACTATGCTGCTGTCTGGCAAGAGATACAGAAGTATTCACTGCCATATCACCAGACTTACAAAGCAGCTTCATTCCTCTGTGAGACTGCTCAACTCACACTACACCATGAAAAATAGTTTTGTTCTTGTGTAGCATTAAAGGGACTACCCCTGCATATTGTTGTACAACCCTGTGTTCTGAAATGACCATTAAAAGAAGATGCTGCTCAGCATCACACAGGAGACATTTGAGAAGAGTTGATGAACAATGTGGAGCATTTAGCAGCTTAAGAGCCAGATATATCTGTAGAGACCAAAGACAGAGTCAGCAGGGTATTACATTCATCAGGTGGTTAGAAAGCCGTCTTCAAATGAAAGCTAATGATACTCTGTAACTACTGGATGTGTAGCAACTGTTTACTTGTATGTATGCCAAATCACCTGAGAAGCTGATGAGTAATACTATGCTGTTCACAACCTGCCTCCACTGGCTCTTACTGGACAAACCAACAAAAACAAAAAATAACCGTTTAATGCAGGGATACCCGTCATGATTCTGAATTTGGGTGTGGGGTTTTGTTGCTGGGTGCTTGTTAGTGTATTTTCAGAGGTGCGCTGCTGAGGCTGGGCTTGGTTTCTCTGATGGCCAGAGCTACTTACTCACACACCTGCAGTGCGTATTATCAACCAGCACCAGCTTAATTCCTGTGGTCTACACTCTACACGCTGCCAGATTATTTTGTTTTTGTAATGTGGTACATGGTCTCACAGTTTAACTCCATTTCTTGTGACGTTAAGCTCTTTGTCTTCGTGTTTGCAACCCGACAAACTTCGTTTCTCTTCGGCTTCACCAGTGATCACTACCTTCAAGTCCCAGCTCTGTTGCCACTCTACCACCCAGCCTCCAACACCTCTGCCTCCAGCTGATCCTTGTATTACCCACCAGAGCCTCCACCAAAGCCTCAGCCAATGCCACAACAAGCCTATGCTACCACAATCGCAGTGTCTCTCCTGAGCCTCCTTCCATTGCCCCCTACCTGTGCTTTAATAATAAATTCCCTTAAAACTCCTCCGAGTCTTGGTGTCTGCTTTTGGGTTTTACATACAACTTTTTTACAAATCATAACAGAACCCCAAATTATTGTGTTATATGATCTAACCTCTTTTCCTGTACCCAGAGCCATAGAAGATTACCTAAACTACTTGATTAATTAATGTGTTTTCTATAACTGGCAGATCAGCAGCAAAGTCTGTAACATATTAAGGCTATGCAAAATACACTGCCTGTTCCCTCACCTTGGTTCACATGCCTTGACTCAGCCCCTGAATCAATCGTCTTGAATTAAACTTACAATTGAAAGCTCAAAGAGTGCTTGAAGCACAAAATGTCTGTTTGTTTTGGACAACCAACTACAGTTTCTAATGAAAAGGAACAATCCCAACTTAGTAGAAGCATTCAGGGTAGACACTGAACATGCTATGCTTGTATTTTCATATTTGAAGCTGTTCATTCATCCCTTACATGGTGAACCACAAGCTTTTTCAAAACACACTCGACACATGACACGTCTTCCATTTTTTAGAGCATCCCACTTGTCTTTGAGTACATCGTACAAAACATGTCATTTTCTTACTGCCAGTAGGTGGCACTACATTTCAGCATGTAGATACATTCAAGCTGGGAGTCATGGGAAACATGTCTTTTATCTCTCCTGTGCCCTTTCAGTTTAGACTCTTTATGAACTGTTTTATTCCCTCACACAAATGGACTTGTATTTCTAAAGCACTTTACAACACTTGTTGACTACACCTGTATGAGGAGAGGTGCTGTACCCATTTCAACTAGTGGTAATAGAGCCACCTCTGGCTGACCTCTTTACGTCACCAGCAACAACAAACTCTGCCTCGGCATTCAAGAAAGATGCCGTACGAAGAGCGAGACTATGCTACATCTTTGTACATTTCGTATATGGTGTACATGATAATTACACAAACTAGATGCACAATGGCGCTCTTGCTTGCAGTTATTTCGGAGGAAAGACGGGAAAAAAATCTCGAGCCTGCACAGAATGTAAAATCCGAATCCAATCTGATAGAATGTATACATGCAGGAGTAATGCGACTATCAATCGAATAATCTGGGTGTTTTAATCCGACTATGAAAAATATGATGCGGTCTGATTTCAGTCAGACTAAGGTGTATACATGCATCTTAAAAATCCGATCATAGTCGGACTAACCCAGCAATTCGGTTTTCATGAGTGTCATGTAAACGCACTGAGTGTTGATGGACGGTGTTTATCTGGTCAAACCTTTAATACGAACATGCCGACCACATTATCATCACCACGTTGTTGCTGCTTGTGTAGCCCCTGAGCAACTTTATTAAAACTTTGGGAGTCCCTCTTCACACTCTTCCCCATTTCCACACACGCACACACACACACACACACACACACACACACACACACACACACACACACACACACACACACACACACACACACACACACACATTAGTTCCTACACATACTATCATTACATCTCCCCCTTTAGTGTAGTGCCACCATTTTTTCAAACAGCTATTATTTATCTATACTCCTGTGCACTGATGCGTGGCCCAGGACTGCGATCTAATCCAAAGCAAACTTCTTTGAGGGTCACAGTTTTTTTCTGGCATATTTGTTTTTTTGTTTTCTCTCTCCCACATTCTGTGTAAACAAACTGTATTCTCATGATGTTGATAATTGTGAATATAGTGCTTTAAGTTGTACAACTGTCATACAGGTGTAATGATGAGAAACATACAGTGTTCAGTTCACTCTCCAGGTCACAGGGTTCCAGTTGGTTTTCGATTTCGGCAAACTGCACCGGATATGTTGTGTTCAGCTTGTCAATCCACGTGAAGACATTGTCAATGGTGATGCTGTCTTCTGCTATATTAAAGGTGTTGAGCAGCAGTAAGCGTACCCTGGAAGAGTGAGAAGAGGACAGTTACATGAGGAGTACAATATTGCTGTGTCATATTGATCCCCACCATCAACGCTGTGTTCTACACATTGTGCTCATACAAAAACCTTGGCTAATGATGTACATATCATTACATTAATTCATGTTAACAAATTAACCTTAAAATGTCAGCAATTGCAAATTTAGAGATTTTAGACATTCAGAAAAAGATAATTGATTACAATGTCGTCCGATAGAATTCAAACTGAAAGGGTATTTGCCACATTATCGCCAACCGCTGTGTAATTCACACAGAAAGCCGGCACAGTGGCTCCTAAAGAGGTGTGACAGTGTTTTCACGGTGTTTCCCCGGTGTCCTCCTGTCCTCATGTTCACTGAGGTCTCGGTCTCGAGGGCTGACTGTCGTGGTGATTTTTTACCAACACAAACAGTTAAGGTATTTGCCGGTGACAGATGCTGTTTTTTGGGCAGAAATGTGACAAACAGTCGGTAGGACAGACAGGAGGATGGACGCTTTTCCACGTTCCACTACGTTACTTTTGTTTGGTCATCTAATGGTGATAATGCGGCTTCTCTGTGTGAAAAGGGCTATTGGTGTACAATTGAATGGTTTTGTTATGCTTCTTTTGGGGCCCAAACTATTTCAAATTCAAATGTGTCAACCTGCAGTTGGCTCTGTGTTTGCTACAGTAGTTTGTATTCTACATGATTTATGGTTGTTGCTTTTTTTAGCTGCGTACAGTAGAGGTGTGAATAAATAAACAGCTACTGTGAGGGGGACATTATGATGTTGTTGAAGTTTTATTTGGAATTATGAAGCCCAATGTCCCAGGATCTGCACAACGCAAAAATGTAACTGCAGACAGCTGAATTCATCACCCTAAGTTTTATCTACATCAATATATCCAAACTTCAAAAATACATCTAAACTTCTGATGGTTGCAAAGGTGATATTTCCGTAAAAAGCCTCCTTGTTTTCTGATCTGCTCCCCTTTTAGTAAAATATCTATAACATAACACTAGAATATAACAAACCCAACACTTCCTGTGTCGATTTCAAATGAAAAGCCCTTCCACTTCCTTAGTGGATAGAATCCCTTAATTTCCCTTATAAGACTTTAATTGTGAAATATTTCCAGAAATGTGTACTCATATACACACAAAACACACACACCTCTCAAGACAGTTCTCGTAGTTGACTGTCGCCTTGAACCCATAGATGGCAAAGGTGACAATGCTGGCAAAGATGGAGGTTCCACTGTTGATCATGGAAACAATGATGGCCTGACGCTCAAAGTTGTTGTTGTAGTGGTTGTAGCTGGCAAAAGCTATGAGTGACCCAAAACCCAAACCCAGAGAGAAAAAGATCTGAGTGGCCGCATTGATCCATGTATTCGGGTTGGCAAGCTGTTCCATCTAGAGACAGACACACATTTTACAAAATCAAAATACATCTATTTGATTGACAGTCATGCAGAGGCACCCAAAGCAATCTAAAAGTAACATAAGGCCAACTGAGTATTGCATGAAAAACAATACAGAGGTTGCTCAGACCTGGTTTCAACATCTGTCCTGAGTGAAACGATCACAAGTGGACAGCTCTGAGTACAGCTATGACACAATAGAGCAGACGCTTGAGATCCGATCACTCAGACCACATTCAGAGGTGGTCTGGACAGCATGTGACCACATTCTTTTACCAATGTGTATGCACATGTGTCCTGGGCCACATGGAAGGACCGGCTACTCAACTGACTCCTCAGTAAAATAAGACGAAGAAGAGAAAGAAGACAAAGAAGATGAAGAAGGAGGAGGAGAAGCCACAACAACAGCCAGAATGGATTACACACTGTGATTCCCATTTGGTTAACTGTAATGCAAACTTTGTTTTTGGGCCCCCTTTCAATGTTAGCAGCTGATGTTAGTGTGTTGAAACGAACCATTGAACTATTTACCATAATAAGCCAAAACTTATGCATGTTTTAAAAAATGTTGAATGAGTAGAAACTTTAAGAATTTTACTAAGGGCTATTGCAAATTCTTAATTTCAAGTTAGTAGCAGTGAATGCAAAACATTAAGTTTTTTTTTAAAGTTTTTAAAAAGCGGGATCTTTGTGAAACGTCACAGTAATTTTAAAATCATTGATGTCTTCTTGTAAATTTGGCATTAAATGCAATATGCAAAGTTTTTTCCGGAAAAAGCAATAACGTTACAGTCTGCTCCTGTGTTCAAAGTGCATCTTGGGATATGTTCACACTAACAGCCCAAATCTGTTTTTTTAGCATATCCAGATTGATTTTAAAAAGTCTGGACAGCAACAAACATTGCTAATTGGATCCAAACCACATTTAGAGGTTGTTTGAAATGTGATTCAAATCAGGTTGGGTGCTCTGACTACTCACATCAGATTTTGAAGTGTCTTTTCGTCACTTGCAGCACGATGGTAACATCAAAACCGAAGTGCAGAATCGAGGCTGCTACCTCCAAAGCAGTCCGCTTCTGTTTTGTAAAGCGGCCTGTGTCACCCACATACAGAGTTATTGATGCCTATTGTGTTACCATAGCGGCCCATGCAGATATGTTGGTGATGTCTGGACTAAAAATCCTGTCTGATCACTTGCAAATAATAGTGTGGACACTCATTGAATGTTACCATTTACACTACATTTATGATAGAAGATAACATTTTGTTGATGGTAAACATGTCAAATAAAAAAAAAAAATGAAAAGCTCTCACTTTTTAATCAATATAGGTTACTTCTTTTTTCGCCCCCAGATTCGCTTATGATATTGCTTAATCATGTGAAATGCCACCTACAACAAATATGGAACATTTTGAGCCTTCTTTATTGATCCACATGAAGTTATTCCTTTTTTTGTGATAAATGTTGTGGGCTCTATCTTACGATTGGCGCAAAGCAGCACACAGCGCAGCACAAGTGTCATTGCTAATTTCAGACTGAAACAGTGGTCATTTTCCCGCCATTATCAGCTGTTCTTCATGTGCAAATGGTCATATTAATGTACAGATGCACATATAATTTCTGCTTCTAGATGATCTCTGCTGGCAATGTCATTAAAATTTTCCTCATTAAGGATGTATTTCTGTCCCTTAATAAAGATGAGAGGTACTGATTGATATGTGTCAGGTCCTGGCGCACCAGGCTCTTAAAGGGAATGGGAGATGCCACTCGGATTGATTTGATTTATGTTCCACCCAAACCACACCCATGACTAATTCAGAGTCTAAATACTACCTCTTGCGCTGTGTGCCGCACTTTGTGCCAATACTTTCCGTAAACGTACCGTTTAGCTAGCAAAATAGACTTGGCCAAACCCTAAATGCACTAGCACGCTGTGCTTTATACCATGCGTGTGAACTGATGGGGGTAAAACTGTCCACTTGTGATGAAATCCCTCAGGACGGGTGGTAAGATCAGGTCTGAATTCCCTCACAGTGTGCCAGCAGTATAGGCTGTAATGCTAGGCACCCATATAAAGAATGTTTAAATGCCTATTGCCAAACTCACCTTGGGTATAAACATGTATTTGACACCATTGAAGGCACCCTGAAGAGTCATGCCACGAATTAGGTAGATAAAGAGGACCACATATGGAAACGTGGCTGTGAAGTACACCACCTGCAAAGGGAAGCAAAACAGCAAAGTTAGGGTAAAAGGTCAAATGTGGGTATAAACTCCGGATTATTAAGGTGGCATGTTAGACAACTTCATCATATTCCACCTATCATCTCTCTCGCCTGGTCAAAAGAAGAATGCTTACTACACATTTTTCCAATGGGCATTTTCAGTTATCTGGCTGGGTGTATAGGTCCTCAAAACATTTCATTGTTAAGTTTATGTGATTCCAAGAGTGACGAACTTTCATATCAATAACAAACGAAACAAACAAAATAAAAGAAGTTGATGTTGTCACACTGTGTGCATTGGCAGTGGTGGGATAACCTGCAGGGAAAAAAGCATTTAAAAACTTCTCTTGGGGCAAAGTCAATGGATTTTCGTGGGCAGTTGTTTTCAGATTTGATTGTGAATCTATATGGTGTTGAAGGTGAAGTTATGGCTCCCTCACCATTCATTTTGAGGAGGATAGCCAGAAATAGCTGCCCAGGAGTGTTGCCAAGATTGCTGCTGAGTGGTGAGACTTGCCTAAAAGGACTTAAGTGTGTCTTAAAAGATATTGAATGCAAGTGGTGGATTAGACCTGACTATGGACATTGAGGAATACACAGTAGGTGATTTGTTAATTTTCAACAGGTGGGGATGGTCCAATGGGAGCACCACCCTGCCTCAACACACCTATGTACACCTCCCAAAGGACACTGCAGGATGCCTTAATCATAACTGTGACATTTCTAATTCTACAATTCCATTTTATCCAGCTATCTTCCTTCTCTCCCTACTACACATGTCTTTTTATAACTGTATTAAAGTAATGAGTAAATACACCTTTAAATTGTATGCAGTGGACTGAGTTTATTAAGGCAGGGTTTTCTCATGTTTCTCACAATACACTTCAAGCAGGGTTCTTTTAAGTCACACGACCCACATGACCCCTTGGAATTTTTTACTGTCTAAATTCCTTGAAGGACACACATTGAACATTGTGCAAAATAGCAGAGCCCAACTGACTCATCGGTATTTGCCTTTATAGATTTATGAGGTTTTAAAACCTTATATTTAAAAAGTATAATGCAGAAAAACATGCTTGGGGTAATTAAAAATTGGTGTAATGACACAGTTTGCCCAGCAGAGTGCATTTCAATGGGGGATAAAACAGCTGGTATCAGGAAATTTAACAGCTACCTCACTAATGGTTAAACTATAAACCAGCACAAAAATTACAATTGCCAACATAACATAGCCACCATGTTCTGAACAGACACATTTAGAAATGTTAACAAAAAGTAACATTTTGGTTTTAGAACATAAATAGCAAACTTTCGTTGATCTGGTCATTTTTTCAGTTTTTATACAATTGGGAGTATGTGCAGGGTGTTTTATTTTGAAAATTGACCGGATGCTCTATGCCTTTCCTGTGTCTCTGACTTCCTGTTGGCGCGATCTGCTCTGTGCAGCTTGTTGCGGCTTTTGTCAAAAATAAACCAGGTAGCCGGATCACAAAGCAGCCGTGCCCGGCTTGACTTAACAGTGCGTCAGAGGTGATCGCGATCGCTTGTGATTTGTAACACACTATCTGCTACTAGCAGATGGAGAGTGATGGCAGGTTAACAAGGGGGATGCTTTTTGGTAATTTTGATAACAAGGGGGACGGCATCCTGCCTCATCCCCCCTTAAATCGCCTACTGGGAATACCTGTTAGTGTGTATACCCCCAGTATTTGCAATTTGAGGGACTTTCTTACTTTTCCAGTTGACTTTACTCCTCGGACAATGAACAGGTAGGTAATCATCCAGGCAAGCAGGAGGCACAGTGCCTGGCCTGTATGAATGCCTCCATTCTCTTCAATAGAAGGCGAGATGTTCAGTGTTTCCCTGAAGAAGAAATACTGTGTGGGTGTTGCTCTTTCACACTCCTCTATAGGTCCTGTCCGGTTGGAATTGATGGGGCATTCTGCCCAGGGCAGCACTGACTGGGATGGTAGAGAATACAAAACAGAGTAGCTGTGTTGCCTTACAATCCAAATGAAATACAATACATTGTTTAAATATATATAAGAAAATGTCTTTAGTGTATGGAAGTAATTTATTAATCAGCAGCTCACTTGAAATGAATGAAAGAGGTACCAGAAACTCCATGCATTGATGATGTTGTAATACAGACAAAGATACAGGGATGTCACAACACTAGCAAGACCTAAAGTGAAAGAATTATACAAAAAATTTAAAATCACATCACAGAGGACAATTTGTTTCCTATCTTAATTGTTTAAAAAAAACAATAATTATTTGATACAACATTACATAACATTAAGTAAACCAAATCCCATGTTTTTGAGCTGGGCCCAAAACAGTCAAGAGTTGCCAGAGTTTTATTTTGTCCAACAGTTAGTCCGGGTGATATCCCCCCCCCCCCCCCCCCCCCAAAATAGTTTTTTTTCATAGAAGCATGGATATTTGGTACAGCTGTTAGGACTGGACAGTTTCAGATTTGGAGCTACTGCAAAAACACCTCTTTGCGTTATATATTTTTCATCATATATCCTGAACAAACCATGATAACACAGAAAAGGTGATACTTATACTAACATATACTCCAATATTTTGATGATCAAAGATTACAATGACACCATATACTACACAATTAACTGTTCAGGTGAAGAGGTAATGGTGAATTAATTCTGTTACACTATGAGCCAATTTTGTGAAGGGATCACACCAGAACAAGGAATGTACAACAATACACATGGTATAGTTCACTTGTCCCACCAAACTAATTTCTCTAATGTCATCTGTTTCATTGCACCATTCATGTCACAGCAGGTATGATCCCATTGCAAGATGGTCTCCAGTTTTAACCTAACTTAACCTTATTTTTTTATCTCAACCACACGCCTGTGAAGTTTCATGACTGCATCTTGCAGAGTCTGGAACAGTACCTTTGGAATGGAAGACTGGGGTGGTGGTTCCCATCTTTAAGAGAGGGGACCGGAGGGTGTGCTCCAATTACCGGGTATCACACTGTTTATTCTCCCTGGGAAAGTTTACTCCAGGGTGCTGGAAAGGAAGCTGCAGCCAACTGTCGTATCTCAGATTCAAGAGGAACAATGCGGATTCCGTCCGGGTCCAGACAAGTTTTTTTTCCTTGTGGTCAAGCTGGGAGAGGCATGTGAGTTTGCACAACCAATCTACATGTGTTTTGTGGGCTTGGAGAAGGCCTACGACCAGGTCCCCTGGGGAGTACTGTGGGGTGTATTGTGAGAGCTGGGGTACCGGGCCCTATCCACTCCCTGCATGACCAAAGTGAGAGCTGTGTCCGTATACTTGGCTCTAAATCAAGCCTTTCCCAGTGGGTGTTGGATTTCGCCTGGGTTGTCCCTTGTGTCTGACCCTGTTTGTGATTTTCATGGACAGGATCTCGAGGAATAGTCGTGGGGAGGAAAGTGCCCGGTTCGGGAACCTCAAACTTGCGTTGCTGCAGATGACAAGGTTTTGTTGGCTTCTTCAGCCTGTGACCTCCATCTGGCACTGGGGCAGTTTGCAGCCGAGTATAAAGGAGTCGGGTTGAGGGTCACCACCTCTAAGGCTGTGGTTCTCTGCCAGAAAATGGTGGATTGCCCCCTCCAGTCGGTGGGAAAGCTCCTGCCACAAGCGAAGAAGTTCAAGTATCTCAAGGGCTTGTTCACAAGTGACTAGAAATGGAGCAGTGCTCTGGACTGTCATGGTAAGGAGGGAGCTGAGCCAGAAGGCGAACCTCTCAATTCACCAGTCTATTTATGTTCTGATCCTCACCTATGGCCACGAGCTTCCTAGGAGGACAATATATCCCATCTGGCCTGGGAACACCTCAGGATCCCTCAGGGGGAGCTGGAAAGGATTGCTAGGGGAAAGGAGGTCTGGAATACCATTTAAGTCTGCTGCCTCCGCAACTCGACCCCGGATAAGCAGAAGACAATGGATGGATAGATGGATGGATGGATCTTGCAGAGTTGTGACAGAATTCTTTGTCAAGATTCTTTGTAGTCTAAATGCTAAATTCATATTGGGGCAGTGGTAACCTAATCCCTGAACTGGCGGCACTTGCCCCTTCCTCATTATCCCCAATGAGGTGCCCTAGAGCATGGCCCTTAACCTGGACTTCTCCAGTGGCCGACAGATGATACTGGTTATACTGAGGAGCTTTCAGTTGTGAATGGGTAACTTGACATTTTTTTATACTTATTATGAGATAGGAATAAATGTTTTGTATTTGTAGGCTTAGTCATATGGAACGCAACAGACCTATACCTCCTATAAGGTAGCCTTTAACGACACTAAAAGACTAAAATCTAGGCCTTTTTATTCTAGTCCACAGAACAAGGAATGCTTGGACATATGTGATTCAAGAATGTAAATCAAAGTGCTAGGAGGATCAGGCTTCATCATTAGGCTACAAAATACAACTCATTTCAGTCACACAGAGACTGAACAAAAAACGTGTTGGCCTCGGCTATATTAAACACACACAGAGCCTATATTCATATAATCATGTTTATTTATGCACAGATTGTAAACAGTTAATGATGTAGTATATGGTGTCATTGTGACAGGACCATCAATGCACAGGGATAGACGTCACCTTTTCTGTGTTAACATGTTTGGTTCAGGAGATATGATGCAAAATACATAATTCAGTTAAGCCTGAAAGCAGTCTTAAGTAGCTTTTGCAATGGCTCCATCTCTGAAAATGTTCAGGGCCACAAACTGTACCAGGTTTCATGCTTCTATGAAAAAGTGACAGTTCACCTCACATTTGGTGCATATAATCCTCAATAAGTGTTGAAAAGTTGGTTAATGCTTAATGTACGCTTCACCTAGTAACTATTTAAAAGAATTTTTAAAAAATCATGTCCATGCAGAAACTGTGACCACACAAGAAGCATGAACATTTAAATTACAGTACAGTATTTAGTGGTAGCACCTGAAAGTGTCAGCTGCAGATCCATCAGAGGCACACACTCTGTCTTAAAATAAAAAAAACCTCAACATGCTCTTCTCTTTTTCTGTTACCAGAGAGGCAAAGGCACTAACTTATCAGTAGTCTTAACAGGAGTCCCAAAGGTGCATCAATGCACCGCGCCTCAAGTGCAGTCAGTTGGCTCAGACAGAACTTACCCACTCCTCCCAGATAAGGGCTGATGGCAGTCCATGCCCCGATGCTGCCTCGGCTCATCTTCTGACCAATGGCAAGCTCCAAGTAGAATAAGGGAACACCTTCCAATATCAGCATGATGAGATATGGAATCAAGAACCCCCCTGAAGGTGGAAAAATAGTTGTACTTAGGCAACTCAGAAAAATACAGACATATAAAACCAAAAACATCTGTTGCTGCTGGTCTCAGCATTCATCTTTAAAATATACCTATAGAAAAATTAGCTCAAAGTACATTGTATACAGATCATCAAACTGTCAATATACAAAGGAAAGAGTTAAGGAGTTTTGTGTTTGTCGTCTTTGCAAGATAGAGTGTGTTTTCTCTAAGCTTGCCGCTCACGTGTTTAAAAAAAGGTTCAGTGGGTCGAGCTATTCAGCGTCCTGTATTTGGGTACATAAGGCATGCGTAACTCTTCTTCAGGCTGAGATTTCTTTATGATGAAGCTGTTGCTATGTGAGTACTGAGCAGCTTTTGCACATGAACTACACAAATGTCAGGCGTGAGGTGGTAGTTGACAAGACTTCTCAGGAGCCAAGATGAAAAAAAAACGAGGGGTGGGAGGGTAAAAAAGGAGTTAAATTACAGTAGGGAAGCAGCAAAGAAAAGACAGCACTTTATAATACAGCCTGTGATTTCTAATTTCATTTCTCTGTGTTTACTGTGTACGTTTTTTGCAACTTCAGTTGTAATTTCGTTGTATGAATAAATGTTGCTACATAAATTTAGGTACAAAAGAATCCCCATCGGTGGCTTTTCCCACCACCCTTGTTATCAGAGTTATGTCATTGCGAGGCATGGCAGAAGACAGTGAATTACTTTTTCTCAGGTGCTATGGTGGTGACATCCTGGACAAGATCCCCAGCCTCTTGGAGAAACACCCGCGCACCAGAAATATCATTGTGCACACTGGCCGCAAAGCTGTTTGGAAGCAATCTTCTGAAATCCTATAACAGGGCCTGTTTTTGCGTCCAGCCCCATTCATCCACTCTGCCAAGCAGTCGTCATTTTGGCCAGATTCGTAGCCCCCAGACACACAACACACACATCTACAGACAACTAACAAGGGTTGGCACTAAAAGCCGACTTTTCCCCGTGCCACTGCTAGTATCCAATCCAGACATGAACTCGCTAGCTCCCCCTTGTGAAGCACAAACTTTCATCAACCCTATAACTTCACACAGGCCCCATACATCTAATTTTGATTTAATTTTATTTAATTAATAAGGGTGTCACAATTTTGATTTTAAATCGATATCGAGCGTAATTAAGTCACATCTCAAACTTCGATGCTGCCACGCCCCCACATCATGTCCGGTTGGCTTGCCAAGCGCAAAAAAAACACGTGTTGAAGTGTTGCGAGTCAACCTCCTCTAACTTAGCTACTAGCTAAGCCAGTAGCTATTAGCTACAGCCAGCCAAACATTCCTGTTCGGCTCCCGACCGTGGTTGGGAAGCACAGGGGAGAAGATTTCCTCCAGGGCCGAAGTTTGTGTTTACCTTCAGGGTGAACCACTTTCACGTGTTAAGCTAGTCGGGAAATAATACCAGGGAGCTTTGCTGTATCTAGCCGTCGCCTTTATTCACAGCCAAACTGCAGACCATATTGTACACTTTATTGCTGTCGCTACTACTGCTACTCCTTTCGCTTCTCCTTCCTCTCCCATTCATTCACTGTCTGCAGGTACACACACTCCCTCACTCTCGCTCGCCCACTCACACCTCACGCACCGCCCTATTCCTGAAAGGGGCTACGCCACTCTTACAACAATGGCAGCTGCAGATGCAGGAGACCTATAGACAGAACTTGAACCCCCTCCTCTTTCACTGAAGTCGCCGGTGCGGAAGTACGTTCACCTTGTCGTCAAAAAAGCCACAGTTTGCAAGCTCTGCAGAAACTAAATGGCAGGTTATTTTGTAAGTTTCCAATTGACTGAAGATATAAGTTATTGTTACATTATGTTGTTAATAAATCTTTTAAATTTCACAATGTAGTGGGGTACATTGAGAACAAAGGTCAGATATTATATTGCATAAAAGTCTAAAAATGGCATAGCAACCTGTGCTTTAAAAAAATATATGTAAAAATCAAGAATCGAATCGAACTGTGACCTTAGAATCGAAAATGTAATCGAATCGAGGATTTGGAGAATCGTGACACCCCTATTAATTAATATAGGCCCTTAAAACATTAAAACCAATAAAGCACGCAGGATCTGCAATTTACCTACTGTAAATTCTGCTAGCCAAAGTATGCCATTGAGATTAGCTTACCTAAATGTAAGACTGAATGTAAAACTTTTATTTTCAGTGATTTTATTTCCTCCACTGAGACCTGGGTGTCGCCTGGCGACCACGCACAGCTGCCAAGCTTAGTCCTCTATGAATATTTCAGCTCTCCCAGGGATAATGGTCTGTGAAGAGGTCTAGCTGTTATTTAACAAAAATGTTGTAATAGCTGGCCCATTATTTCAGATAAATTCTCTATTCTCCATCGAAATCCTCAGTTTCTGTCTCCTAAACTTGATCAATCACTTCTACAGATTTACCACTTCTTATCCCTCTTTCATATCAAATTCTAGAAAAGGGGGTGTTAACTCCTCAGTCTGGGTGTCACAAACAACACAGTACCAAACCCACTGTCATCAGGGTTACAAATGATTTACTGATGGCTGCTGATACTGGGGAGTATTCTGTTTTATTGCTGCTTGACCTCAGTGCGGTGTTTGATATCACTGATCGTAACACTCTTATCCATTGACTTAATCAGTGTGTATTACCAGAGTGTCTCTTAAACCTATGAGTCATATCTCTCAAATAGAGAACTTCCTATTTCAACTGGTAAACATGTTTTGTCTTCGGCCTCATTGATGTGTGGTTTGCCACAGAGATCTATTCTTCTTTTAATGCTCCTGTTAGGAAACACTATCACTGTTATGCTGACGACACACATATTTACTTATCGTTTAAATCAGCTGTGTTAACATTTTAATGGAGTGTAGAAATGCCATTGAGAAATGGATGAGTTGTAACTTGCAGCTAAAACTGGGCGGAGAATGTATTCTTTGGCTGTGATCATCGAGCCAACATACGATACGATAACAACATTTACTATTCAACTGGCAGTCAATATAAAATCTACAGCTTGTAATCTAGGCATCACGTTTGACTAACAACTCAACTTTGATCCACGTGTCAACAGTCTTATTAAATCCTGTTACTTCCGCCTTGGAAATACCAGTAAGATTAAATCAGTTCTGTCTTTCCCCTGTTTAGAAAGTTTTATTCATGCCTTTGTCCTCTCATGTCTTGCCTACTGCAGTGCACTTTATACATGCCTGAGTGAGTCCTCAGTGGTTCAATGTCAGCAAGTGCAGAACACTGCTGCCTGTATTTGAACAAAAACTGTAGATACTACATTACTCCAATTCTTTCCTCTCGTCATTGGGTAAAATAGGATTGATTTTAAGGTTCTTTTTATAACTTTCAAAGCCCCTCATGGTCTGGCCCCCAGTTATATTGCGGAGCTTTAGACACCCTATTCTCCAAATGAAAACCTGAGACCCTCTAACCCACCCTTACCAATAGGGTTGGGTACCGGACTCTGTACTTTTAAGGGTACCGACCAAATTACATTTGTACTACCAAGTAGTGATTCACATTAAATCAATTGGTGCTGCATTTGGGTACCTGAGAGAGCATCTTTACTGCAACATTAAAGAGAGAGAGACAGAGTGAGATGTCTCCCAAAATCTGTGCCAGAAATAACTTACCAACACGCTGTTAAGTTTACTAAAACAGTATGTTTATGAGTATGTTCGAAACATTGGTACGAAACCAATATAATGTGAACTTCATACTGTATACAAGGAAATATTACAGCATTCTTTGATTCCCGAAATGATTTACATGACAAGTGCTCAGTCCACTAGCTAGATGCTAAAACATAATGGGAAATCCCAATTGGTTTAAAACACAGCCACCACTAGTTGAGACACTGTGTGCCAGGTGTGCAACATGTACATCTGGATTTTTTCTATTACATTTATTCTTATAGGACTAGTTTGATGAGAAAAACAACTACATGTAGCAGTTAACTTAAAAAAATGTTCTATTTAAAAGGTTTACATGCAGTAATGCAGGATGCTACTGAAATAAAAGTTAGAAAGGCTGACTATCATGTGATGTGCACTGTTACTGGAAATATGACTCATGATATATTGACTCTAAAAGTTAATGATTTAACTAGTTTACTTTTTTGTTATTACAGAGTGATAAAAGTACCAAAAAAAGGTACTGTTGGATACCGGTGTCGAATTCCAGGCACGGGGATCGGTTCAAATGTGAACAGTACCCTACCCTACCTACTAGCCATTCTTGGGTCAAGGCTGGTGACCGAGGTGTACCGGGGCTTTTGCCATCATATACGCTCTGGAACCACCTGCCAGAGGATATTAGGCTGGCAAACACATTACTCAAAATCAACCTAAATCACTGCATATAATGACTGATTAGTAACTTCTATGTTGCTGCTGTGTTTTAATTTCATTCTTTGTAACTTTGTAACTGGCCCATGGTCTTGTTTGTGTTGTTTTAAATCTATCTAGTCTGTGAGGCACTTTGTAACCTTGTTTAGATAAGTGCTATATAAATAAAGTTATTATTATTATTATTATTATTATTATTATTATCATCATTAGATTACGGTGTTACGGTTCAGTCATTGGATGTCAATACAAGCCTTCTGTAGCTGTGCACTTGAGAAAGGCATGTTTTCTACTCCAGCCTGCTCCTTATGAACTGCTGGAGGAAGAAAGGACCCATTTCTTGACTTGTTCTCACATCAAATCTTGAATTGTACAGAAATGTCCATTCCATGCATGTCATGAGAAAAGAGAAAATCATTTGTTTTTATTGCTCTTCGTCTACTACATCACAGCAGAGAAATATATTGTACCATGGTACCTTACCCTGGAAGTACCTAGTATGAGAAATGGTATCTGTAATGTAGCGTCACTTAGAAGAGTAACCTGAGTCGGGCAGTAACAAAAACACTTTTAGTGGACGTAACGTTGATGATCACAGTTGCCACAAAGGATCACATCTACTGGCTCTACAGGACCGATTCCAAACTTTTGGGATGTATGAGTTATTTACCCACCAAAACATGTGAATCAAAGGCCCAGGTTTAGAAATACAGAATTTCCCCTTTTATGTTGCTCACATGTGCTTTATGATTAGAAGCTTTTATTTCAAAGCCCGCCAGAACTTTATTGGTGTACACTGGTGTAGTATTGTACACAATACATGGATATTTTATTCTTTGTTATTCAAATTTAAAATGCTCACATTTTTCAATGATAATCAAACACTACCAAAGCCTTGTGGGAGCAATCAGAATGGCCAAACAATACAGTAAAGTTTTTGGGGAGTTATTGGGACAATGTTCATTTAGCTGTCCCTCTGCAGCCCTGAGAGCAGCTTGTCACATGTCTCCGCTGGTTTCCTGCTTGGAAGTTACAGTTCCAGGACAGTAATTACAGTAGATGTGTGCTCATTGTTCAGTGATCCGTGAACAGGACCAATAAAGACAAAACAATTCTCCAATCCAATCACATTACCGCCACTCTGACCACTTTAGGACCTGTTTCATGAGAAGACCTGGCTCTGTTTGTTCTAACCTTTAGTATAATACTGCTGTTTATTCCTGCACACCCAGGAGAGGAGCAGGAGACAGAGGATATTAACTGTGTAGTTTTGGAGAAAATATTCAAAGTCAAAATTTTTATATTTACAATATTGAGACAATAATGAGATAATAACACAAACTTTGTCCACAAGTGAATAAACAAGCTGTTCTCAAATAACACTGTTTGAAGCCAGAGAGGTGGCAGGGTCCGACACATATAGACAAAGTAAAACAGTATGAAACTGTGTTGTCCTTTAAGGTTTGTTTATTCAGAATACTTTTTACATGGAAACACCTGCACCACTTCTTATCACTTGACCATCGCGCCATAGTAGCAGCTATAGTGTAAAGTCTATAGGCTGCCTGTTATATAAATCTGGACTAATTTAATCATACTCTTACTTCCTGCATGGTTCTACTATGTTTATGACCTGCAATTAGGTCTTGTTTATTGCCAGTTTCGAAGACAATAAGTCATTTATTTTGATAAAGGATTCATGTGGAAATTTTCCGACTAAACAACTCACCTGGATAACGCAGACTATAAACATCAAGTCAATAAACTACCAGATATGTTCCCCTGTGTATTTATTTTTTGCTCATCAGTATGTATGTCTATCTATGTATTCATTTCAAGGAGAATGTAAAGGCAGATAGCTTTGAGAGACCTTTTAGTGAGAGATGTTTAAACAAACATACTGTACATCATCTACAGGAACATAACAGCGAGCTATGATGAGATAACTGTTATATTCAGCTATGAGACTCAGCTGGCTGAAAATGAATATGTTCTCTCTGTTTAAAATGCTAAACACACACACACACACACACAAGCATGCACGCTCACACACACACACACACACACACACACCGCACACACACACACACTTGAAATGCACTTGTTCCACAGGTGAGCTGGTCTGCAGTCACTTACCTCCACCGTGCATTTGACAGAGGTATGGAAACCGCCACACGTTTCCCAGTCCGACAGCATATGACACACATGCCAGCACAAACTGTATGGGACTTTCCCAGTTTGGTCTCTTTTCCATGTTTGCGTCCCGTGAACGTCTCCAGGTATGTGCTTGAGCCTCAGGAGGATCAGTGCGCAGTGTGTCACCGTGCGTCCCGTCACCGCTTTATAAGCTGTGATTGTTGTGTGGCCAGTCTCAGGAGGAGGGTCCAACAACACACTGCTTGAGACGTTCAGTGACTACAGCTCCCACGAGCCTTTCGTTTCAGTGCGCTATGAAGGTTTCTTGGGATTAGTAGTCCTCCAACAGTTGAGTGAAAACACACAGATCTGTGTAAATGATGAGGGTTAAATGCAGGGCAACCAGGTGAATGTTTGATTGCACATGCTCATTAACCCACCTTTCATGCTGGGAGGATTTTAGACTCTGACCAAATTGGGTCTTTCCAAGTCTCTTCCACGGTTTGTTTTTATTGTGCTTTGAGACAATTACATGGTTATGTAACCCCTATACTGCTGAGCCCGGGGTGTGCTGCTGGAATGATTAAACACTCTGGTTAATTAATCATTCTACAAACAGAAAATTAAGCAAAATCGTTCTATAATAATAACATGCCTATCAAGATAATTAAATTGCTATTTACTAATTCCATTCTTCTATTACGTTAATTAATTTGTTTAATTTCCTTTTTTTTATGTAAAGGCTTCTGAATGTGACTCAATAGTATTCCATGTAGGGCGGCTTGGTGGCCCAGTGTGTAGCAATGAGACCTCACATCAGGCAGGAGGGCCTGGCTGGGGTGTCTCGCCATGTGTCAGACCTGTAAGAAGTTGGCTTGTATCCTGCCTATCACCAAATGGGGCTTGGCCAGCTGTTGCGTGCTGGCAGATATCTGCACACAGGATGATGAGGAGATGATGATGTGCTGGATGTATGCAGTTGGAGATTCTAACCCTGAAACACAGGTAGATAGATCACTTTTTATTCTCTCTAAAGGGAGCACTTCTTCCCTCAGACTTAATTACGTGTGCCTCCGAGACAGAAATACATGACTGACTTTTGTCAGTAACCAACATTTTTATTTCCCCACATGCGTCTTCATGTTGCGCTTATGCAGTAAGACGATGACCAAAACCATCCAATCAATGAGTTCCCCTTTTGGTTCGTTTGTAAAAAGTCAGTGTCAACAGGAACAGGAGAATAACTCAAGTTCAACATGTATCATTTTTCCCTTGATCTGATTCAAATGAACCCAATTACAGGTGTGTTAGCACCCTAAAATAGATAATGACAGGCACAGCCACGAAGCTTAAGTCCAGTTTCACCAGGTCGCTGATGAGCTCACTAGCTGTTGGTATCTGGTCTGTTCTGATTTGGATGGAGAAAAAAATGGACCCACCCATTGCCTGCTTTGGCAAAAAGAATTGAGAATCACGTTATGCTGCTTAATCATATTATCCTGGATGTTAATGTATTATAGGTTGGACAAATTGGTCCACAGTGGTATTACGACTATGATCTTGTAAAACATGAAATGGGGCATTGAGGCATTCATTTGTACCCTTTACAACTTGTAAGTGCTGTAACAACCAAGAGATAGTTAGCAGAGAAATACTCCATCTTTGCCCTGAATCACTAACAGAAGCCAGTGTTAATGCTGTGTCATTACAGTAGAACCAGCTCGTCGACCACATGGGGAGCAGGCCGCAAGGAAAAAGTCAAGGAAAAATATATTTGTCTTAATGTGATTGGTAACTAATGTTTATTCCACGAATATCTTGAAAAAAATATATTGAGCTGGTTATGTCGTGGTTGTTACACCAGCGTTAACATTGTATTTAGGCCTATTTTTTCTCTACTAGCTAGCTGGTAACAGCTGCCAGCACATCAGCCAACATGGTTTCTTTGTCTTTGCATGTTTTCTTCTTCATGCTTACATTCAAAACCTTTTCTCATCGTATTTAGTACTTTTAAGGATGTCACAGTTTCCATATTAAATGAAAATTGATCGGCATGAGGTTTTAAACTTCGGTTCACCAAATCACAAGCAGGATTTGCGATTATTCCAGTATTTTGTTTCTCTTTACAAACATCTTGTGTGTTTCCGAAGGGAAATTACATCGCTTCGCTGCTAGTTTCAAAGATAGATAGCATAGCTTATGGGAAGCCTGCAGCAGCAATGTTTCCCTGCTGGAGTCAGAAATGTATCCAGTTCCAGTTTCAAGTTATTTAGCAGCTAGCTCAGTGTTTGTGCTGCTAACAGTCATCCGCTGTATAGAGTTTCACACAACTCTGCTGTGGAGTGTGCAGGAGGACGCTGAATTAATGCTGCATGAACTGTGACAGCGAACACACAACACAGCTTTTCATTGACTTTCAAACTTATCTTAACACGTGACGGTTAGCTAACATCATTTTACTACCCATTATTACAGTAATACTCAAAGGTCTGCATCTGATTTCTATCTGAGGTCATGGGTCTGAAACAAGTAATAAAACAATATTTAATCAATTAATTAAAATCATCCACATGTTATTTCTTTTGTAGGCTTAGTAATTATTAAGTGCTGCAGTAAAATAAATTGTAAGTAAAGACTACTTGGGGACCTGTGGATCAAGAATATGGTTGAGTTTGCTGCTAACAATTTGATAAGGCTTTTTAATAAAAGTTTTAAATCAGAATCAGAATCAGAAATCCTTTAATGTCTCGCAGACGGGGAAATTTGTTTGTCGCAACAGCAGAATATTACAAGACAGAGCATCTGCCTAATCTGCCTGCATTATAATTCATAGGATATTGTCAATATTTTACCATTATTAAAAGTGCTTTACAGATGTAGGCCTTTGGTTTTAGCTGAGGAAAGTACAAAAAAATAGACACGTTACCATTTTAAATAATCTTTGTGGCAATTCAATCATAGATTTATTAGGTAGACTTAAATCCACCATGATATACCACACAAAACAGAGCAGATTGCAGAGTTTAAGATGTGCACCTGAATGCAACATGAAGTCATTTGAGTGTGTCAAAGTCCAGCACAGACAAGAGAGCCAGGCTTTGACACCAGTTTTCGTAGTGGCCAAACTGTGTAACTGTGGCCTGAGAAAGACCTTTTCCATAAGCTTACATTGTGAAAGAAGTCTCTATAAAACATTGGACACATTTTTTGCATAGCAACCTCCGCAAAATGATCAGTTTCACTGTCAGAATTTGAGCCATTCGGTCCAATAACATTTGGAAAGTTTAGAAGAGACATTTTATTTTATATTCAAGTTAGCCGGTTGTTAAACCAGAAGTCTCTACTGTGCACGCTCTGGTAATGTTAGAGCCATTTTGGATACAAGCTTCAATGAGGCACATATATGGATCTGCAACTTCGTAGCTGTCAGCAAATTCTCAAGATCAATGTCAATGAACTCGGGTGCAACAATATAATAAGTCTTATCAAAACAGGTGAACAGGATCTCTGCAAAGCAGGGGCAGCCAGCACGGTGCCCACAGCCACCTGGTCACCTGGTCACCTGACTTCATGAATCTCCTGCAAAGTACCTGCCATGGTAACAAAAGGTTCTCACTGAGGATTAAGACACCAGCAGGTATACCCTGTACAGCTTTATACGAGAAAAGGCGATCACTATCTGTAAAACGCTGTGTGAATTTACCTCCAATGAAAACACAACACCTCCAATGTCTCACTGAGGTAAAGGCTGTTTTTATCTCAATAACCCCGACCAACTTCACAATACACTTTTGTGTATAGTGAATGTCCAATTAGGCTTCTTTACTTTTCACCACAAACAACGAATCCTCTTCCATCATCTGGTCGATCAGCTGTTGTAACTCTCTCCACATTACAAGTGAAATGTGCCTCCTGTTACACTGTGCTGCAACTCTGCTGCTGGCCTCACTGCTGCACAGAGCAGACACCTGTGGCACTTTGTAACTGTAACCTTCATCATCCAACTATTGATCTTTTTTAAGGCAATGGAAATAATCACTGAGCCTGATCACTGAGGAACACCAGGAACGTTGCCTAGCTCAGAAAGCCTGCCTGCAGAAATCCTGACTCCTGCATATAGGCTAGTCCTACAAAGCTGTGTGGCTGTGTAAAAGAAGCTTAAACTGATCGATATAAGATTTATAGAATAAAAAATAATACAAACTTAGAAATATTTCTGTGATATATTTTCATAACTGCATTAACAGGCTGGCACAAGGTCACCACAACTGTGTTTGAAGCTAGAAAGGTGGCTAATTAGAAGGTCCCTGCAGATAGAAAGACAGTAAAACAGGATGAAATGTTGATGGCAGTTTCTTCATTCTGTCATGAAATCAATGAATGAAGATTTTTCTCTTTTGATTAAAGTTTCCTCCCTAAAATTACACAGTGCTTCTTAAATTGTATACAATTCAGTAAACTGAACAAATGTTTACTATTTGGAAATATTAAATGAAACGAGTAGTCCTCCATATCACTCTCTCTACTTGAGGTAGCTCTCAGTCTCATGAAGGTTGGTGACCCCTGCTGTCCATGCTGACCCCGAGCATGTTTTATTTATTTATATTTTTGTTGATCTCTGTCTTGACCAGGGTGACAATGTTTTGGACTAGAGACAGGGGACTCAGTATTGTCCTTACTACATCTACTACGTGTACTATTTTTTGATTTTTTGAAGGTTCAGTATTTCACGATTTTATGTGTCCTCTCTTGTCGCGCTCTGAATACATCACCAGTTAAAAGCCTTTTTCCTGTTGGTATAAAACTCAAATTCCACATTTAGGTTGAAGGTGTTGTTGGCGCCTGTGATCATTCCTCCTTCCACACTGGCCTCCTCCGACCGTTATGTAATGTAGAGATAGGAGACAAAAATACAAAGTCCTTGTTCTTTGCAAAGAATACATCCGAAGGTTCAGCTCAGTGAAATAAACAGAGTATAATTGAGAATATTACGGAGCCCTCAGTAGTCTGACTCAGACAGAATCGCCGGAATTTTCATCCTGACAGTCTTTCTATTATTGTTGTCACCGTCAAACAGATGATTTGAAACTAAAACTGAATTCCTTACTTAGATTGTTAAAGTATCCACTTGATCTTAATTTTAGAACGAGGTCTGAGGATTTTTCCCTCCATGTCAGTCAGTGTGGTCATGTTATGAAGTCATTACCTCACAGACTGTATGGATGGAAGGAATGATGACACACACCAACAACTCGTTTGGCCTGTATACGGCCTGTGAGTGTGGCTCATGTTGTGTTTATGTATGTGCACGTTTCTGCCTCTATTTGACCCAGTTGTTGGGGTGACATTGCTGACATTTAATCTCATCTTGTTTTATTGTGTGAATTTGCAAAGAGTACATGTACATTTAACATCACTGTCATCTGAAAAGTTTAAAGTGGCTGATGTGGCTATGAGATGAAAACATTTAGTGATGTAGAGAATTGGTGTCACCAGGTTGAATATTTGACAACCAAATATTGTTGATTATTATTATTGTATAACAAAAAGTGTTGCAATGTGATGGACTGAACTGCGTTGGAATGAAATGGTAGAATTGTGCTGGGGAAAAAAGATCAAAGAGTTTAATTTAAATTATCAAAAACACATTTCAATCACTTTCTATTAACATTGCTTGTTTTGTTTTTAATATGACGTTATAATTTTGTGAGTAACTGAGTAAATCCAATGCATTATTTTTTTCACCTTCACTGAGGTGTCAGCTGATTTTTATCGACTGAAACTGTAAATTGTCACAATGCTGAGACTGTTGGAAGACAAAATGAAAAATAATCTTTTAGCCAGACATACAGTCACTGCTGGCTTTCTTATGGTAAAACCAGTTCTGTTTAGCAATCAAAGCTCACATTTGATAATGCTTGGGATGCTGTTCGACCTGACTTTTTCACATTAATGCTTCCATATGGTAGACATGAACTGGTCATTAGATGATTTTACCCCTTTGATAGTTTAAATTCTGTGCATTTAAAGTATGTTACGCCTGCCTCATACACAGTCACGTAGGGTTCAACCTTTCCTCCACTCCAAGCCTTCTCATTTAATCTTTTTTATGATACATACCTTTATAGCTGTACAATATAGTTGCCTATAGCAATGTTATATTGTGTTATTGTAATTATTAACGATACCCAAAAAGTATGACATACAATGCATATTATTGTGAGTTTTTGCTGCATTGAGTACCCCTGACCAGGCGGTCCATAGGTACGAGTATGTCCTGAAAACATTGAAAGCCTGTCTGTCTGTCTGTCTGTCTGTCTGTCTGTCTGTCTGTCTGTCTGTCACATGCTTTGGAACAGCACCATGTGGACCGGACCACGCTGGCTCTCATCAACATCGTTGCTGAGGTACAGTATGTGCACTGCATGTGAAACTGCTAAATCTGTGTCGCCACCAGCAAATAATTGGAAGGGATGGTTCAGATTATTTGAAGAAGGGTTGTAAGAAGTACTTAGAGACACTGTATTACCTACAGTCACTGCTGGTCAGCAGTTTAAGCTTATGCTATATTTAAAATATTTCACTGCTTACATTGCCATCTGCTGCTGCTCCTGTCAGGGTCACTCATCCTCCGGAGCTGCTCTTCACTGTGTCTCTGTTTGGTTCTTGTCTTTTTTATTGACATTAATCATTTTAACTGCATTTTGATTGGCAACACAGTTTGTAGAACTTACATCAACAATTACTTCATATTAACATTGTGTAGTAGTGTATATGGTTCTAGTGAATAATGTTGAATAATGTTCCCTCATTGTCTGTTCAAAATGTTGTTCCAGTCTGTCTGTTAATGTCTTGCTGCTATACAGCTCGTCTGAGGTCCTTGATTCATGAATATTTTTTAATTTTTATATCTCCCTGCATATTGTTGTTCTTGTCTTGTACACCTCTGTTACCTATACTTAATTACCAGGAGGAACCAGCAAGCATTTTATATTTACCGATTCATATGAGGAAGTTACACAGGCAGTTCAGAGGAAGCACGTGATAAATGTCAGGAACACTATGAACCTGTAATTGTTACTCCCATGTTCACTTATTTCCTAGTGTTGTACCTAGATTTAAGTACTAGTAAGAACCAGCAAGTATTTAATATGTATGAATTCACACGAAGTTACACCGTAAGATCCTGGAAATGACATAATACTGACAGGAAGCTACACTGTAAAATGTGGGCTGTATCATTAAGTGGTACAAATTACTGATTTCCACTTGGGTGGAGGACGGGTCTCTGTCCAGAATAGACCGCATTAACTTTTGGTGTAGATCTGGATAAAAGGACAGACCCAGGAATTGTTCACTTTCTTTTAAACTGTTATGAGTTTTTTTAAGTTCATTTTTACATTTTCCTTTGATTCTCAGGGTATAATGATCTCAATGAAAACAATCAGGCATATTGAGGTGGCTGGTATCTAAGGAAGTTAAGATGGACCCTGATAGGAATGTGGATCTAGCAGATTTAAATATAGGCTTTACTGAATTAAAGTGTCTTGGTACGAGTACAACTGAGTGCCGTTCTAGTTATGATTTGTACTACTCTCTTATAAGGTGCTATCAGGTGTCTGAAACATTCTATTGAAGCAATGCTTCTCTACATACAATCTGGAGGAAAAGTTTTAAAAAATGAAACAGGGCAATTAAATTGTTTAAAGAGCTCTCTCTTCACCACGAGCAGCTGGTACACTGAGACATCAGTGCTGATGCAGCACCAATCCACCTTTTAATCTAATGTTTCCTCTGCTACACCTATGGTAGTGACTCATTTCCATCAGTTCTGATCTTTAATTCAGGCCTAGAACTCTACACAAGTCATGACATGGACAAGTGTATATCCACTATGGTTTTATGATTTGTGATAAAGGTTCTCCAAATACAAGTAATTCTTTCTTCCCATCCATTTCCTCTTCCAGCACAGTACGATGTGAGGGGTGCTGAAAAATCCTCCCGAAAATCTCAAAAGCAACATGTTTTCAGTGAAATGTATCTCTACTCAAGAAACTGTCCCAAAGAAAACTGTTTGGTTGCCATGCAGGTCACCATGCCTCTCAGATGGAGCTGGTTGTGTAATGACCCACATGCGGTTTCTTGCTGTGTCCCACTTAATTTGTTGAGTCCACCCCACACGCAATAGCATGTTTGTCAGGGCCTGTGTGGTGCAGGTGGGCTCAGTATTTAGAACTATCCTACACCCCTGTGTCTTGTTTCATGAAGTGATGGTACAAACTGAATGGACGAGCACAATATGAGTAATTACAACACACTGTTCTTACTTTCTCCTCCACTGGGTAAGCACAAAAGTAGCTAGTGTTCAAAGAATTCCATTAATCTGGGTTTCAGTTATTTCTCCTGATGGACTGCTCATGCAGAACGAAGACTCTGCACCTGCTGTTTGATTCTAGTTAGGACAAACATATCTTGACAGTCAAACACTGTCAAGTTATTACAAAGTGGAAGAGGGGCTCTAAAACCCAGAGCAGGGATTTAACATGAAGATTGCAACACAGCCTCATACAGTGAGCTGCATAGGACTACAGAGCTGGGTGATGTTCTCACCAACACTTTCACATTATACAGAGTCATTTGCATGTAATGGGAATGTGCAAACTCTGCATTTACACCCAGGTCTGTTGACTCTGCAGTAGACACACCTCGGCTCAGATTTGATCTAAACGTAAAACTGGTGTGAACACGCTCAATTCAGCCGCACAAAGTGATGCTTCATATTCAACATCTGGTGATGGTGCATAAATAAGGAAGGAATTCGGGATGCAGCCTACTAATGACGTTTTAGTGCTGGACAGTTTTGGAGGTGGGACCCCATACATTCCAATGGAAACTGCTCAGCAGTGTTTTGTGCCCAGCTAACTGAAAGTACTAAAAGTTGGAAGTGTGGCTTTCCAAGCGTTATTGGATCGAATGCCTCAAATTATGGACTGTACAACGAGTCATTTCGGGAGGTTGTGACACACAAAAGAATTTATTCACCATTTTACAAACACTTTTTTCACAATGGGTCTATTGTTGTTTTCTCTGTCACAACTGCTTCCGGCGCAATGGTGCAGCAACAAGGTGGTGATGATAATGTGATTGTCTCCATATCAATACCAATCAAGAGTCCTACACTAGTTAAACACTGTCCATCAACTGAGCCCCAAACATCAATGTTATAAACACATAGTCCACCTCTCCTCATCCAGCTGTAGTCCTGCATTCCGTTGGCTCAGAACATGGACTGCCCATCCAATGCAACTGCTTGATTTGAGATGTTGTGGTGGAGACAGGTCAGCCACAGCAGGTACACGACGATGACGATGACGATGACGATGACGATAGTCAAGCAGGACCACAGTAGGAGGGCCAACCACCATGCATGGGGACCTGCGAGATGAGAGCAAAGAGACTCTGGGGAAGAAGCCAAGTCAGTAACATGTATTAATCAGACATGAATTTGTATAGATAGAGAGAAACAGAGAGGAGCTCAGGGCATCATGGGAAATCTCAGTCAGCATAAACATATGGCAGCATAGTTAAGAGCCTGTGCAGTCCTGAACTATAAGTTTTAACAAACCTTCTCTCTCATCCTGACATACTTCCACCACAGTTCTTGTGCTTTCTGCATGTTCTACACATAAAGTGTTAATCTCTTAGGCTGTACACAACCACTGCTACATAGGAGTACAGCATTCGTGGGGTGGTCCGCATGCATTAAATGTAAGTGAATCGGGGGTGTGAAGGAAGCATTGACCTCTCCTCCCTGGAGTTTTGCTGGCTGTTATGTCTGCTTTTCAAGTAATTAGAATCAAATAGCAGATAAAACACTTCTAACGTCAATGGAGCATCTGACTGTACTGTAGGTCCTGGTCTGTGTGGCAGGAGCCTGATGTGAGGCTCCAGTGTGTAGCCTTCTGCTCTGCCCTGCAGGAGGCCATGTGATGCTATGAACAAGAGCTGCAGCTGCACAGCACAGAAGAATCTGTTTTTCTTTGTTCCCCACAGTCGTAACAACTTTCTGTCCTAGATACATCCCTCTGTCACAGACGTTATGTTTATTTGGGATTTCGTCACAGCTCTGCTCGGGTGCTTAAGAGGCCTGGAAAACATGTGAAGTGAAGAGAGTATTTCTGGGGAGGGGTGCTGTAGAGCTGGCAGAGGGGGGCTGACGGGAGATGTTTTGTCAACACAAATGGAATTTTATTGTAAGGGAGCCAAAAAAGCGTCTCTGCACTATGGTAGCCTTGAGACAATGTAGGTACACCATTTGGCCACCACACAAACTGTCTTCAAAGCCTGGCATTTTGGTCAGTGTTGACCATGTAATGACATCGTCACGTGATGCACTGTGTCCCAAAACAACTCGCATTGTGAGAGAAGGGTCTGTAAAATGGTGGATACATTTTCAGAACCCCACAAAATGACTTGTTTTACGGTCAAAACTGGAACCATTCTGTCTAATAACATCTGGAAAGTCTAGAAGAGCTGCATAAGGAAACTATTTAACACCCATTCAAGTTAGCCAGTAGCTAAACTGGAAGTTAGCCAGCTCCATCGACAGAAGTCTCCAGACCGCTAGCTTCAAATGCACATCTAGGTGATGACAATAACCATAATGATAATGATAATAATCAGGGAGCCTGTTACGTCAGCTAATTGGCATTGTTTTCCACATTTTACCAGCTGAAGGACCAAAGTGTCACGGAAATGATATATGGAGAGGCTAAAAGGAGAAGCTAAATGACTAAGCAAATCAAATAGGTAATAGGAAAAGGGAAAGCAGTGCATAAACGGAGATGCAGATAGAAAAGGACATTTTAAATGCCGGATTAAAATCTGTATTCATAATTCAATTTGTGAATCCAGCTATTTGTCTTGTTAAACAGTATTTTCAGACAGATTTTTAAATTTATTTATGAATGCATTAATGTATCTTGAAATTTACTTATTGACTGTTGTTTTGAACTATTCATTGATTGATTCATAAATTCTATTTATGATTCCTCTTTTTATACCCATTAACATATCAAATAATGAATTACTTTATAACTTAGTCTCTTTTTTAATAGATGAATACATCAATTTGTAAACTCTTTTTTTAAACGCCTATTTTTATATTACAATTAGTTCAGTGCTTTATTACGATTACTACTTGTGGTCCTCCATAAAACTTCCTTTTCTCACATTTAAGGGTCATTAAATGAAAACGTGCCATTTCCCGCTCTCAGTGTTTGATTTTCAAACTACGGTTTTAAAATTCTTTAAACCCCTTTCTGGACAAAGCAGATCTTTACCTCTCAGAAGAATGTGCCGTGCCATCTCAGACCATCTTATTTCTATTTTTTTTTTCACAAATAATCATGAATACGTGTTATCTGTTAACAACATATCAATTACTGTTGTTTGAAAATAATCAAATATGACATACTATGAAAAACATAATCCCCCTTGTTACACTAAGTGTGTTTGAAAAGTGAGAATGTTGAGGATTATTTTTTTTCCCTGGATGAATATGCTAATTAACAAAGGACACTTTCACAGCATTTACTGTTTGAAAAAAAGTTATGAAAACAAAATAATAATACCCCGATTTCTTTGAGGGGATTACTGGTCTCTTTTACTTAACATATAAAGGGAGGTGATTTTACATTTGTCTTTTCATTGTTTTCAACAGAACTGACACCTTACTAACAGGGTTGACAGCAGTTACTGTATCGGTTATGATGCTTCAATAAATAACAATTACAATGGGACATTCATAAATAAATAAAATAATAACCTTAATATTTGGAGACAATTTTATTGCGAGATTTAACATAGAAGATGATGAAAAATTATGATGATACTGTGGCTGAAAATATGTGTATATGTGTGTGTATAACTGTGACATCACAATTAAATGATCTATTGAGCATGTCTGGCCATAACAGAATAAACAGAACCCTAATATCCTAGCTGCTGCGCCCCCTCAAATGAAATCAGTGGTACCTTCATTAAAGCGGTGAACCTCTGCAATGAGCAACGGTGGAACAACCTCCCTGTCAACAATCTCGAAAATGAACTATAGTGGAATGCAGTGACACCTTTTCTAGACGAATATGAGATTTTCAGAACTTTCTTACACCTATGTAACCCAATATTTCTATTTTGCATCAGTATATAGAGTGCAAACCCTAACCCTAACAATAAAATCACAACACACACTGTCATTCCCTATGACACAGGAACATCTGAGAAACTCTGGAGGATCTTTGATAAACATCAAATCCCAGTTCACTTCAAACCTACCAACACACTGAGGCAGAAACTTGTCCATCCTAAGGACAAAACACCCAGACATAGACAGTAGTGTAGTTTATGATGTTCAATGCAGCCAGGACTGCACAGATTTGTACATTGAGAAGAAACAAGCTCTCAATGAAACAAATGGACCAACACAGGAGGCTCAACTCCTCAGGTCACTGACTCCACTGTCCACTTAAATCTGAAGGAGAAAAATCATTTGGCGCTCTACACAGAAGATCATATTGGGATTCAGTGACTGAGAGTACTGTTTTAATGCCAACAAAGGGCCAAGTCCTTCACACTGAGAATTCTCAAGGATGCTACCCAATGTGCTCCGTTTGCTGTGTCTTGGAAAGAAAACTTGGGGAACGAGACAGAAGCAGCCGGTAGACCATCACTGAGCAATATGCATTCAAATGTCAGTATTTTCTGTTTCTATCATAAATTTGCTTGCACCATGAATATATGACATCCCAATAAAGCTACACGAGTCAATAGATGATTAATAACCACTTATACTTTAGTGACTAAAGCTGTCGGCCTAAGTGTGTGAGCTGACTTGCTGATGACTTTGCTAGCTGATTGATAGCTAGGAACAAGTTACAAGTTATAAAATGTATGAAATAACCAAATAAACAGCATGTACGTCTTTCACAGGGACAAAGGAACACAAGTTTTTATGCCTCTGTATTCAGCCTCAGCACGTTAACCGGGGGGAGGGACATGGCAGCCAGTGGCTAACAGTGAGAAGCAAATAAAGTGAGATTGTTTAGGTAGTGTGTTGTTCAAAAAGGCTTACTGGTTGTATAATCTGCTTTGCTTTTTCTCTCATTTACGTAGGATTATCCTGGAGAAAATGGGCTTTGTAGGGCAGTTCACCCACATACAGGCCAAAAAAGTGAGACGATTTAAAAACAAAACATACAGTGGGAGAGGTGGAATATGGATGGGATTGTTGTTTATGCACGTACTGGTATTAATGTATGAACCATTTGTTCAGACTTGATTGTAAAATTGAGGTATTGAGTAACTTGGCCCTGCTTTGCCCTCATGGACAAGGCATGAGGGCAGTCAGTGGCACTGTCGCCTCACTGTCTGACTGTTTATGTTACATTTTGAAACCAGTGAATTAAAGAACATCTTTCACACAGTGGTGTAATTTAGTAACCATGGGCCCGGTGCAGGCTGTTATGATGGGCCCTTGGGCTCATCGCTTACAAAGCACACACACTTAAATATGCACACAAAATTAGGCATTTTACAGTGTTACCTAGACTATTGTATTTGCAAAGTACAGATTATATTATCAAGAATTATAGTATTATCAAGAATAAAGTTATCAGAACCATGGATACTGTTGTGACAGTCAAAGTTCTGAAACATGACAACAAGCACCTGAGTGCAGGGGAGCTGTCGTTTCACTGCTGTGCTGAAATGACTGCTGAAGTTTTCGAGCATTCTAAGCACAATAACTTCATGAATCACAGTGACCGCATTCCTCTGCAACACAGAGGCAAAATAAGAGAGAAGAGAGCTGCAATACTTATCGACTCTGAGATGACAACGACCTTTTCAACAAGAGCACAGCAGCCCAGATACACCAAATCTGTTTGAAAAAGCACTTGTACTCACCTACAGTCACGGGCAAAAGTTTCCATCCACTCATAAAGAACATGTACATCATGGCAGTCTTCACTTCCAATGATTTCCACAACTCTCATGATTCTGTGATGAATGAGTGGAACACAAACTATTTTGTTACCAAAACATTCATGAAGTTTGGTTCAATAACGAATTCATTATTGTTCTTCTGAAAATGTGACTAAATCTGCTGGATCAAAAATATACATACAGTAATTCTAATATTTGGTGAAATGTCTCTCGGACATTTTCACCTCAGTTAGGTGCTTCTGATATCCATCTACAAGCTTCTGATCGTCCTCTGGTGGAATGATTAACCACTCCTCTTGACACAATCGGTGTAGTTCAACTAAATGTGTTTGCTTATAGGAGAAGATCTGAGGCACTCTAGAGGGTAATGATTTAAAAAGCCTTTATTAGTTCATTGCTAGTCTACTAAAAACATGCCAACGCGTTTCAGCCTAAAAAGGCCTTCGTCAGGGCAAAGTGTCAGTCAGTCAGCTCTGCTCATTGTTAAATAGGTGATCAGAGACAGCTGCTCAGTGTGAGGGAAAGGGAAATCACCACCCACACCTGTCTAAGAGACAACTACCAGAACTATCAGTTCTAAAAGAAAACAATTACAAAAAGGGAGAGAAATCCAGTTTGCCATTCAATCCTGGGTAATATGTAGCTTTCACTGTATAAATCCAAAATGACTCTCTTTGCAGGAGTGTTTTGAGCCTGTCTCCACCCCTGATTGAGTTTTCAATATGCTCTATAGCTGGTATCTTTAAAGAATTGCAATTACCGTGATTTACATCTTTATAACTAACAGCCATTTGTGAAACATCTACTCTTTTTTTTTAATCTCAGAGGCAAACTACATCTCTCTATAAAAGCAAGGAATCTGTCTGTCTGTCTGTTCCTCAAATATCTCTGTGGTTCAGGATCAGACTGACCTGAGAGTCCACAACCATCTCCAAACTCTGCATCCCCAACTTCAGCAACCATGGCACCTAGAAACAATTTAAGAAGAAGGAAAACAGAGGCAGCAGAAGAGAGGAAATATTACTCATGTTAGAGAGTTACAAAAGGTGCACAGGACAAAGCATCCCCCTGTTTGAAGGCTGATCCAGTCAGGGAGCTACTAAAACTGGAGCAGAACACAACAGAGCTTTAACATTACAAAAAGCTTCCTGGCATGAAGCAGACCAAATGAATTTTGAGTTGGCCTTCAGCAAGTCAGTCAGAGATGCCACAACAGTACGCATTCCAACCGTCAAATGAGCCAACAAAACATCCCGATTTTGAAATAATTCAGAATTCTTTAAACTGCCTCGCCATAAAGAACCATTGGGAGCCGCCACATCTTCCCCCCCACTAAATGCTGATTGCACCACAGTACAATCAGTCAAACCCAGACACACTTCTGATGAAGGGGAATCTGAGGAGCCAGACATAGCCCGAGATGATGCACAAACATGATATGGTTTCATCCAGTTTATGTGGCAAAGCTGGTCTCTTTTCCTGCGATCTGGAGTCTCAGTGAGATAGTTTTGTTCAGACAGCTGTCGCCCTACCGTATAACACCATCGATGATTAAATGTTCAAATGGGTTGCCCACTGCAGAGATTGGACATAGTGGAGCCGGCCTGGACTGATTTGACTTACCTGTTACTTGACATGTATGGCAAGTCTTAATGTAAGCTGCAACATCACGCTTAAGACGAGGCCAATAGTAGTAATGCAAAATGTGACTGTAGGTTTTCTTGACTCCCAAATGCCCTGTCTGGTCATGAGAACACTTCAATACCTTACTTCGATACTTGGTTGGAACCACTATTTGGAATAACCGAATCACTCACACAATCAAAACCCTGCGGCACCCATTTGCGGACCAATACCTCACTCTGCAGGAAATATCCAAAGGCTGAATTTTTAGCTTGAATGCTAGGCTGCACCTGGTCAAACAGCTGACTCAGTGAAGTATCTGCTCGCTGTTCACTGATAAGCTCCTTCTGAGAGATAGAAAGAGATCCAGTTACATGCAAATCAACTTCCAAATCGCACTCTTCCTTCTGAACTGTATCTGAATCTGACTGATCTCTAGTCATTGCATGCGTCACAGCACAAGCTGTGAAGACCTCAGGGAACTCTTGTTCACAGTCATCTGGTTCCTTTAACAAAAGGTGTAGACCTCACAGGTGGACAACCGTCAGCCCAGACACGATTTCCAGCCAAATCATTGCCCAAAATCACATCTACCCCGTCGATAGGCAAAGCAGGCCTGACCCCAATGCGGATATCACCATCCACAAGGTCACAAGACAGTCTTACTTTGAGTAAAGGAGCACATGGGACATTTAAACCCATTCCTAGTACAAGCACACAATCATCAGTAGGGCTGCACGATTCTGGAAAAAAATGTGAATCACGATTTTTTTGCTTAGAATTGAGATCACGATTCTCTGGCACGATTTTTTTCACAAAATGTTTATTGCACTGATAAACTTGAACAAAACAATACAAAAAACATCGTAGAATGGCAGAGGCATATTACTATGCCTCTGCCAAAGCAATGTTTTTTTTTTTGTTTTGTTCAAGTTCTATCATTGGATGAGAAATGATTTTTACAAAAGTAAAAAAAAAAAAATTGGTCTCCAAGATGAGAGGGCATCCTTTAATACCTCGTGTTGTACAGTGTTTATTGGGGCCGTATCTTTGGCTAGGTGATATGTGACAGCTGCTGTGGTGGCTTTCTAAAACGGAGGCGTAATATTCCTCCTTTTCCAAAAGCTGCCTCTGGGGTAGGCGTAAACATGTGACGTGACGTGAAGCCCGAAGTTGAGCTGTGAACAGTTAACAACAAATTTGTCTTCAAAATAAGAGCTTTACATTGCACCCCATTGGAGTTTAGAACTGCGTTCTTAGCGGGGGGCTTTTAGTTTGAAAGTAGCGACCGTTCCTAGCTTGTGGCTACAACAACATGCTAACACAACCACACAGCTAGAGATCCAGGAGACGCTAGCATCTCCCGGATCTCAGCGGCTGTCCAGTTGCACATCTAGTAGGCAAGGTGGAAATAAGTGTACCCTCCGAGGCGGAAAATCGGCGGACCAAAACAGACCCCCTGCCTCCCTCTGTCAAAAACTGCGGACCGAGCCGCCAAAAGGACGGCAAATTGGCGGCTTGCTGGCCCCTCTAACAACAGCTTCTCACTCACTCCTTCCAAACACTCAACTGCAGGCGGGCTTCCTCCACTGAATCTCATGTTGTAAGGACGCTTTACCACAGGTTGAGGGAGGAGGCAGCGGCAGTGCTGCGTTTGGGGGCACTTCAAAAAATCCGGGAGGAAAATAGGAACATTCGTTTGTGATTCAGCTCGAGATATAAAATGCTTCAGAATCGCTGTGTAGAAATGAGATCACGTGTATGTGCGAATCGAGATCGCGATTTTTTAACGATTTTTTGTGCAGCCTTAATCACCAGTATCTGATTCCTGGGAAAAGGTCAGTACAGAAGCCAGAATACATGAATTCTTTGCTCCTGTATGTCTGAGAATTTTCACAGCCACTTTATTGTCACTACCAGTGAGAGACACAAACCCATCCGATACAAAAGCTTCAAACCCAGAATATTTCTCAGTTTCAGGTTTAACTGAATCACGCAGCTCCTCAGAAACAACTGAAACTTTCCCAACCGGAGCACTGAGAGCAGCCGGTTTAACTTTTTTCCACCCAGAGCGATTTACCCTGTTTTTCAGTACAGGACACTCTGCTTTCCAGTGTCCCCTTTCATGGCAATAATTACACTCTTGACCAACACCAACTGAACGTGGAGCACAGTTTATTTTTGCAGACTCAGACCAAGAAGATTTTGCAGACTGACCAACAGCTTTAGCAGTAGAATTATCTGAAACACATTTTCCAAATTTTCCTTTATGTGCCAGTACATATTCATCTGTCAGAGTAGCAGCTTCAGAGGCAGTTTTTACAACCCGCTCAGCAATATGAGTGGCAACCTCAGGTGGAATACAGTCTTTAAACTGCTCTTGTATCATCAGGTCACACAGGTCTTTAAAAGTAGTAACCTCCAATGCAGAACACCACCTATTGAAATGTTTAGTTAAATCCTTTGCAAACTCAACATGTGACTGCTCATCAGACTTCCTCCAGGACCTGAAACGCTGCCGATAGGCCTCTTGTACCAACTCATAAGCTTTCAAGATTGCAACATAACAAAATGTGTCTGGGTCTCTCTCCTCAAACTTCGGTACTAGACGCAAATTGCCCACCATGTCAAACTTTCATACTTTATGAACCAGAGGCTACAGACTCTTCTGACCACCCAGCACCAGCATCACCTGATAGCTTACCTGCCTTTATTAGATCTAATCGGTACTGCTGCAACTCCAATTTTCCTTTTCCAAAAACCGCCTTAGCCGTTCCTTTTCTATACCCAATTTATCTCTCTCCATCTGCAACAGCACTTTTTGCTGCTCAAAAGTCAATGCTACTGCAGTAGAACCCACACTAGCAACATTGCCACTTGGACTCTGCAAAACACCATTTTCAATTAAAGCAGCCCTCAACGACCCCTTAATTTCTTCCTTCAACCGTTTTTCTCTAACGTCGACATCATAATGCTCAACGAGCTTCAAGAGTTGCTCCTTTGTGCAACTATTCAAAA
This sequence comes from Diplodus puntazzo, assembly GCA_963678695.2. Taxonomy (NCBI): domain Eukaryota; kingdom Metazoa; phylum Chordata; class Actinopteri; order Spariformes; family Sparidae; genus Diplodus; species Diplodus puntazzo. The sequence continues at coordinate 33,214,789 of OZ023160.1, forward strand.
GTTCATCTGATGGAGACTGAACAAAACCAGTAACAGTAGCCATAACAAAACAATCTTGATTCCTGAAGTGCAGAAAAGAAAAAAAAATTGAGCTTTCCTGCCAACTACCTAAGCAGAAACTTACTAATCTCAACCCTAGTCTTCATGCAGTTACTTACAGCAGGTATTTATGCACTAAAAACCACTAGAACCAGCAAGGCAACTGTAAAAACAGTGACCCCTTTGAATCCAGGGATGTGCCCCCAAGACAACCGCTCTATCCGTTTTCACTGCAACACTATCAAGATTTATGAACGAATCCCAAAGGAGAAACGTTCCTTCATCCTACCAGAGAAAGCTCAAATTCTAACATGTGCACAACAATCAACACTGTCTCCATGGCCCTCAATTTCTAAAACTGTCTCCAGCCCTAACCAAACTCACAACTGACCAAACTTAGCAATTAACCATACCAAAACCCAAACCAAACCTATGCATACACAGACAAACTGAGCTCCATCAAAACCAATAACCAAAACTCCAGACTATGAGGCCTCCCAAAACTAGTACTTAGCAGCTTTAATACCCAGACTACCACCTCAAGTCCTCCATAGAAAAACTTAATACTAATTTGCTCTATTCTCCTTTAAAGGCAGCCACAAACCTTTAGTAGTGCAGATTAGCATAAGAAAGGTGACACAAATAGTACCAGTTCAAGCAGACTATAACACACACGTCACAACCTGGCTCAACAGTATGTGACAAAAGAGGGAGACCACACATAGTCTGTAAATAATGCAAAATGTTTTAATTAACCAAAAGAAATAAACAATATAATTAGGTATCAGTTGTCAGTATGTATGCAGTGTGTGTGTGTGTGTGGAAACAATATCGAAACAAATAATAATGTCAGTCGGTTGGTCAGGGCAGGAGAGAGTGAGAGGATCCTGCAGGTCTAATTTATAGCCACCTGAGCCCAGCCTGCTCAGGTGTGTTGTATCACTGATGGCATAGCTCCTCCCACCAACCTCCTGAAACAAAGTAAACACACAACCAGAGGACAGAGCAGGACCAATCCCAGGGTCATCACACCTGGAATATCAGATTTCACAACAAATCTAAATATCCCTGACGTTCCACCTTCAAACACAGCCTCATTTGGCCATCCATGAAAAAGCTACTTAACCTCCCACTTTTCTATAGGAACACATATTTCCTACAGGCAATGCACTAGTTTAATAAATACACTGAATAGAGTAAATTCTACTCCTTAAACTAAAACTGTGTGGATTAGATTTAACTGTTTTTATACAGATATGTGCTTCTCTCAGGACAGCCACGCTACAAACATATGATGTTCATATAGAATATGATTTCAGGTGTATATTCAAATATAAAACATTATATAAAGGGTTTATGAGTTGCTCAAACCTAAAGTGGTACCAGTCAACTTTTCCCCCCTAGCGGTCCAAGTAGGGTTATTGTTGGTGGTTGTAAGGTAACTGGATAATTTTTATTTTCCTCAGTCTCTGACAACACAGGACAAAAAATTACTTTACTAAATCATTAGTCCAGACCTGTATCACCTGTTAACCTTCCTTTTCCCAGGTGACCGTGTGCCTCCTGGTGGCAGATAAAATGATGTAGTGATAGTGAGGTTTGCAGATGGTTTTATTGTTCTATATCCATTGTAGTGTATTTATATACATTAACTTCATAATAATATGTTGAAGCAGAAAACCTGTCTACTGCCAGTTTAAACTACAACAACATACAGTAATATTCCTCCAAAATGATCAGGGTTGATAGTAAAACACAAACAACCTTAAACAACTACAACAAACACATTAAAGCAGCAGTACTAATACTGAATATTTCAGAAGTGCTGATCCGAGACCAGGGCTGTGGGTGCTGCACACAGAGAAGAAAAGTGTTAGGTCAGCCCATTGCTTCTCCAGCATGTCATGGTCAGAGGATTATTTTACAAAATACAGTTACAGGTACATTTAAGCAGATTGTATCATGGAGATATTTCATGAAAATGTGCAGTGACTTAGGTGAAGTATTGTCCTCAGTCATGGTCCTAACCTGACAACTAGTGACCATTGAAAAGCATTACACCTACAGTTTTATGGGTATGTTAAGCTTCAATGTAAATCCAAGACTCAGTTAAACCTCCTGCTGGTCAGGTGTGACTGCATGTTTTGACAGATAAAGCCAGTCTCTACTCTGAGTTTCCCTCTCAGGCTTAGTCAACTCAGAGCTCAGGTTTAGGCTCAGACGTTGATTATTGAGTCTCATTCCCAACTCACACCACTGATTCTTCTCTAGTTTTGTGTTCTGCTAGTGTCCTTGTCCCTACTGGTAGCATGAGGCGGTATCTGCAGTTCAATGAGGCTCACAGGTAGTCCAGCTCCACCAGGATGCCACTTCTATACATACAGTCGCCAAAAGGTTCACTGTGTCTCCCAGCACAGTCTCAAGAGCATGGAGAGTTACCAGGAGACTGGCCATTACACTAGGAGAGCTGGACGGGGTCGTAAAAGGACATCAACCAAGCAGACCGGTATCTGCCCCTCTGTACGAAAAACTGTCTGAGTCCATGAGGGTGGCATGAGGGCTGGACGTCCACTAGTGGGACCTGTGCTCACACACCAGCATTCGCAAGACAACACCAGGATTGGCAGGTCCGACACTGCCCCCCCCCCCCCCCCCCCCCCGTTCTCTTCACAGATGTGACAGGTGTGAAAGGGTATGGAACGCCGTGGTGAACGTAACGCTGCCTGTAACATCATCCAGCATTACCAGTTTGGTGATGGGTCAGTGATGGTGTGGGGAGACATATTCACGGAGCGTCGCACGGACATCAGAGTCATGGCCAACAGTACCCTGCCTACTGTTTGGTTCAAGGATGAAATCCTCAGAGTGATTGACAGACCTTACGCTGGTGCAGTGTGCCATGGGTTCCTCCTGGTGCAGGACAATGCCTGGCCTCATGCGGCCAGAGTGTGTAAGCCGTTCCTGAATGATGAAGGTATTGATGCCATTGACTGGCCCCCTTGTTTCACTGACCTAAATCCAGCTGAGCACCTACTGGACACTATGTATCGGTGCATCGTCAGGCTGATGATTTTCAGGCTGATTTTGAGTCCAGCCATCAGTTGGTTGATGGTTTTGGTTTCCACTGACAAATGTTACGTTATTTGATCTCAACAAACTATATAATGTACATCAGTAAATATTTTCAACGTGAATGATTTGTTCATCAACATCTGATGTGTGATTAAAGTTCTCCCTTCATTTTTTTTAGCAGTTTATTTAATAGCCTGATTGTTAAACAATTAATATTCGTACTGGTGTAAATTAACAAATATTTCTCATATTTTCTGAGTTTTGTGTGAAAGGAATCAAAGCTTGTCCCAAATATAGGCTGAGTTCAGTGACTGAAACAGATAGAAGCCCAGTAAAGTATTCGTAAAATGTGCTGTGATAAATACTTTGATAATTCACTGTAGAGCTGAAACATTAGCCAATTAACAGATTAGTCAGTCAAAACAAATATGTTGGCAACTATTTTGAAAAGCAGTCATCCAGTGTAAAGATTTGCTTCTCTTTGGCATCTATGACATTTTTAATGTATTATTTGAGTTTTAGACTGTAGGTTGGAAAAATAAGTAAACTGCAGATCTCAAGAAGGAGGATGTGACAAGTGATTTTTTTTTTTGACATTTTACAGACAAAACAATTACTCAATTCATTTGTCAGCCATACTTTCCCTCACAGTATTCACCTGGATTAGGATATTAGTATTTCATTCAACTAATACAATACAGAAACATTGGAATGATCTATCACCTTGGGGACAATCTGTGGATGTATTTCAAGGGCCTCTAAAATGATGCACCTGAAGCAGTTTTTCCATCACTCCAAATGCATTTCGGAGTATTGGTGCAGAGTAACTGGTGGTGAACATGATTAATACTGCCGTCTCTATGCACCTTGTTAGTTTATCTACTTTTGTTTATCTCATCTTTTCAAAATATTCATCCAAAACTAATCTGATAAAGCAAGCGAACGTTAGGTGGCTTATTATGCTAAGCTAAACAAGTGTGCTAACCGTCCATAAATGCTAACGTTAACTTCCACTGCAGACTAACCGACCTATCTGGGTGTGTTTTCAGGTGTCTGAAGAAGTTTGACGTGGTCGACCTAGCACCGTCTTTTGTTTGGGCTTCATGTGAAGTCCTCTCAGCCAAATGGCAAATGGTGATGACAAATGGCACGGCAGCTTCAGGCGTGCTCGCCATGCTCCTGTTTTAAGATGTGTTGTTTCTGCAGCACAGGTCATCATCTGTGGCTGTGCACTAGGAATGGGCGATATTTTACCGTTTGCGATATACCGTCCAAAAATTTCCCCACGGTAAGAATTTGTCATCTCGCGATAATAACGATAAATTCCGGTTGATGACGTTTTTTTTCAACTTTATTGTATTCAGATTTACTCTCGTTTGATGACGTTGTATGCGACCACACACTCGCAGCCCAACTCACATGACAGGCACCTGCCACCTGCCTGCAGACCTGATCTCTTGGCTCACGTGAAGAGCAATAACAAACATGGCAGCAGGCAGAGCTGAGAGCGAGGAGCTCGTTGCTAAACGAGGCTCCAGCTACGATAAGTCTGACATGGAGCAAAACTCTGTTATATGCAGAGTTTGTAAAAAAAAAAACGGTGATTGCAAAGGGCGGTAACACCACCAATTTGTTCCACCACCTCAAACACCAGCAAAAACCAGAATATGACGAGAGCCAGAAATGCGCACGGATGCAGCAAAAGCGACAGCGTCAACTTCAGCTAAAGCCTCCGGTAAGAAAACTCTTAGCCAGACCAAAATTGGCGACGCATTTGCTCATTCCATACCATAGGATAAGCAAAGCAAACGATGGAACGAATTAACAGAGGCAGTGGCGTTTTGCCTGGCTGAAGACATGTTGCCACTCCAAACTGTGGAGACTTTTATTTTTTATTTTATTATTTTTTTTACTCTGTTTCTTAATTTATCAGGTTTTGAAGTTGTTTGTGATTTTATAAGCTAACTGCCACTGTTTGTGCCTTAGAGTTTGAATAAATGTTGAATCTGTTCTCACATTTCAAACTTGTTTGATTTGAGTCATTACAGTTTAACAGTACAGGTGAATTGGTATTTTTCATCGTCACTTTTATCGTTACCGGGATACATGCCAGAAATTATCGTGATACATTTTTTAGTCCATATCGCCCATCCCTACTGTGCGCTGTGAAACGGGAGGGAGGGAATGACGGTCAGCTCGCCAGGCTTAAACCAAGATTGTTCACGAGTGCCAGATTGCAAGTCCAAGTCGAGTCACAAGTCTCTGTGCGTGGGGATTTAGGTGTGACCAAAGTCCAAGCCGCAGACTTGAGTCCTCATCTTGGTCCTTAGGCAAAAGACTGAACCCCACATGGCTCTTGCATTGTCTGTGAGTGTGTGTATAACTGGACATCGGCCTGATCAGCAGGTGCCATCTCGCATGGTAGCCTCTGCCAACAATGTTGAATGTGTGAATGGGTGAATACTGACTTGTGGTCACTAAGACTATAAAAGAATTTAGAGTTACCTGGGGATAGTGACCTGGGAAAACAATGCGTCTTCCTGGTCTGGTTGCGCAAAGGCAAAGGCAAATGCTTCTTTTGAGCCATAATTAGTCCTTCTGCATGAAAAATCCATCTTGGTGGCAGAGTGAATGTGTGAAAGCAGTCCATAGGGAACCAATCTGTATGCAGATATTGTCAGTTCTCCAGCCATTACACAGCCCAATCAGTATTTACTTCAGGATGATAAGTTAAAGCAAAACCTAACTATTGCCAAAGTCCCAAAGAGTTTGGGAAAACAGCCTTTTGATTTCCATTTCTGTCCTTTAGTTTAGTGAAATGACAGTAGAAGTTGTGTCTGTGTCGACATAAACCACTTTAATGTATATTTCGAATAATGTTACAGCTGGCTTTGTGATGACATTAGTATCACAAATATTACATTTCTTGGAGCATTATAGGAACATATTTGTGTCTTACATGTTTTGTGCACAACAAATTATAGCCACTGATTTCAAATGTAATTTTCCTTAACCTCCCAGGCAGCCACAGATTTTCATTTACTTCCATAAACTATGAAAATATGATTTCAGTGAATAATTCAGATTATTTAGGTCATTGTTGTTCCTGCTGTTATTTCAGGCAGTACGTTGGTACTGTAAAGCAGAGGTGACACATCATCCTGCACGGATACTGTAACTGCATTGCCACGCCATAAACTGGCTGACTGGAATTAAGGTTAGCCAAGTTAGGCATAAGCAGCTAGCTAAATTGTACTTAAGCTACAGTAAAATGTTAAATATAGTTGTGGGATTTTCCTACAGATAAAAGTGGACCTGGATTCTGCTGGTTTATCAGACATCAGAATGGTGGTTGTTCCTCTCTTTGGCTCTTCTTCTGGCTCGCTCCAGTTCAGCCATCATGGGCAGAGGACCCTCATACATGTTGGTCTTAATTGCTCTCAGCTTCTCCTGGTAGTCCTTTGGCAAGCCATTCTGCTCTGCTCCCATCACAATGACCTGCAATGGTTGATGAAGCTGAATATAATTACTGTCCTTAAACTAATGTCCCTGGTTTTCTTATCTCCATTAGCATCCACAAATCCCCAAATATCCTCCCAGCTCACTGCTGATGTTTGGAAACTCAGCTGTCAAGAGTACTGAGGTCCAAAACTGCAAGTTTGAATCTGGTGATGACATCAGGCACAACAAAAGGATCATAATAAAAGTAAAGGCCATCCAAATAAATGATTTTCACACACACACACACACACACACACACACACACACACACACACACACACACACACACACACACACACACACACTCACACACACCGATGCTGTTATGGATGGTAACTGACATTACCTCCTCCACCCAGTTTAACATTCTCTGTGTTATACAAGGCAAATTAACGACAATGGGAAAGATACCCAGCGAAGGCTATTGTTTGTGCTTCATGTTTAATTTAAAGAATAAATCAATAATGTAAAATGAATTTTAAGATCAAAAATGGATAGAGCAATGTTAGCAGCTACTGTTCATGTATTTTAACAACAAGCGGAAGAGGGAGCTGCTGAGCTGAGGAAATGATAGCAAGTGACTAAAGTCAGGAAGAGGATTCATCTCTGACTATCTACAATAAGTTATAAAGGATGCCAGTAGCAGCACTTTAATGTAATAACGTAAAATAAACACAAGTCAGATAGAAATGGTGCTCAGGTTGTCTGCTGCGTTGGGAGCAGTGGTCTGTGTAAGCCTAAAAGGCATCCACAATATCCCTAATAAACTGGACAAAAACACACTGTAACTTCTGCCCTCTGAACTTGAACTGGTACTTGCAATGTGCCAGTCTGCAAGGCTCTGAATCCTGCCAGTTCACACCCCTGGAACTAAACGAGATGGTAAATCACTTCAATGACAGCGACTCTCTGTGCTTCAGCTCTATCTCTTGTTATTGCTGGATGTTAATTTGTTGCACATTGAAATATGAATGAAACAAAAGTCAGTGAGTATGAGTAAAGATACTGTGGTCCAATATCAGTTGCTCAGTTGGTAGAGTACATGTCCTACATGCAGAGGCTTTGTTTACACTGCAGCAGCCCAGGGTTCAAGCCCCGCCTGCAACCCTCCCTTGCATGCCATCCCGACGAGTTGGTTACAGTACAACACGTGCAATTGGCCGACTTCCTGTTGGGATAGCTCATGGCACCAAGAGCCTTTTTTGTAGGTCACAGTGTGATACATACATGTACCAAATCTCATACATAGAGCAGGCCATTTTGCTGTACCCAACTCTGAAACCAATAAAATACTTTATTTTTGAGCAGGCTTAGCCCCTCAAAAATGTCCCTTGCATTCCAGAATGTCTCTGCCATGGTCACTGCTCGAGCTCTAATAATCAAAACTGCAAACAGCGATGAACAGCACGTCCACGCTGCTGAATGAAAACTCATCTTCACAATTCAGCATCTTCAAGGAGGCAACTGTTTCCTCACCATGTTTGAGGCAGCTCAGGTAATCTGGCGAGGAGGAGCACATAGCTGTTTTTAAAAGAGAAGACATTTCAGATGGACACAAATGTGTTAAGATTTCTCTGACATCAGTTAAAGTTGATTGGGCATAAGCTTTAGGATGCGTTTGTTAAGGTACAATATCTATAAATCACCAAAAATGAGGAGCGCTATTCTCTTTGAATCATCTGAGAATAAAAACTCCTTACATTTCCAGAGGATTCTTTTTAATTAGATGCAGAGATTTGGTCACAGAAGCAAAACATACAGATCCTTAAATTCAGCCATTCATGTCAAATTCAACTTCATCGCTAATACACAAATCATATGTCTAAACCATCACTGTTACTGTGACTGAGTGTAGTGGCAGCACTTAAGCACTAGCTACAGTCCTCTGTCAGCCATGTGAGCTCCAGCATGTCAGGATCCGAAGATCCAAGTAAATTTGTGGCCAGCACAACAGGGGAACAATATAGTGGACTGTGGATAGACATTATGAAAACAAAACGTGACCACAAAGCCACGCTGTCCCTCTCTGCATGTTGTTTTTCGGTCAAGCATGTTTGGAGCTCTCACATGTGCAAGAGAACAATCTGGTATTGTAGCTCACAACGTGTCAGATCCGTAACACATAGCATGGCAGAGGGGGTGTGTCCTGCTTTAACCTGTTGATCACAGAGTCAGGTGACCAGGGCTGTTACCGGACTGAGCCCTATTCCAGATGATTCACAGAGAGAAATGGGTCAGAGTAAATAGTTGATGATGCCCCTGACCTGATTCACAATCATAATCTTTTGTCTTTCTAATTCAAATAACAGCATTAAACAATAATGTTTGCATCATTCAGAGTGAGAAGGGATCATCAAAAAGGTCATTGTTTGGACTGTTGAGTGGATATGTGCATATTCTGGTGAACTCTCTTATAAATTATGTTTACATACAATTGGAGTAAATGTAACTGCTTCATTCTTCGTTCTTCGTTCACTGGCAAGACTTTTTTGTTCTCTTATAAGCATTGGATACCAGAGACCAAGGTTAACGTCGTGCAGGTTTTGTTCCATACGACACTTTGGTTAAGACTTTGGTTCATTTTTTCGAGTCAAGAAATCTTGTTCAGTGTTTGAAATCAGTGTTCAATACCTATTTACTAGGGCTGTCAAAGTTAACGCGTTAATAACGCGTTAACGCAACGTCCTCTTAACGCCGTTAATTTTTTTAACGCGCGATTAACGCTCAGTATATAAAAAAAAAAAAACGCACATTGTATGATTTACGGCCGTCGGCGGCACCCGTAGTCTTGATACAGAGGATGGCAGAAGAAGAAGAAAGGGAATCAGAAGAAGAAGAAGCAGGGTTGGCGGTTCGTTAAAAACACGGCAGACTGAAAAGCAGCACTCGTTGCAAACTCCTCATCTCTGCTGTCACTCACAGTGGCGGACATTTGTTTCTCCATCGCCCTGATCATTTTGCGGGACACTCTCTCATGGCGTGCCCGTTTGCTGATAACTCATCCCCGCATGTTTATCTCAGGCTCCTCGCTAGCCTTCTTCCTCCCTCCAGCAGGCAGCCTGGCCCTGCTGTTGTCCTCCTCGGACAGACGCTGAAGCTCAGTTTCTCTCACTCTCTTGGGGTCAACAGAGACACGTCTAGCGGCTTCTTCTCCTGAGTTTTCCTCTGAATATATCACGACAGAAAGTTTGAATTTCAAGTCGTACTTTTTATTGTTTTGCTGCACCGGAGCCATGGCGATCATCAGTGTGATACTGACTGACAGAAAGCAGCACACTGCGTGAAAAAGGCGAAGAAGAAAAACGTGCAGTGTCAGTGGACACCACTTGCAAGCCAAACAGACGGCAGATGCAGAGAGCCCATCGCCCCTCCTCGCCAACAGCAGACAACCCTGGATTTATTTTCCTGCATGATTTGAAGTGTTGAATAAACATTTTCATAATGCAAGCATATTTGCCCTTTCTTATGTTGTTAAAAGTATCAAGAACATGAAAAAAATACATTAAGGTACATTTAGAACAGAAAAAAATGTGCCAAAAAAAATTGCGATTAATTTCCGATTAATCGCAAGTTAAGTATGGACAAAATGCGATTAATCGCAATTAAAAAAATGAATTGTTTGACAGCCCTACTATTTACCCAAGACAACCACGTCCCCCTAACTCAGCCAAGAGCTTTGAGTTGCCTAAACTGGTCAGAACACAAAATTAAACATAATCAACATGATGTTTGGCAAAAAAAAATTAATGTGGGAAGCATTATGTTCTCTTAAATCGAACTGCTCTTGCAACTTAAAGGAATATACTTTTTTTAACATTCTTTACTAACCACATTTAAGAGGTTCCTACGGGAACAGATTATTAAATATTGATATCAAAAATCCGCTATCAATTACAGTGATAGTGGGTGGCCTTTATCCTCTGGTGTCCTTGCTGCAGTATGTCTTCAGTGAGGTCTTTAATACTCTTTCTCTAGCATCATTCCATCTGTAACTGAACTGGTCAACACAATTTGGATGTTGCTTCTTGCTATGCCTTCAGGGACCAACCGACCGCAGTGGAGCTGCCCTCATACAGCTGCAGTACAATTGTTCTATTCTAGGGATATAAAGAAATATCCTGTAATGCCGTTTAGATGTCGTCTTCTTTCATAAATGGAGTGTAAATGGTGAAATCAGTGTAAACAGTGTGTTCAAACAGCTGCTAAATGTTGGCAGGTAAGACTTTAGCACTTTAGACACAGAAGCAGACAGGCTGGTACAGACATGCTGCCACAAACTGACACTTTTTACTTTCAAATGTTGGAAACTCCCTCCTGTCTAGCATCAACCAACAGTCTCTCTCCTGCCTCCAACTCGTTCAGAACGGACAGCTCGGCTGTTATGGTTCTAACAGATCACATCACATCACTCCTATCCTGGCTTCTCCTCACTGGCTCCCTGTCCATTTTAGAATTGAGTCTAAGATTTCATTGATTCCTTCTGAGTTACATAGTAAAAATTATATCTCCATATGAGCCTATTCGCAATCTTAGCTCCTCAGATGGGGTCCTCCTGGTCGTTCCAAAGTCGAAACTCTAAACTAAAGATAACCACTTCTCTTTAACGCTTTTATTTGTCGTCCTCAATGTACTTATTGTCCTTTATTCCCTTTACTGCACATAATCTTTGTATCTGTTTCTTAGTCCTCTGGTGTGACGTCGTCGTCTTATCATTCTTTGTTTTCATTTTTTAAATTGTTAATATATTTGCATTTTTTAAAAATGTATTAGTTTTTTCTTCTCTCTCGTTTCCTTTTCTGTGATTTCTTTTCTCCTTTTGCTTCTCATGACTCATATTTACATTTTCTGTCCTTAGACACCTGTCCTTAAACTCACCTTAGACTGGACCTTGTGTTAGGCTGGACTGATGAGTGTTTATTCTGTCATATTGTCTTCCTGCGTTTCCTGCTTTTGCTTGACTGTCAAAGAACTGTGTAAACTCTGTTTGCAAAGGTGTTCTGTAAATAAAAGTCTATTATTATTATAATTGAATAACTTCAAGTTTTGATTTAATGCTGGATTTAAGAGAAGGCACCAACGATTTGGAATTTGTCATAGCTGTTTCACAAAGTTTGTTAAGTTTCTCCTCACGTAACAACTCTTAAAATCACAACATTTGTTAAGGGAGTCTGGTGATGTTGTGGTGACTAGGTGAATGGCTGGATCGGTTGAAGCAAACAGTGTGAACACAAACAGCTGCTGCTAACAGTGACAGCTTAAGAGAGCCCTAACATGACATTTACATTACAGTGAAACACATGGAGATCAGACAGGTGTTCTGAGGGGCTCAAAGCCTTTTTTTACTACTGTGAGGAGCCTACTGTATAATAATACACAGTGACAGAAGACCGTAGTACAAAGCTTGTCATATACTTCAACAAAAGAGCATAACATTTGTTTCTGAACACTATGAGTGTTTGTATTTCACACATGGGCGCACACAATTAAGGCAGACTCACAAACATAAACTTAAAATTTGTATAAAGTGAATTATCACTCTGTGTTGTAAGTACATTCAACTGTAAGGCTTTCATTAATCATATTCCCTTTCAATCATTTAGTGCTCACACACATGTAACTGAAAACAGAAAGACACATACTCACTCACTGTGTAACACTGCTCATTGTCTAACAGAAAGACAGCTAGCTGAACCACTGAGTGCTAAAGACAGAGAGCTCTCCACTAACGTCACAACGAGCCGCGACGACTGCTCAAAAATTAGTTACAAATTCAATCTGAAAGGGGTCCGGATCTCAAATGTGTCTTGTGCATTCACAGCTGTTCTTAGAGCTGCGCACTTGTGACCTGATCACTCAGGACGGTGTTGACACCAGGTCTGAACAGGCTTTTTTTGTACTTTTGTTTCAAGCAATTTTTCTTGTCCATCCTGTTTGAAATGCTCTACCAGCAGTCAACTAATGCAGTCTATGCAAAAAATCTTTTATGTTCATATATTGTTTTCATAATCATGTTGTTAATGGCTGCCTGGATTATGTTCACCCACAACCTTTCTTTGAGTTAAAGTGAAACTCTGTCCAAAAAGCAACTGAGGCTTTATTTGTCAGTGAATATGAGTCAAACCTTTGTGTAAAAGCATAATTACAAAGATCATGGTCTGCTTTTTATACAAAACAAACTCGGAGTGAATGGAGGCCGAAGAGATCTTTTAATTGAAATGATCTTAACCAACGTGCTTTTTTGCCTAAATGTTACCACAGACTGGTCTGGATGTAAACCCTGGCCATCAACCCTGTGACTCCAGCATGGTAAACCATAATAAAGTGAAACTCTCGCCAAAAAGCAACCAAGGCTTTATTTGTGAATGTATATGAGTCAAACCTTCGTGTAAACGCATAATTACAACGAAAGAAGCACTTTTAAGATTTACCATAGTTTCGTTTTTGGGCAAGCTAATTTTCAATGGAGTGCAGGGGCACTGGCATGCTAGCGTAAAAATCACTATTTTTAAAACACTAAGAAGGCTCGACACAACATGAAACTTTGCTCGTAGTATCACCAGGGTCTCTACACATGAACACGAGCATTGAGAACATTGTTTGTGTACACAGAGTTTACTAAAAAGAAGGTTTTTGAACTACTCACCGCAGGAGCTGAATCTCCGGTGCGTCGCCGTCATGGCAGGCACAAAGTGTCGATCCCCAAGTGCGACCTGACAGGCAGGCAGGAGAGTAATGGTGGACTGCTCCTCAAGCCTGCCTGTTAGGTACTGGTATTTGAGACACAAGGACCACAACATGTAACTCATGCACCAACACCCTGAACCAATTCTGCTAAACTATAAGCACAATTTCTGCTTTACACTCAAATTGCAGTTCTAAAACACACTTTTTTCAAAACACTACACACAATTATCTGCATTTGGCACAATTTTCATGAAGAAAACCTTTTGTATTCACAAGGAACACACTGTCATTCAAAATTCTAAAGTTAATTGCCCTACTATGCACACTGACTCATCACATGAGCAAACACCTGGACACCCTACACAACACACTCATTCCACCAGATCAGAAAGACGGCCCAGAGCAGCTCAGGTATGTTGTCTCTCTCTCTCTCTCTCTCTCTCTCTCTCTCTCTCTTTTGTAGCTGGAAATACAGTCATTATTTTGAGTTATTACAAACACACACACACACACACACACACGTGCTTGATCAAGGACCGGCCGACCCGGCCCGAGGATATTGACAGGAAATAGCGGCCGGCCCGGCTCGGCCCGGCCCGTGGTTCGGTTCGGGTCAGGGTCGGGCTCGGGCAGAGAATCTAAAGTCTGGCCGGTGGCGGGGATGAGAGCACCTGTTGTCGGCAGGACCGTCACAGGCCTGCGGGCACATAATGCCGGCGGCGGAGATGAGAGTGTGCACTGTCGGCGGGACAGGAGGATGCAAGCCGGGACGGAGAGGGTCGGTTCAGATATCCAGACTGTACCTGGTGACAGTTGCTGTAGCTATTGGGGGTAAAGTGGACACTGCAGAGACGGTGTTGGTGGTGATTTTAACTCTCCACAGTAGCTCCTTTTGACAAAATCGGTCCACCGTTTCCTTACAATGTCGTCCTTAGGAAACTTAAATAAGCTAACAGCGCCGTTACTCTGCACACTGTGACATCCAGGAAAGATGCAGGAGTGATGTGGAGGAGACATGACTGTTTAGCTGACTGGTTAGCTAGCTGCAAGCTATTCTAAGAGATGCTGTCCAAGACTGGAGAGCAAGCGGAAAAACCTCCGAAGCTAATGCGCTGAATGTATTTACACTGCTGCCGCAGCAGGGCGGGGTTTATGCAAATCATCATGTACGTAACGCGGCCATGATTTCAGACCCGCCCATTAAATCCTGAACACAGAAATAGTGAAACACAGTTTGTGAGCCTAGCTCCAAAATTAAATTCTAAATGGTTGAATGGCTTTTTGCATGTTTTAAGGAAATACATTCATGACCTTTTTAATGTGATTAGAAGAAAATGGCTGAATTTGCTTTACACGGACTTTAATATAATATGTCAAAATGAAAAAATAACTGTATAGTCACACATGTGAGGTTGTGATGAAAATAATGACACAGAGCAAGGCAAGATAAATAGTTTTTAAGGTGAAATATAATGGTAAAATCAAAAATAGTAAAAAACGGCCAATTATACCCTGGAATATCGAATTTCACAACAAACCTAAATATCCCTGACGTCTCACCTTCAAACAGCCTCATTTGGCCATCAATGAAAAAGCTTCTTAACCTCCCACTTTTCTATAGGAATACATACTTCCTACGGGCACTGCACTGGTTCTTAAAAAATGGCCTTTATTCTGATTCCCTCACCGCTTGTTATTGTGGTGAAGGCGTCATCATCAGGATTATTATTGTCTGAAGACAATCTGGAGGTTTCATGCTCCTGATAAGAAACTCAAATGATTTATAGGTACTCAACAAGTGATCCTGAAGGGACAAGCACATTTCTTTCAGTACAGTAAACCTGAATTATTGCATCAGTGTAAGTTACTGTGGCTATAATCTAGTGGCTGTTTTGTGGCTGTAAAGGTGGATGGGATGTTGAAGTTGATGAATCAAAAATACTCAGTGCCATTCCAAATACATTCAGGCACATGCATTACAGCTGAGGGTTGTTTTGGTGTGTTAGGACAGCCCTCACTACCAGGGTTCATTGTTGTAAATGGTATAATTGGGTGTGCTGGTACAAATGTATTTTATATAGACGTAATTTCTAGGATGATGGCCTGATCCAGGGCTTTTAGACTGCAGTGTTTTAGCTAGGTGGATCTAATAAATTGGCGAAAGAGTCTATGTTCCATAGACTCCATAAATTCCATTTAAAAACCCAAACAACATTAAACGTCTCTTACTAACTCAAATCAAATCAAATACATTTCATTTATGAAGCCCAAAATCACAATCACATTGCCTCGGTGGGCCTTAAAGCTGTATAGTGAACGACATCCTCTGTGCTGAGACCCTCGAACCGAGTGAGGAAACACTTGCCATGTTGAGAAAAAAACCCACAACTTTTAAGTGGGAAAAAAAGATGGAAGAAACATCAGGAAGAGCCACACAGGAGGGAGCCCTCTCCTAGGACAATAAATAGATGTCGCATGTACAGAACAGAACAGCAAAATCACAGTTTACAAGTTGCATTGACAGAATATCTGATACGATTCATAATAAAGTGTGTGGATCCAGGAGACGACTAAACAGGGCGGGTGTTATGCGTGTGTCCAAAGTTTGATGTACAGTATCTTTTTCCCCCTAAACCATTTAAAACACATGGCTGAGGCACACGCTGGGACACGTTCCATCGTTACTATGAACACACAACGTGGATTATTTTAGATCAACCCCACACACACCGTCCTGCTGCCAGAAACACTCACCAGCACAGCAAATTAATCTGCATCTTAAAATAATTCTGATTTATTCAAGAATTGTACTGTACTGTACTGTACTTTACTGTACGCTACATTCTGAGGTTGGTATTGTGAACATTTCCTTAGTTAGTGACCTTCCTCTATGCTGTGTCTGCCAGCTGAGTGCAGTCAGTTGTCTTTGATATGACTGAAGTTTACACCCCTCTATCAGTGCTTAGTAAAGAGCACATCTCAGACTAGTCATTCTGTCTGTGTACAGAATACATGCCCTTCAACCCAAAGCTAGCATAAAGCATATGGTTCTACCCTTCTGGTGAAGGTGGCAATTTTAATCATCTATCATCATCATTTATCCTGTCTGTCAGATATAAAACGCTGGATGTCCCAAAACTCCAACTCCTTCTCCAGTTAAACGAAAACAAATCGGAAATAATTATTTTTGGTCCCCCAAAGTCCATCCCCATTTTACAGAATCATGTTGGAATCCTGTCTTCAAATGTCAAACTACAGCCAGAAACCTGGGTGAGATATTTGACAGCAGCCTGTCTTTTGAAAAACAAATAACTAACATTGTTCAGTCATGTTTCTATCACCTAGGGAGCATCTCAAAGATCAGGTTTTTCTCTTGCAGCCTGATCTTGAGAAGGTCATCCATGCTTTTATTTCTTCCCGGCTAGATTATTGTAATGCATTATATTCAGGGTTGAGCAAAAAAGCCATCTCACGCCTTCAGCTGGTATAAAACGCAGCTGCCCGGCTTTTAACAAATACTAGAAGACATGAGCATATCAGCCCTGTTTTAGCCTCTCTTCACTGATTGTCAGTCAGTTTTAGAATTGATTTTAAGATTTTACTGACCACTTTTAAAGCACTTCATGGTTCAGCCCCCAGCTACATTGCTGAATTGCTACTCCCCTATGAGCCAGGGCGCAGCCTCAGATCCTCGGGCAGGGCTCTGCTGGTCGTTCTTGAGTCCCTGCTCAGGTCTAAAGATGGCTGGGCTTTTGCAGTCAAGGCCCCTCAGCTCTGGAACTCCCTGCCTGAGAGTCTGAGACTTGCAGAATCAGTAACATCTTTTAAATCACTTCTTAAAACTAATTTTTTAAAAGAAGCATTTGACTTATTTAAGCACACTGCTTTATTTTCAACACTTCTTATTTGTCTATTGTTATTGATATTGTTTATATCTTATATTATCATTGGATATTTTATTCTTTTATTTTCTGCATCATCTCTTCCATGTAATTTTTGTTTTATTTAATACGCCTGATTTTGTTTGCCAAAGTCCTGAAATGTTTTAATCCTTGTTCAACCATTAACGCACTTTGTAACTTTGTTTTGAAAAGTGCTTTATAAATAAAGTTTATTATTATTATTATTACCTATCACTCTTAAGGGGCGTTCAGACCAAATGCGATAGACGCGAATACAATCGCTTGAGACGCTTGTATCGCGCTGCTTGATCATTCTGGACTATTCGTGTCATTCGCACTTGTCGCGCTTGATGCTCAGGGGAAAAAAAAAGACGTTGCGCTTGCCCGCTCATTTTTGAACCGGTAACGTTATTTCTCAACCCGCTCTCTTTCTACGTCGATCATGGCTAATATCACCACCGTTGCTGCACTGTACCTTAGAGTTCTCAACGGGTCGGGCCGGCCCGACAAACCCGACCGGACCCGCAGGTTCGGGCCGGGTTCGGGCCGAAAAGATGCGCAAATGAGCCGGGTCGGGCCGGGCCGCGGGCTTCCTTTTTTTTATAAAACACATTTCATAAAACACATTTCTTGCAGGTTGTAAATTATATAGCCTGTTGTGAATCATCGCTGCTCAGGTGTGGTGCAGAGTGAGTCTGGCTGCTGCTTCATGGGGAGGGGCAGACGCAGAACTGATGCGGCTGCGTGACGTATACTCGCGCCTACAGCCTGGCTGGAGAAGATGGAATTGGCTAAAAGTAAACTTGCCACAGGTGAATTCACCCTTGCTTTTCGAGGAGTGGGGAAATCATCTGTTTCTGTCTCTCTGAATATATTTTCCCACTGGTCGAAGCGCGGTGTCTTCTTTGCAGCGGGAGCGGGAGCTGCTGCTGACGGTGACGCAGCACCTGTCTCCTGGCTCGCGTCACCTTTCCGTCTGCTGTCTGTCTGATCATGATAACAAGTGTATGAGGAAAACAATTCAGGCGCGCGGGGGGTCGGGTTCGGGCCGGGTTCGGGCAGACAATTCATGCTGGTGTGTCGGGCTGTGTCGGGTTCGGGCTTAAAACCGGCGGGCCGGTCGGGTCGGGTTGTAATTTTCAGGCCCGTTGAGAACTCTACTGTACCTGCTGTACAAGTCCCAGAAACGCTGGAAAACCACCCGCCGTCGTGTCTGGGTTCATGAAGTCCGGAGACGCACGGAGCTGGGGGAATTTCACTGTCTCCTCCAGGAGCTCCGTCTGGATGACGACCGGTTCCAGCGGTACCTCAGGCTGACCGGAGCCCAGTTTTAGCTCGACCGGAGACCTGTTAGCTCGAGTCGGTGCCCACACACAGCTACAATTAGCTTCTCCTCCATGTTGGTCTGAGTGTAACCAACCGTACATGAGGGAAGTGACGTCATCGGCTTGAACTCGTCGCTGGTTGGATGTCGCGGCGCGATGCCGCCTGAAAAGTTTGATATTTTCAACTTTATTCGCATCGCTTCAGACGCACTGCTTCAGAGGCCCCAGATGCTCCAGACGCTTCATTCGCGCCGCGCTAGACGCTCCACTCGCACCGCCGCCGCTTGAATCGCGTGTCATCGCGCCATTTACATTGATTTTCAATGTAGAATTGCCGCTCAATTGGCATCTATCGCATTTGGTCTGAACGCCCCTTTAAGTAAACATTGACACCCAGAAATAGGTTAAATAGACCAGTGGTTCTCAACTGGTGGGGCCCACAACACACAAACAAATCATCCTTCTGGCGATTTTTTTTGTCAAAAGCGACTAGCGACAAATCTAGCGACTTTTACTGGTGTTATTGGAGACTTTTGTGGTGTTTGGAGACTCTCTGTCCAGGCTGCAAATGAATCGTGGATGTGCATGGCCGCCGCCGTTCCCGCCCTGGCTTACAGAGTGGGGTGTAAATGTACCGTATATTACCAAATAATAGCCGGGTTTCAATTAACCGCAGGGTCCCCTTTAAACGCTGGGTGCAGGTGTATATTTTGGTAAATAACTGCTGGTTCCAAATAAATGCTGAGTCTAATTTATTTATTTATTTTTTAAATCAAGGAAGAAGACGTGACCGCTGACACTGCACGTTTTTCTTCTTCGCCTTTTTCACGTATTGTTCTTGCTTTCTGTCAGTCAATATCACACTGATGATCGCCATGGCTCCAGTGCAGCAAAAACATAAAAAGTACGACTTGAAATTCAAACTTTCTGTCTTGAAATATGCAGAGGAAAACTCGGGTGAAGCAGCCGCTTGACATTTCTCTGTCGACCAGAAGAGAGTGAGAGATAAAACGGAGCTTCAGCATCTGTCCGAGGAGGACAGCAGCAGGGCCAGGCTGCCTGCTGGAGGGAGGAAGAAGGCTAGCGAGGAGCTTGAGATAAATATGCGGGGATGAGTTATCAGCAAACGGGCACGCCATGAGAGAGTGTCCCGCAAAATGATCAGGGCGATGGTGAAACAAATGTCCGCCACCGTGAGTGACAGCAGAGAAGAGGAGTTTGCAGCAAGTGCTGGTTGGATAAATCGTTTCCTCCGCCGCAACAGCTTCACTTGCAGAAGACAACTATTGCCCAGAAGGATGCTAGAGAATTCACCGAGAAGCTGGCGAAGTTTGTGGCATTTTCATCCTGGATTTTTGTGAGGAAGGAATTAAACACCTGTCCCGAATTGCCGCCTTGTCTGTTAAAGTGAAACTCTGGCCAAAAAGCAACCGAGGCTTTATTTGTGATTGAATATGAGTCAAACCTTCGTGTAAAAGCATAATTACGACGAAAGACGCACTTTTAAGATTTACCGTAGTTTTGTTTTCGGGCAGTTAATTTTTCGACCTGACAGGCCCGGTCCACCATTACTCTCCTGCCTGTCAGGTCGCACTTTGGGATCGACACTTTTTGTCTGCCATGACGGCGACGCACCGAAGATGCAGCAGCTAACGTGAGTAGTTCAAAAACCTTCTTTTTCATAAACTCTGTGTACACAAACAATGTTCTCAATTAGGGCTGTTTTCGACTAAGGATTTTCATAGTCGAATCTGATTCGTCAGATTTTGCCGTAGTCGACTGATCGCCGAACCAGCAGGCTCCGAAAACGCAGCCCTCCCGTTTTCTTGTGGACGGCGAATCCGCATACTTTCCAAAACGATGACGCCATCGATCGCCCCACCCCTCGACCTCTTGCCTCTGACCTCTGAACCCCGCGACGTCTCATAACAACAACAACAATGGCGGACTACATGCTCGTGTTCGTGCCGCAGAAGATATTGAGCTTTCTTGCATCTTACTTGCCTTGAGTTGAGTGTGAGTCGCAGCAGCAGTTCGACCTCATTAACGGTCCACACAAATGATTCTGTGCCGTGTTCCAATATCCATACTTACCGTACTTACTGTACTTAGTTTGAGTACATAGGGTGTTCTGATATCGATCACCGTGAAAAGAAGTGTACTTAAAGGACCCGGATGTTGCCCTCATAACGGCAAAAACATTGAGTGTGCATCGATGTGCACTATACGCACTCAACGGCCGCCATCTTGTCTACGTAGCGGAAGAAGCGGAGCCAGGCAGAGACACTCAGCTCGGATTTTTTTTTTTAAATAGCTACCGAGACAACAGCGCCTGCAGCGGAGCCATTTTGCAGGATTGTAGGATTGTAATTGTTAAAAAGTAAAGCTGTAGATGTCTTTTGATCACCGTTCAAAGCGGGATGTGTTTGGCGGGTGACGAGCCGTGGCGGCTGTTGCGATTGTAATTTCCGGTAAGGGCACCACAGAGTATTAGATTTGGAACAACACTCACCGGCTGAAATCTGCGTACTTAGTAAGTGCGGATAGTGTACTACGTTTAAGTGTACTCATGGAAGTATGGATATTGGAACACGGCACTGGTTTCCTTGCACTCGCCATTTTCATCTTCTTCTTCTTGTGTTCGGTTTCTCCGTCTACTGTTTACAGCGCGCAAGCTTTCTGCGCATGCTCCGTGTCTTCTTCTCTGTTTTTGGTGAATGTCAAGCGCCACCTATAGGCCTGGAATATGAACTACAGTGTTTTCGGTCGTTTTCAGTGGATCCGTGTGGACGCGAATATTCTTAAAACGATGACGAGGAAGACTGAGGCTGTGTCCGAAATCACCCACTCATTCCCTACTCCCTAGTCACTACATAGTGAATCCAACATAGTGCACTATATAGTGAGCTCAACGGCAGAAAGAAAAACGGACTTTCGGACACTACTCCAGCGCCATTAATGACGTCACTACTGTCGCGCAGTTGAAACGTGAATTGAAAATTTCATGCGTTCATCCGCAGCGCAATGCATGATGGTAAATATTGCTTGGTAAGTGACCATCGGCTGTACACTACTTTTCGCGATGCATTGTGGGATACATTGAGTGCACTATATAGGGTATAATATTACCCACTAGACATTCGGACAGCACTACAAAATGGCGTAGTCACTATGTAGTGCACTATATAGTGAGTAGTGAGTGATTTCGGACACAGCCTAGGAAACAAAGATCGTTTTTGCCCGTCTGGACGGGGCCTTAGTAGCCATTGTGAGCCAATAAATCCGTAAATGCTAACGGTCCTGTAGTGTGCTGCTCACCTCCGCTCATTTGGATTGTGCAACTGCAGTGGGTGATTTATTAATACGTAGGAAGAAGCTAAGACTACCGTTTAAACGCACACATCATTTTGAACTCTTTATTAACAGAAAGTAGGCAGATTTTGTATCAAAATAGGCTTTTTTATAATGAAAAAAAGACATTCTATGTAACAATTTATGCTCAGCAGCCGTGGGCACCCCCATATAGTCAGAATGGTACGGTCTTGTTTACATAACAACATTTTCGGACAATTCGACTACGAGGTTCATAGTCGAATCAGACCTCTCCGAATCGAATCGTCGACTATTGGAGTTCAGCCCTATTCTCAATGCTCGTGTTCATGAGTAGAGACCCTGGTGATGCTACGAGCAAAGTTTCATGTTGTGTCGAGCCTTCCTAGTGTTCTAAAAATAGCGATTTTGATGCCATCGTATCTCTGCCCCTAGTACTCCTGTTCAAAATTAACGTGCCCGAAAACCCAACTACAGTAAATCTTAAAAGTGCGTCTTTCGGCTTAATTATGCTTTTACATGAAGGTTTGACTCATATTCAATCGCAAATAAAGCCTCGGTTGCTTTTTGGCCAGAGTTTGCAACTGCAATGAACCAGCTTTGGGGGGGGGGGGCAGCTTGCAAAAGGTTGAGAACCCCTGAAATAGACGACTGATCGGAATGTTTGTCAGAATGGTAGTGGTTGGCACACTGTCCCAGTCAATGTTATTCTCAATAAAAGCTGCTTCTTAAGACATCTTCTTCATAACCACAAGGCCACCAGCTCTACAGAATTCCCATCACGCTCATACTTAACTTAAATGCTCTACACAAAGTTTTTAACTGGTTATGAAACAGTCAATATTCAATTCTGATGCCTCTTAATGATGACCTCTAATAATTATAATAATAATTATGACCTTAAGTTGCTTTTGACTTTTAGGTGTTTTTTTTACTAATGTTTTCTCTTTTGCTGTTACTTTTCCTGTAGCACGTTGAGATTTGTTTAAATGTAAAGTGCATTACAAATTAAATATATTATTATTAGTAGTATTATAATGAAGATACATAATCTCATCTCTGGGCATGCTGAAAACAGCTCAGTTAAAAAAGGGAATAGTAAAAAATGTGTTGGCTCTTTCTTTCACTTATATGCAGAACAGATGCACATGCTAGCTCACACATGGACAACATACAGCCCGGGCCATCTCAGACCATCTCTCCAAAAAATCAATAAGAGGCAACACATTAATAAATCCTGCAGCAAACAACTACAGTGAGTCTATATTGCTATTCAGTTTGATTCCCAATGTATGGCCCTTTGCTTACATTTGTAAGTCAGTATGGCCCTCCGGAAAAAAGTGTTTCCCACTCCTGTGTTAGTCCGATCCAGATGTTTTGTCAGGTGGTCGTGGTTCTCACACAGCGTTTGTCCACAGGGGCCACAAGAATCAACACAAAGTCAAAGTTTCTTGTAGCTGCTCTATCAGCAGTATATACAACATGTTTCTACCTCATTAGCTTTCAGAGGAAAATTTTGTACATTTTGCTCCACTGCATTTATTTGACAGATATAGTTACAAGTTAATACAGATTCAGATTTAACGTAACATCTGCAACCGGCCTCAATCGCAAGGCCTGTGGCCCCCACTGACACCGAACCCCCTCCCTCCCCCTTCACTGGCATTAATATAAGTTTTATTCACCAGACACTTTTATTTTGCACATTGCAATGTCCATCTCTATTGGGATCTTGCACAATCCAGGTCAAAAATGTGGCACTACTGAATAAAACTCTATACACCTAATTAAAGTCTCTATATGTGTGTTATGGTCAATAAAATGTTTCTGATTCTGATAACAACACATATAATAAACTTATAAAATAAAACAAGTGTTTGTGAGCCTTTACAGAAAAAACAAGTGTGTAATTGGTTCTGAGTTTCAGATGTCCATGAGTTGTTTGGAGTCTGAACAAAAAGACATCTCCCCTATCAACTTTCTTTTTTCTTTTAATAAGTGTTTAGGGCCCAAAGGTTTGAAAGAGAGACTGGCGTTAAAGATATTAACAGAGTAACCGCTGTTTGTGGCTTCTGCAGCAAGGACAAGCAAGGATGCATTGAAAGCAGTCTTACCTGGAGGTACTGTGGCGATGGAGGGGCGTACACACAGCTGTTCATTATGTAGGTACGACAGTTGAGCTCCTGGCCTTTTGTCTTCACTGAAAGCTCCACAGGACTATACGCACCTAACGTCACATTCTCTTGACTGAGTGTGTGCACACATGCATGCACATAGAAACATACACATGGTAGGTGTCAGTTTCACAGGAAAACATTCAGGGAAATCTCTGAGATACTGTTAAGGACAGTGATAATCGGAGTTTTACCTATCTAGAGACTCTAGATCAGACATGTTCATCCTCCACACCACTCCCCACACCTCGTCCCCTGGGCTGTGCTCTATGGTAGCAACACCTCCATGCCATCGGTCACTGGCCAGGCCTTTATGGTTCCCAAACACCAATTTATAGTCCTGAAAGAGAGTAAAGGTAAGAGTCAATGCATGTGCAGTTAATGATTATATGGCAATACTGATGCACACTAAGTGTAATATCAGACCATACCTTGAGTCTGGCAACACAGTATACTGTCGCAGAGGGGTTCTTGAGCTGAAGTCGCTCCTTCAGTAGGTTGCTGCCATATGCAAAGTACAGGAAAGTGTGGTTATTCTCCATGCTGTCACCAGGTTCTGTCAGGAAGAGGATGAGAACAAGACGGGCTGAGGTGAGGAGGATTATGAGCCTTCAGAAGCAGGCAACAACCACAGAGGTGGAGACGTGGAGAGTGTTTAGGGCTGAGTTGAGAGAGCATGAGTTGCAGAGTGACAGAAATGAAGTACTGGCCTTCCAGCACTCACACACCATTCTTATGCTAATCCCCTGCACTGCCACTGGGCTCTATTCACACTCACAATACATGGTTTGTCTCATGTGTTGAGCCAACTGCACTGAGCCATACACATAGACAGACACACACACACACACACACACACACACACACACACACACACACACACACACACACACACACACACACACACACATGGACTTGCATTAATTTCCTGGACATTCCCCCCACCCAATCCCTGACCAGAACAACCACTTACTAACCCTTACTAAGCCTAACCCTTATCCTAACCTTAGGCCACCAGATCCAACTCAGAGATCAGATCATAGCCCAGCTGGTCCTCATGGCCCTCATGGCCCAATTGTTGAAAAACGCATGCTAAAGTGCCTTCTTGGGTGGAAAAAAGACATTAAACTGCCCCTTGGCTGGTTAAAACATGATGTTCAACATAATGTTTATGTGATAGACCAACACAAAGTGGTGCATAATTGTGAAGTGGAAGGAAAATGATACACGATTTTCAAATATTTGTAAAAAATATAGAAAACAGAAAAGTGTGGTGTGCAAAAGTATTCACCCCCCTTTACTCTGATGCACTTAAATAAAATCCAGTGCAACCAACTGCCTTGAGAAGTCACCTTATTAGTAAATGGAGTCCACCTGTGTGTAGTCTAATCTCAGTGTAAATACAGCTGTTCTGTGAAGGCCTCAGAGGTTTGTTAGAGAACATTAGTGAACAAACAGCATCATGAAGCCCAAAGAACACACCAGACAGGTCAGGGATAAAGTTGAGGAGAAGTTTAAAGCGTGGTTAGGATATGAAAAAATATCCCAAGCTTTGAACATCTCATGGAGCACTGTTTAATCCATCACCTGAAGATGGAAAGAGTATGGCACAACTGCAAACCTACCAAGACATGGCCGTCCACCTAAACTGACAGGCTGGGCAAGGAGAGCATTGATTGGAGAAGCAGCCAAGAAGCCCATGATAACTCTGGAGGAGCTGCAGAGATCCACAGCTCAGGTGGGAGAATGTGTCCCCAGGACAACTATCAGTCATGGACTCCACAAATCGTGCCTTTATGGAAGAGTGGCAAGAAGAGAGCCATTGTTGAAACAAAGCCATATGGGGGGCACAACAAACATGTGAAGGAAGGTGCTCTGGTCAGATGAGACCAAAATTGAAGTTTTTGGTCTGAATGCAAAACACATTGGCCCTCATTTATCAAACGAACGTATGGCAGAAAACCGAGCGTACGACCATTTCTACGCAAACTTTGCAAATGTATCAATTTGGACGTGAGTGGAAGCTACGATCAGATCTCACGTCAGGTCTGAGCTCATGTACGCACATCTGAGTCTGTGGATTTGTCTGAAAATAATTATTAAACAAACCTCAGCTGTCATTAAGCATAAACAGTCACATTTTTAGAACAGATCAAAACGGATTGTTAAAACGAATAAAACACAATACAAATATTTTATTTTTTTTAAAAAGCCCACGTTTTTACTGATACCATTTTTTTGTAAAATGAATTATGATAACATGACAACTAATTAACGGAATACCTAATAACCCCGCTGACAAACCTGCTACAGAGCAGGAGCGCAGATTCAATAGTGCGCACACACGCACACAGGTCACAGTGGAGCAGCTTCGGGGTGCTGAAGGGCAGGTGGCTCCGTCTCAGACCAGCAGGGGGAGCTCTGCTGTATACCCCAGAGACAGTGTGCCATATTATTTTGGCCTGTTGAGTTTTGCACAACATTGCATTAGTGAATGGAGCCTTTGATGTGCCGGCGCTGCCGGGATGAAGATCTCCATCTGGGAAAAGTTTCTCTTCTTGCCAGTGTTTCTTCTCTCCATGTTTGACCTCAGTGGGCGAGGCCTCCGAACCAGGAATATTTAAGGGCGTAACATGTTAATGACGATCGAATACAGCAGCCGCATTTATCAAGACCCGATCATTCGTATGCTGGAATTGGTCAGATACAAATGTTTCATAAATCACACGTGTGTCCTGTCGTAAGACCAATTCTGCGCTCAGATCTGCACCCGTTTTCACGCAAGATTGATAAATGAGGGCCAATGTGTGGCAGAAAACTAACACTGCACATCACCCTGAACACACCATCCCCACCGTGAAACATGGTGGTGGCAGCATCATGCTGTGGGGATGCTTTTCTTCAGCAGGGACAGCCAGAGCTACAATGGAATGGTTTAGATCAAAGCATATTCATGTGTAACGGTCCAGTCACAGTCCAGACCTAAATCAGAATCTCTGGCAAAACTTGAAAATTGCTGTTCACAGACACTCTCCATCCACTCAGACTAAGCTGGAGCTATTTTGCCAGGAAGAATGGGCAAATATTTCAGTCTCTATATGTGCATCGCTGGTAGAGACTTACCCCAAAAGACTTGCAGCTGTCATTGCAGCGAAAGGTGATTCTACAAAGTATTGACTCGGGGGGTGAATACTTTTGCACACCACACTTTTCTGTTTTTTATTTTTGAAAATGTTTTAAAACCATGTATCAGTTTTTTTCCTTCCACTTCACAATTATGCACCACTTTGTGTTGGTCTATCACATAAAAATAATTTACTTAAGTAAAATACATTTACATTTGTGATTGTAACATGACAAAATGTGGAAAAGTTCAAGGGGGATGAATACTCTTGCAAGCCACTGTATGTCCATGCTTCATCATAGTTTGTTTCTTTTGAAATGTTCTGTGTGTTTTTATCACAGAGCCCTCTTGGGTGAAGAAATCACTAAACTAAGGGTTACGGAGGTTCTACGGTTGAGAAAATGTAGTGCCAAAAGAAAGGCCGGTCTTATGGCGATGTGAAGCGGTGTGAATTTTCCCTTTACAACGTACACTTGAACTGTTATAGATTTTTTTAGGTGAGCCTTGTTTTAGGTGGGTAATTTCGCTTTTTCTCTGGACCCCGTTCACTGCAGTACAAAGCTGAGCGTCTGGCTGGAGCGGCTCTCTACTTCTCCAAACTGAGGCTGCGCTGATCGGTGATTACGGTAGGAAACAGACCGACTATAGATATGTACTTTATATGACCCCACTTCAAAAAAACCCGAACTATCACTTTAATGCTAGACATCAGGAAGGCTCTTGCAAATAAAGAAGCAGTAGTAGTAAGACTGGGATGAGGTAGATTTTATTTTTCAATAAGGACAATAATTAAATATGCATCAAGTATAAGAATGGGCAGGAGGGACAGTGTGGTAATCACAAGGCTCAGACGGTATCACTGTGCTCTAAATCATGGCCAGACAATGTTGGTAAGTACCCTGATGGAAAATACACCTGTGGAGAGCCAGAAACGGTGAATCCTGAGAAACAACAGGAGCTGTTCTAAATGTCTCCATGGCAGGACTGTCTAAGGACCTGAAAAGAACTTCTGTTGATAACCTGCGGAGGGCAGCAACACGCCGTGGCTGCGTCCAGTCTGCCGAAAACATACAAGAAGAAGAAGAGGAGGAGGAAGACGAAAACGAAGGGGAGGAGAAGAAGTAGAAGGAGGAGGCGAAGAAGAAGAAGAAGAAGAAGCAGCAGAAGAAGCAGCAGAGAAGGAGAAGAGATCAGTAAACTCAGCGGCTGTATGGTGAGGGCAGACCAGACCAATAAACAGCGCCACGTCTTATTTCAGCTCTTAACAGCTGACCGCTAATACTCCCACCGTGCGACACTGTATGCTAGCTACAGCAGAGCACTGGAGCCATGTTGACTGCTGTCCTGCTGAGCTGCTGTCATTGATCGGGTCACAGTAGAAGTCAGACAGTGAACGTCTTGCAGCCCCGTCATGTGTCTGAACTGACTGTTATTCTGGCCTCATGTGATGTTCGCTGTCAGCCACATTGCAGCAGCTAAATACAAGTACACGTAAGCAGCTTATTCAGCGCACATTGCGGGTCGATTGTCTTTATCAGTCGCTAACAGGTGAACGTCATCAAAGACTTCCCTCTCAGGTTGAAATGGAAAGTGTCGACATCACTGTAACCTTGAATTAGTGAAGCAGCTGAGAGCTGTGACGTCACTGTGCTGATGACAGACGCTATGTACTTTGAAAGCAGGCCTGCTGATGGACCGTCTGCAGAGGCCATGAGACGAGCAGCATCAGCGATGTCTGTCAAGTTCCTCCTGCGACACGCCATCAGGTAACACTGCTTTAACACGTGGAATGACCAGTCAAGTCCAACCTGCTGCTGCTCAGGTGAAAACACTGCTGTCTGAATAACCAGACAGCATCTCTGTCCACTCCCTGGAGGTTCTGGTGTGATCCAGGAGAGCTATCAGCAGCTTTATCAAAGACCATGTTTATTCAGTCGACCTACAATTCATTGACCTACCTGATGAAAGAGATGTTTCTGCTCAGTGGGTTCTGTGGCAGTTCTGCCAGCGCTGTGAACAGACACTTTGTATTCACCTCTGTCTCTTTTAATAACATAAATTGATGAGGAGGAGTTTGTGTATTAACCGTTACTGCAGAAATGATAACAGAAAATAATTTTATTGACATATTCTTCAGTTTGTTATTTATCAAATAAAATGCCAAACATTTATGCAGCATCTACAAGGATAAGGACAGGAATGAAATGCAAGTATATAACAGGAATGGCTCTGAGTAGAGTGCATACCTCCACCAAGGCCTAGGCCTGGGCGATAAACCGAAAATTTACTGATACCGAAATTTACGAAGATAGCCGACGTCATTTTGGCCATGTCGGTATTTTCGGTGTCATAGGCATAACATCCACTAGGGACAGGGGGACATGTTAGGTCCACTTGATTAATCTACCCCGGCCTATACTGATGTGCTTATTTTACATTAATTTGATGGCAAACTCCACCCGCTGATGCCAGGTTAGTAGTAAGTGAACCCACTCTCGCTGTGAGTCGCGGACAGTTTGTATAAGGATGCTGCGTTCAAAGGCTGCAACAGGTCACTGTCTTCGGCCGGCCGGTCCATTGATCAAACATTTGTCTTTTGTTTTAACTTAAAATAATGACTGTATTTCCAGCTAGAAAGCGTGCATCTCTCTCCTCCCTCCATTGTTGTTTGCATTTGAGTCTCTGCGTGGTCTGACACGTGAGTGACCTCATGCTGAGAAACGTGACTTCTCGCGTACGTGACGTCACTCCCCGAGACGCAAGAAGAAAGCAAAAATATATATTTTTACTAAGGAAAATGACAAAACTAGTAACGCGTTACCGGCATCATTGATTGTGTAGCTAAAGTGCAACATGGAGCATGAAGATGTAAAGAAAAAAGAAAAACAGTAGAATTAACTTTGAGCAAGTGTGGAGGAAAATCGGAGGTGTGGACCCAATTTAAACAAGTCGTGGGCCGTGATAATAACATGTCAGCTTTGTCGAGTGCATTAAGTGCAGCACTTGTTGCATTATTCATTAAGATTTCTGTAGTTCAAACAACTCGCAATTGTAGTCGAGAACGTCAGTTATAACAGCCCACGTATTAAACAGTTGTTGGGTTTAAATCGGTCTTGGGCTCATAATTACATTCAGTGTGTCGGGCCAGGCTCGGACACAACGTGCACGCCCTCGGGTCAGGCTTGATTCTAAGCTCTACTCGGTCCAGCCGCGACTTTACTGAGGTTCACCCAGTGTGAGCAGCAGGAGGACGGTTAGCTCACCTCCCAAAACATGGCACTGAATCGCTGGAAACTGATTTAGGGACTGTCATCAAATTACTTACCATAAATATATTAATGCAAAATAATTGCAGTTCTTTCAATATCTTCCATGTCATGGGGCCCAGTGACTCCAGCAGCAGATTGTATTAGTAAACTGGACGAATGAGACACAGCTATGTTTATTCTACTTTAGTGCTTCCTCTATTTTATATGAATATTAATATGCAGAAATCTTGATTTTTTTTTCCTCAACAGCTTCCATGTCATGTGACCCACTGACTTCTGAAACAGATTCTGTGCCTATCAAAAATATATAATGATAAATAAAATAATGGTAAAAAAGTTCTCTAATGCTCAAGAGGTTAACATATTATTAAGCAGCAATGTCAGCTTCTCCACTATTTTGTCTCATGTATTAGATTCTGATTCTGAAGTCCTCAAAATGTTTATTTTAGGGCTGTCAGTTTAACGTGTTAATTAGATTAATTAATTACACTGAAAAATTAACGGTTATAAAAATTAACGCAATTAATTCTGAGAATCTGAGTGGCTATTCAATGCGCAAGCATTTTAAATTTGGCCCATTGAATGACCCGTAGGCTACTTGGCAGTGGCACGTCACTGTAGCACTAGCACCGAGGAACGTCCGGACGTGTTCGTCACTTCCCACCTGCATCGCTAGTAGGGCTTTAACGATACACGTATCGAAGCTGAAATGGCTACACTCAGATCCACGAACCTTTCTCGCGCTGTGAGAAGGCAGAATCGCGACACAACTTCCAGTCCAGATCAGCCCTGAACTGGCTTACGTTACGCCGTCGCCAGTGCAAGTAGTCATTGATAAGTACGTCGCCACACCTACGCCGTCTTGCCCCTCCCCCAACTTTCTCATTCACATCAGTTCTGGTCTCCATAAATCATTCAATAAATCCTAGCCGCTCGGGACAGGAAGTGCACGCAAGAAACTTCAAAATAAAATCATATAGACATTTTTGGGATATTTAATTAAACAACAATGGAGAGTCTGTCAGCAACTTTATTGCATTACATTAACTGTCAAAATGGGGTATAGGACTAAGCTCTGTCCATATTTAGCGACAAGTTCATAGGAAAATATTTAACTTGTTGATTGGACAGTTGGACTCTTCCAGTCTTTGTAAAAACAAACAAACAAAAAAACACCTCTTTTGAACACAAGAAAGCTGATGCACCTGCTCAAAGGCTTATACATAGCCTATGTAAACTTTACAGTAGGCTAATCTCAGCACAGGTAGAGGGCAAGAGAAGTTGTTTGAAACCATCAATCAACATATTAACATAATCAATCTAAGATTGTTTTTATTGCCTCAGCATCTCATGTAGCCTATAACATTTATTTAATAGGTCTACATTATTTTGTCTATTCCCTTTTTTCCACCTGATTCTTTTATGTGAT
>OZ023160.1:33251637-33461637 GCA_963678695.2 Diplodus puntazzo
TGATGATATTGGTGGCTGGCTTAGTTGTGTGTGGTTGTGGCTGGCTGGGTTGGTGTGGGTTAGTGTATACAGTTGAAGTGATTTGTTGGCTGGTTGCTGTTGGTCAGAACATAGTCCTAATTGTTTTGAGTTTGTTAAAGAGGTGGCTTCAGCACACCATTTCATGTTGTGCTCAACAGGAAGTGAATGAGAATTCATTAAAGAGGCTGAATGGCTATCTGGACAACCTGCAGAAGCCTG
This sequence comes from Diplodus puntazzo, assembly GCA_963678695.2. Lineage (NCBI taxonomy): Eukaryota > Metazoa > Chordata > Actinopteri > Spariformes > Sparidae > Diplodus > Diplodus puntazzo. The sequence continues at coordinate 33,251,878 of OZ023160.1, forward strand.
GCTCACGCTCAGTTCAGCCAATGAAGCTTACCTTTTATGTCAGGGACACTAAGGACAGCAGCGATGTGCAGCCAGACCTCTTCACCTCGGGTACAGTTTCTATTAATACTGCTCCTAATGTTTGCGACTTCTATCTTTTATAAATCTAAACTTCCCCCTGGTTTTCAGGGTTCCGCTCAGTGAGTTTCACCCTACACACAAATGATGTCTTGAGCACAGTGATGAATGTCTTGAAGTCCTGCAGCCTGCCCATGGAACACATGAGGGGAATGAAAGCCAGTGCAGAGACATCTGGAAGTCCACCTGAAGCCGGGGTGCCGTTCTACAGACCTATCAAATGGGATAAGAGTTACTACACCTTCACTGGCTTCAGAGACCCTGAGGAGGAGCTGCAGCAGGCCAGGAGAGTGGAGCTTACACTCAGGTTAGTGACACTGACCTCTGCTCTGTATTACAGCTGGAACAACAACAAAGATCTTTTTTGAGACAGACCACAATCATAAATGATTAGCATTAATCATAAGAAACAGTTCAGTACCACAAACTTATTTAATACGTTTCTGTTTTGTTGCTCTTTGGACTGAGACAGGTTTCAGGGCTCCAGACTGCCTCCAAATGGACGCATTTTGCGACCAAAATTTCAGACAGTGCGACTAAATTTTACATTTAGTTAGTGCCTTTTCCTGTACATGGAAGGGAAGAATCAAAGAATCTGGAATCTGGAATCACAGGTGGCAGGCCAATGTGTGTGAGAGGGGCAGGGGATGGGGAAAGGCACTGTGAGTGGCTCATGTGTGTGTATAGTTGTGATTGTGCTCCTAAAATGTTGAGTTAGGGGCCACTGTGCTCCTAGTTAATAAAGTCAGTCTGGAGCCCTGGGTTTACCCCCGCTTCCAGCTCATAGCCATCATCAGGGTCATCATGAAAACACATTAAGCACTACATTTGAATAGCGTAGGTATGAAGCAGGAAAGATTTGTGAGGGTAAACCCAAACCAACCATATTCAATCACATATCCACTCATCAAGAACATGTACATGATGGCAGCCTTCAGTTCCAATGATATCTACAGCTCTCACGTTTCTGTGATTAATGAGTGGAACACAAACGACTTTGTTACCAAAACATTCATTAAGTTTGGTTCAATAATAAATGTATTATTGGTCTTCTGAAAATGTGACTAAATCTGCTGCATCAAAAATATACATACAGTAACTTAGAATAGGAAGTTGTGTGAATCAAATGTTCTTTGTATCACGGCCTCTTAACTTCTTCTGAGTCATTCTGATTGATAACAGCTGGTGACTTTTCTGGGTCCATGTTAATAGGACCTGTTTGACACAGCCATTAGACTCAGCCACAAACACTACAATGTGAAAGTCTAAGGAGCTCAGCATTGATCTGAAAGACAACATCATTGATTTTAACATGTCAGGAAAGTCAATTGGAGCCATTTCAAAGCAGTTCCAGGTCCCAAGATCAACTGTACAAACAATTGTCTGTAAGTTTAAAATGCATAGCACAGTTGTGTCACTGCCACGACCAGAAAACACAAACTATCACCTGCTGCTGAGAGAAAACTGGTCAGGATGGTCAAGAGTCGACCAAAATCCACCAAAAAGCAAGTCTGCAATGAATTAGAAGCTGCTGCTGGAAGACAGGGGTCCGTGTCCACAGTCAAGTGTGTTTTACATCAACATGAGCTCACCATAGTTGGTGATAATTCTGTGTGGGTTTGTCACCGTGAGTTATTGTGGCTTTATAGAACGTATTCTCAGAGTGTAGTCTCAGAGTGATTTCATGTTTCCTTTTCTTTTTCAGCTCGTGGCTGAGAAACAATGAGCCCAAGGCGACGAAGAAGCACGGTGCGAGTCTTCCTCGGAGAGAAGAGCTAGACAGACTGAAGAAGGAGCTGTGTCACAAATTTGATCTGGATGATATCAGGTACACTCAACAACTCTAGTCCACCTGATCATGTCTACTCGCCTGTCTGAGCAGTCCGATGAGCCTTTTCATGGCAAAATAATCAGCAGTTTACCAGGTCCAACATCCTGGTTCTGTGGTTATCAGAGGAGTTTCACTTCTCTGTAAGTCACTGAAGATCTTGGTGTAAATTACAGGGCAAAAAAGGGTAGTGGCAAAGGTATTCTGAATATTTCTTCTGGGGCATGGGACTGTTGTGTTTTAATTCAAGGCTATGCATGAGCTAGTAAGAAGCTGTCTGTTTGTGTGGTGCAGGTGGCAGCGAAGTTGGGGAGTGGCCCACAGGTGCTGTCAGCTTCAGAGTCTGAGCCGACTGTCTCAGCAAAACCCCGAGGCCCTGATCCACCTGCAAGGTAAAGTCTGTGGCTCAGGTGGTAGAGCAGTAGTTCACTGATGGGAAGGTTGCTGGTTCAATCCCTGGCCCCTGCCACCAGTGTATGGATGTTTGTTGTAATGGATGAATGCGGACTTGTGATGCAAAGATTTGAGTTATCGCTAAGACTATAAAAGTACATTTAAAATGCTCTCATTTGGCTGCCAACTGGCCTCAGAAAAGATCGTACAAAAGATGAACATCACAAAGAATCTGCAGTTCTGTGAAGGAGAGTTGGTCCTGGTTCAGTTCTGTGAGCTGCTAATATACAGGAGCAGCTCTACAATGTTTAAGTTACGGGTTTTGGTGAGCGTTCAACGAGACAACGTCACTAACAAGACTGTTGGCTGAGTAGTCTTTATAATGACGTATTTTCACAGTCATAAATTATTTGCCTCTCTCCGTTCACTCCCAGACAATGTTTGACAACAGGCTGCTGCACTCTGTGTTAACTGACAAAATAACCAGATTTAGAGGAGGATGGTGCCACCTACTGTACCGGAGTGCAGAGTAGATGCTGTGGTATAATTTGAGCGATATTGATATACAGTGGGCATTTTTCTCAATATTGTCCCGCACAAACATCACGATAAACAGTATTATTGTTTATTTTATTTGTATTTTATGCTGATTATAAGTATGAATTTATATGGTATGAATACATGCAGCACTGAGATGTTGATATGCTTCAACTTTCCTGTGTCCTTTGCAGCAACACTTTTAAATAACAAAATAATAAAGAATAAGAACTTCGAAGCGAGAACTTTTAGTGCAAAGAAATCAATTGCAAACAAACAGAATAGCCTACAATATGAGGTGCAGCAAGACTGTCACTGGTTCTCTGCCCTCTGAACTTTACAGGACCAGCCAAGTGAGAAATAACACTGTCATTAAAATACAGTCGGACTAATTCCTCTCAGGTGAAGAATCACACAGCTGTTCAATATTCAATATTGTGAAAAGGGATGTTGGGTCAGGAGCGTGCAGCTGGCATGCCGACTGCAGGGATGTCATGCAGAGCTGTTTACTGTCTGGTCCTTTGACCTGTGCAAACCAGGTCCTGCCCAGGACCTCAACATTCCTCCTCTTCAGCCTGTCAGATGCTCTTGAGATCAGCCGCTCACACAGCTGATGGAGCAGATGGTTTTTTTTTAAACCAAAGAATTTCTGCACAAGCTGTCAGAGAATATCCAAATGCTGCCACAAGGTTGTGAACAAATACTGGTCACATAACCCCCAGTTCTTGCCCTCCTTCTTTTGCTTTAATGTCAACATTTTATTATTTACATGCAGTGTTGGCCAGTGTGACCTCACCTTTTGGCACCCTTATTGTGCTCTGCTTCCCAAGACCAGCAGAACAGACTGATGTAGATGTGTGCAATTGGTGAACTACTTGAATCTGCTTTTCCTCCCTCCATCCAGGGCACACTGTTGTGTTTGCTGACCAGTCAGGGATGAACGCCTCTGGACATGTCATGCTAGGAACCATGGACGTTCATCATCAGTGGACCAAAGTAATGCAGCTGCAGCAGTCCTGCTCTCACATGTTCTCTGTGTTCCTCTCTGTTTTCTAAGCCCTCCTCTGCCTGTGTGCCTCCAGTTGATTGAGCAGCTGTCCAGCTATCGCAGCCTGCAGCAGCAGACAGACTGGCTGAAGGAGAGGATCAGCCTTCTCCTGGGCGGAACTCAGGTAATCCACGTGGAGAGGCTGGGACCAGTCAGGCCCATCGCTGAGCACTACAGCACCCTGAGCACCTTCTACAGGAGCCTCATGTCCAGCCCCCTTCGCCTGCACCCCAGGAGCCTGCAGGGGACCACCATGTTGTTGGAGAAGTAAGCTGTCTCGTTACCACGTAAGGGCCGGTGTCCACATAACACTTTTATCCGAACGGCAGAAAAGGTGCAGCTGTAACAGCCCACATCCTCCTCACTCTGATGTCCCAATGTCAAATGAAAAAGAAAATGGATAGTAAACTTGACAGGGGCAGTGTCGATCAACATAATGTTGCCGTATAGACAAGTCACACCTGCATTGTTTTTTCTCTCTGCGCACAACCACTCCTGAACGCACCACCAGCACCTTTCTGCCCGACATAAACGCAATGTGGACACGGGACCTATATACCTCAAACACTTGACACACTGCTGTGTGCTTTCATGAAGTTAGACATGATGTGTTGTTTGTGTTAATCCCAGTGACCGCTCTAACCCCAGTCTCCATGAGTTGGGGCACTTCATTATCCCCACCAACTGTGACCCTCCAAAGCTGCAGGTCTTCCTCCAGAGCCACGCCCCCGAGGCCAGACAGCGCACCCAACGCAAAATACAGTGAGTCACACAAACCATCTCATCGGCTGAGTAGACCAAGAGTCAGCTCACATTTTGTCAGCTGCATCACTGTAAATGGAGCAAGGCAGGAGTGAAAGTATAACAGGATGTAAACTTTACAAACCCAGCCTTGTTCCAAAATGACCTTACCACAAAAGTAACTGATGTCTGGAGTCTGGTGGAGCCTCCATCACTGCCAACTACAGCGGTTAGCTGATGCAAGACATTCTGTGGTGTGCTAGTTTCTAACTGAATTACAGTGAGGACATATGCTTTAAAGGGAAAAAATGTGGCTGAGGAATATATATATATGCCCTCTCACCTCTTACATTTGTTTAATAATGCACCTCATCCTGATGAGCTTTGTTATGATTCATACTTTACTGTGTGTGTGTGTGTGTGTGTGTGTGTGTGTGTGTGTACGCGCGCAGACTGCAGGTGGAGGAGGAGGCTGTAATGAAGCTGTGTCTCCAAAATCTGTCTTTGAGGAGCCTGTCCAAGGAGCCCAGCGTCAGCTCCAGTCAGATGGTCCAGTGCTGTAAACGACTGGTGGAACAGCGTTACCCCCTCTTGCAGGGCCTCCACATCTGTGTGTCTCACTTCTACTCTGTCATGCAGGACGGAGACATGTGTGTCCCGTGGGACTGGAAGAGCTGACTTGAGAGACGGTCCCCAGCTGCCGGGTTCACAGGCAGTCCAAGTGTTGCAAGTTTAATGTAATTCAGCCAGCAAATGGGCCCGTTCGTCTGTTAGATAGCAGGTGGTCACAACAGATTTAATGTGTGTAGTTCTCATGTTAAACCTTTGGAGACAAAAATGTTGAGTGGTTCATTCAAGCTGACCAATGTGGGTTCATCCACTATGAAGCACTTTATCCTCTCGCTGGAAATGCCAAATAGAAGAATTGGCCGGCCAGCAGTGCGACGGGGTTCCCAAGCAGGGAGTGAGGAAAATTATTAATGAGAAAGGGAAGAAGTAAATAATATACTGCTGCATAAAATTAGGTTATTTTTTCTAATATTCTCAGATCTCCTCTCCAAAATACTGCAAACTGTCTGAGAAATAAACAACTCAGCCCTGACATGTGCAGGCTTGCCAGGCAGGTACAGCTGTGAGTTTTCTGCATATCAAGTTTCTTTGGGATGCATCAGACATGTTTTTAAAGTACTCATGCAGTAGACAGCGAGCTGTTACAAATCCAAAGCAAACAGGGCATCACATAATTCATTACTTCAAATAGTGTGAATTATGTGAGGAGGGCTGGAGGATGCCCTCATGAGAAATGATTTCATGAGTTCAAGCAGAGTGACAGGGAAAGATGAAGGGTCTCTGTGGGTGATGAACATTTAAAAGGCAGGGTTGGTAGTGACTCATATTGTCATATTGACTCCAGCTTTACAGTGATGTACAAATAAACACTTCTCACCATCAGCATCAGAGGCTGGTCTCATTTACTGATCAGCAGCCTTTGATAGAAATCTGGGCTTGTGCTGATGGGCAGAAATACATTACTAAAAACAGCATGTTCTTGAATCTCTTTCAGTCTTTGAACCGTGAGGAGGGATTTGTGCTGGCATTGTCTGTCTATGAAGGGACACAAGCCACAGAGTTTAGGACCCAGTGAAGAGGTGCATTATGGCCGAGGCTTGTTTCAGATAGGGTTAATCCTCGACATGTGCACAGTTTGACAAAGTCTATTATTTGGTGCTGTGTGGAGTTGAGTTAAAGGCACAATCTTTGACCAGAAACAGTCACCAAGCTGAAACTTACAACACAGAGTTAACCTGTTCTCACTCTGTCAGGAGGGGTCCACCAGCTTAATATCAAATAGAATAATATAATGATAATATAAATTATTATAAGTATAATGTTAAAACTTCTATTAAATGCAGACCTAGAAAAATCCTATAGCTGTACTCCAAAAACTTCTTAAGTTATGATTAATTATTGAAGTTTGGCCCTCTGAGCTAGATTTCAGTATTTACAGATTCTGTGTATGTGAATTCTGAACGGCACCAACCGCTTATTTTTCGTTTGTCCTGAACATCCAAGTGCCCAGGGCACTTTTGTGACAGGAAAAGACTTCAGGAACAAAGTCGGAGGTACACTGGAGCTCACGGATTCATGAGAAGATATTTCCATCTTGACTCACGTGATGTATGTCTCAAATGTATTCTCATAAAAGTTCCTGAAATTGTTCCTGTCACAGACCCTGAGGGAACTTGGCAACACATTTTCATTAAGATAGTTGCTGAATGAAAATTCACATCTCCACTAGTTTTCACTGCCTTGCAACCAAAATGTGGTTCTGTGTAGTAGTAATGTAGCTCTGTCACATCTAGACGTTCTTTGGTCCTGCCTTAAAGTGCAACAGATCGTGTTAAATACAGCTTCAGAGCTGAAAATACACTCTTTTGGTTATTTTGACTGTAGATTTACCCAAGGATTATTTTAATTTCCTTGAAAGTTGGGGTCTGTTAGATGTTTAAGAGAAATTTCAACTCAATCCAATGAAAAATGAGTGATGAGGCTCACAGCATATGAACAAAGTATTACTTAAATACTTAAATTTAGCTCAGAGGGCCAAACTTCAAGAATTCATAACTTCAAAAGTATTTGAAGTACAGCTGTAGGATTGTGTAAGGTCCTATGAATTTAACAGAAGTTTCAACATGATTTTTTTTTTTTTTTTTCGACAAAGGTCCTGGTATGAAGTTGGAGAAGTCCTACATCAAGTTCGATTTAATGCAACCTGACTGACCTGGCAGCTGTCAGGTGGAGGAGAAGAGAACTAGCAACATGTTAACTGGAGCACTGTGATGGCTGATTAGTGGAGAGCCTCGGGGTGATGCCTCCCTTATCTATGTTGTGATAGTTGGCGCAGGGTGGACGAGGTTATGCAGTCTGTGTTACACACTACAATACTGTAGAGTGAAGCCTCGTTCTGATCCGCTCCATGTGCCCTGTTAATGTAACTCTTCTTTAGTTTATTATTTGGAGGTTAAACTGTGCACAACACCTAGTGGTATACTGCATTATTATCTGTCTTGTATTTGGCTTCATATCAAACCAGTTAAAAAAAAATAATAAAGCAGCCCAGCAGCATTTGTTCATCTCCTCTCACTGAGGTGTGTTTGGTGTTGCAGTCTGTTCATACCCCAGCTGCTGTCTCACCCCCACACAGCTGACCAGTGACTGTTCAGAACCTGTTTAATGGTCCAACAAGCACTTTGTTTGAAGCACACTGATGCCCCCAAGTTGTCAATATTGCTACTGTAGTAGTATGAAATGCAGATTGTTCCTATAGAATTCAAGGTTTAATTTTATACATGTAAATATAATAGTAATTTATGTGATCATAAACAGAACTGTGCGGAGGCTCTTCTCTAGACAATCCTGGAACATTAACATGACTGTGCCATGTAACGTTCCCAGTGTGATCCAGCATGTGTGCTGATGGGTGGGCTGCGTGTTTGACATGTTAGATGCTGGTGTACAGCGTAGAGCTGACATGACTTTGGTTATGGAGCCTTTTCTTATATCATGGATGTTATTTGAAACACTGTTAATGTTACACCCAGGGGAAGGTGGAGTACTGCTGTGATCTGCATTTTGGCTAACTGTGAACAGAATGTTTTCCCTTCAATAAAAATGGTCATTTCAAGCTCCTCTGTTTATCATGTCATCCGTATGGCATCATAAGTTGTAGCAAGTGCATATGACAATACATCGTTGCAGACCCATCACAGCCTGGCCCAGCTGCTGCTGTCTGCCAGCGTACTCAACAACACAGTTTGTGTCCACAGGCCGTCACTGATGAACACCTCCGTCAGCTTTGTCACAATAGAGCACCCACTAACCTCCAACATCTACAAGTTTATAGTTTAAAATACACACTTTGCTCTCACATGTATGTGTCATTTACAATTTGCAGACGCTTTTATTCAAAGTGACTTACAGTAATTCATACATTCATACACTGATGGTGGTGGCTGCCATGCAAAGTGCCGACCAGCACGTCAGGAGCAGTTTGGGGTTAAGTATCTTGCCCAAGGAGACGTCAACATGTAGACCAAGGGAATCAAACCAGCAACCCTCTGATAACAAGACGCTGGCTCTACCCCTGAGCCACAGCTGCCCGCATCACCCATTATAAATCCTGAAGCTGATATATCGAATAGATCTGATTAAATGCACACTGGCAAACCCATCAGGTAAAAATTGTCCTTTTGTGCGATTCAACACCTCCACAGTCTCTTGAGTGCAACAGCGCAGTGGAAAATACAAATCCCAGGTTTGTGTGTTGGGTGTCAGACGTAATGTCGTTAAACTCATTATATCAGAACAATGTTACGTTGAAGTCAACATGTATGTAACATTGATCCTCTCACCGAAGCTACACAGAGCAGAAACGAGACAGACACTGTCCACCCTGTGAGAGCACTGCACCATCTACATGACTCTCAAACTGTTAAAGGTCAAAAAGATACGTAATGTTGCTCAAGTCATCTCATACTTTACCCATTCAATATTTCCTCCTTTGCTCTAATTTGTATTTATTTATTTATTTTTTAAAGATTTTTTGTGGCATAGACACCTTTATTAGCAGGAGACAGTGAGGAAACATGGGAGAGAGAGGAGGATGTGACATGCAGCAAAGGACCTCCAGCCGGAATCGAACCGGGGTCGGCTGCGTTTATTGCATGCGCTCTAACCACTCCACCACCTGCGTGCCCTAATTTGTATTTATCTGTAATCTCCAGAAGCCTTCTGCGTATACTGTAAATCATTTTGCTGTTTGAACTTAAAAATGTTCAGTTGCTGCCTGAAATATTTGAGCTGACTATCCTTTGGTTGATTTGTTAGTTTAAAGTCTTCTCAGCAGTTTTCTTTTTTTTGGTGAACACTTTAAAATTAACTGAAGTTGAGAACATGTATGATGAAGTTAAAGCGTTACATTGCATCAACAACTGTTTGCTCACACTGACAGATAACAGTCTGGATTTTCTTTTACATCCTTTTAGTTTGACAACCCAGTTCACCTCACACAAAGGATGACAATTATACATTCCTGTTGCATATATTTTGTTCCAGCATCAGTATAATATCTACATCTGAAGCAGAGAATTTAAAGAATGAATGTGAGGCTAACCTTTGTCATGGCTAGCATTTTCTTTTCATTATTGTGAAAAAAAAACAGCCAACACTGTTACAACTTCAAATGTAAAGGAAACCTTCTCAGAATGCATAAATTAATAAAATCCAAAAATGGCAAACTCCATAATACTACATACTGGATAACTAGTGTAGCTTTTGGATGTGCTTGTTCCAGCACCTCAAAGCTGGACTGAAGTTGCTGATCTTCTGGAGGAAAACTCTGTGGTCAGATATTGAGTTGTTCGGCCACAGTGAGCAGCAATATGTTTGGAGGACAGAAGGTGATGCCTTAAACCCCCAGAACACCACACCTACTGTCCAGCATGGTGCTGGTAGTATTATGCTGTGGAGACCTTTTGCTGCCAGTGGAACTGCTGCTTTAAACAGGGTTTCTGCAGGTTTGAACAAGTCAAATTTAAGACTTCTTTTTAAGACCATTTTGAACTAAATTTAAGACCTACATGAAGTATGAAAAAGTAAGGAAAAGTGCGGTCCCAGAATTACTTTCAAAAATAACCAACTTTTTACACCCAAATCTGTTGCCAAAATGTTCAGCAACGGTGTTCAAAATCACCTAAAGCACCTCCGCTTTCAACATCGGAGTTGAGCCGAAGATGGTTTGAATGACGCTTGAATGCGCGACGGCAGTGCAGAGTCAAGCAGAACTGGATGAACTTGGAACGGAATCGGTAAATTAACATACATATTTAAGACCTAACTAAATGTTATTTAAGACGCATATGCAAAATATGGACGTATTTAAGATTTTTTAAGGCCTAAAACTGAGATTGTCAAATTTTAGACTTTTTAAGACCCCGCAGAAACCCTGTTTAAAGAAAGTAAATGGAATAAAGAAGGAGGATTAACTCCAAACTCTGCAGGAAAACCTGAAATCATCAGCAGAAGATTGGCTCTTTGGTGTAGTAGGGTGTTCCAACAGGACAATGATCCCCAACACACATCAAGAGTGGTTTTAAACTCAGCCAGACGACCACCAGAAGCTTGTGGATGTGTATCAGAAGCACCCAACTGAGGTGAAAATGTAGTAGGTGCTCTGAGTTGTCTGTCGACCTGATCTATATGAAAGAAAGTTCAAGTCCATTCATAACATTTAGATTGAGTGTTTTTTCTGCTGATTATTGCCAAATGTCCCGAGTGCCTTGATAAAATAATACTGTGGGTATTAAAGAGGTACACGCGTCATACAGTAAATAAAATTTATTTTCATTGTTGAGACAACACACAGATTCCTCATTCAAATGGAAATAAAAAGTCACTCATCAGTCAGTAGCCATGCCTGCATTTGATACGGCTCCTGACGCTGAGGGGAAGCAGCTTTATAAATATCAAGGCTCCTCAGGACTGTGTGCTGTGAGGGGGGGGTCACATGTGGCTGTGAAGGCTCATTTGCGTTGAACTTGTGTAAAAGATGAAGGCAGCTGGATGGGTTGGACAGACTGGAAGGGCTGGATGGATTTCTTGCGGGAGTCTGGGGAGACCCTCTGGACTGCAGAGGGCAGAAGCTGGTTCCGTTTGATGATCTGCAGGGCCAGCTGAGTGTTTCCTGAAGACACACATCAACACCATTATCTCTGGACTGGCTAACCTTGACAGAGCATACATCAGGTTAAACCACACCGTTCAGACCAGATGAACATGATGACTGCTTTATTATTCAGAAAGCCAATAACCCCGAGCACTTTGAAGCCTGATACCAGCGTCACTGTGATGCCTCTGTACTTTGCCAGACATGATCTGATCTGATTGAACCAAACGAGCCAAACCTTTCAGTGTTGACACAATTGCCTCATCAAGAAATTTGTCAGAAGGAAAAAATCTGTATCAAATTAACACAATTAGGGTTTCAATCAAAAGATGTAATTTCTGTTACCGACAGCAGGAAGTCAAAGCATCGTTTCGCAGCTTCACATTCACTCTGTTTCTGTTGGAACATTTTTTTTTTTTTCACAATTTCTTTATTGATTTTATGCACAGACAGATATACAGTTTAACAGATTAAAGCACATATTTTAATACAATATAAAGAATAAACAAACACTTAAAGTAACCCCTCACCCACCCCCAACCATGCCTGCTCTCTCTAAAAAACTCTCTTGCATTTAAAGTCCTTTAAAACATTAGACTATTCCAAAACAATGGTACCTCAAAGAAAATCCAAATCAAAGATACATACATATGTTGTACATATCCACACATATATATATCTACATTCACACATATGTACATACACAACCATTAGTTACATAATTCCATATCCTATCCTCATCAACTTCTGGGGTTTACCACCATATTTATTCATGTATATATCTTAACCTGAGTCTTCCTCCTGTAGAAGCGCTCCAATGTCTCTATGATTCATGAAGTCTTTAAACGGTCTCCATATTCCCTCAGACATCCAACTTGTTTTTCAGAATGTATGTTATCCTCACCATTGACATACATTGTGCCATAGTATTAATCTAACACCTATTGTAGGGGCCAAGGTTTTCTTCCAATTGAGAGCTATTAATCGTTTTGCCTGCAGTATAGCAAAGTCAACAAATTTATATTCTCTGGTTCTTAATTTCAGGTTTGTCGGGTACAGATGTAGCAGTATCATTTTTGAGTCTACTGGGATATTTATAGACAAAATGGTCATTATTTTATTAGCCACTTCCTTCCAGAATGCATTAATTTTATTGCATTCCCATATACAATGTATGAATGTTCCTTGATTTTCTCTACATTTAAAACACATGCTCGGTATATTGCTGTTATATTTATACAATTTCACTGGGGTGATGTAGGTCCTCATCAGCCAGTTATACTGAAGAAGCTTTAAATTTGTGCTGGCTGTTTTTGTTTGAGCCTCCTTACAGACTTTGTTCCACTCGTCGTTTGAAATGTCAACTCGAAGGTCTAGCCCCCATGCATCAAGTTTGGATATTGCTGATTCGCCAGAACCAGACACGAGCCAGTTACATAAGAATGAGATCAAGCCATTGCTTTTGCAATTTTTGATCATAATTTCTTCTAAATGCGATAGAGTCGGGATTGTTAGTGACTGATTCTGTGAGGAAGAAATAAAGCTCCTTAATTGTAAATATTTAAAGAAGTGCTTCCTCTGAATATTAAACATTAAGGATATGTCCTCAAATGTCATTAAAACTCCTTCTTTATAAAAGTCAGAAATTTTTCTCAATCCTTTTTTTGCCCAAATCTGGAATCCAGCATCTAGTGTGCGTGGTTTAAACACAGTATTGCCCCATATTGGGCTAAATTGTGACAAAGAATTAGATATGATCATATATTTCCTTACTTCATACCATATGTTAACCATATTAAGCACTATAGGATGAGTGTGTGAGTTTGTAGATGTTTTAAACTGGCTGAGTACAGATACAGGTTTAATGGTAACTGGAGGGAGTATGCCTCTATATCCACCCATGATGAAGAGTTTTCTTTGCAGAAATAAAACATTATGGTCCTCAACTGTACTGCCAAATAATACCAGTAAAAGTTAGGACATTTTAACCCCCCAGTATCAAATGGAAGATATAACAGGGACAGGCGAACTCTAGGACATTTCTTGTTCCATATACATTTTTTAATGAGTGATGTAATTCTTGCAAATGTTCCTTCAGGTGGCGCCAAAGGAACATTTTGAAATAAGTACAAAAACTTGGGTAGGATGTTCATTTTTAATATATTTAGCCTCCCGATGAGGGAGATAGGAAGAGTCAACCATCTTTCTATAGCTTTATGTGTCAAATCCATTATATCTTCGTAGTTTATTGCCACTATATTTCCCAGTATAGGAGCTATTTTGATACCCAAGTATGTAAAAGTGTTGGAAATCCTAAAGGCAGAGATACATCGACCAGGATCTTGACTCTCCCCTTCGTTAAGCAACATAAGTGAAGACTTAGATGCATTTATTTTATATCCAGATGCTTTGCCAAATGTTTTGATCAGGTCTAAGAGGGCAGATATAGAGGTGTTTAAATGCTTAAGGAATAAAATTACGTCATCTGCAAAGAGAGCTATTTAGTGTTCTTTGTTACCAATTTTGATTCCCTGAATTTGTCTGTAAGTTCTGACTGCTGATACTAAGGGTTCTATAGCTAGAATAAAGAGAAGTGGTGATAGAGGTGACCCTTGAGGACATCCTCTTCTAATGTTGAAGGATTCAGACACCACTTCATTGGTTAGCACTTCAGCCATAGGGTTTAGATGTAGTAATTTAATCCATTCATAAAAAGTTAATCCAAATCCAAATCGATCTATAACCTTAAAAAGATAGGGCCAATCGACCCTATCAAAGGCCATCTCTGCATCCAATGATAAAAGGCCTGTATCCTTTTCTCCTTTTTGGTTATATATGATATTGAGGACACGTCTTACATTATGGAACCCTTGCCTGCCCTTTATCAACCCATTTTGATCATCCCACACTATCTCTGAAAGAACAACCTCTAGCCTTCTTGCCAAGATTTTTAAGATTTTGTATCTGTGTTAATCAGACGCATATTCTCACATTTATTGTTTGCCTTACCTGGTTTTGGAAGCAAGATAATCAATACCTCTCTCATTGAAGGTGACAAATAACCATTCATGTAAGATTCCAAGAACATCTTATAGAGAGGGGTTATACATTTATCTTTAAAATACTTGTACAGATCAATAGGGAGACCATCCGGCCCTGCTGTTTTTCCAGGTTTTAATGCACTTATAGCTTCTGTTATCTCATCCATGCTCAATTGTCTGTCCAGGTTTATTTTATTTTCCACTGAAATCTTTGGGATGTTAATTGTATCTAAGAATTCAGTGTGAGAGTCAACTCTTGTATCTTGTTCAGACCTATAAAGGTTTTTATAAGAATGTTTAAATGCATTATTAATTTCTATTGGGTCAACCACATTGATGCCATTTTGGCCATCAAGGTAGGTAATAGCCCTCTCTGTTTGTTGCCGTTTGATGCGCCATGCAAGAAGCCTCCCTGATTTCTCCCCTTGATCCTAATAAGTCTGTTTGAGCCTCATCACATTTGCTGCGGCTTTGTCAGATGTTATTTCATTGTATTGGGTTCCAAGTTGGTTTCCAAGCTGTTTTGAGATTTGTTGTTTATTCTGACCTTCCTGAAAACTTTTGTTCTCCAGTATTTTAATGTCGTATTCCAGCTGTCTGGTTATTTTATTAATTTCTTTGGTTTTACTGCTTGTGTAACTAATGATCTGACCTCGAATAAATGCCTTAAAGGCCTCCCACCTACTCGTGGCAGAGGTCTGTGTTGTATTTAGCTCAAAATAATTATCAATTTGCTCGCCTAAGAATTTTAGGAACTTTGGGTCCTGCATCCATTTTATCTGAAACCTCCATTTGGAGGATTGGCGTATCAATTTTGGCTCCACAACAGTCAAAGATACAACAGCATGATCTGAGATAACTATACTATTGTGGTGACAGCCTCTGATGTTAGAGAGGAGTTCTGCTGATATTAAAAAGTAATCTATCCTGGAGTAACTATTATGAGTACCAGAGAAACAGGAATATTCCTTCTTTAATGGGTTCAAATGTCTCCATATATCAACTAAGCTCAAATCTTTCATGAAATAATGCAGTATTTTCCTAGATCTTGTATGACTGTTGTCCATCCCAAGAGATCTATCGTTTTTTGGATCCAGGACACAATTAAAGTCTCCAGCTATAATGTGCTTACCTGGCAATGATGCTATTCTGAGAAATAAGTCATTATAAAACTTATCGTCGTCATTGTTTGGTCCATAAACATTTATCAAGTTAAGCTGGGATGAGAGAAGACGACCCTATGCAATTAAAAATTTGCCACCAGGATCTTCGATTACCCTATCAATCTGTAATGAAATAGATTTGTGTATAAGTGTCAAAACACCTCTAGAGTTAGTAGAATAAGAAGAAGAGTAAACCTGTCCCTGCCACCTATGTTTAATCTTAGATGTTTCATTCGCCAGTAGGTGTGTTTCTTGTAAGAACACTATCTTGGCTTTCAGCTGTTTTATTCTATTCATAACCTGTTTTACTGTGATAAGTTTTTGAAGGCCTCTACAGTTCCATGAAATATATTCAATCAAAATATCTGACATTCTTTGTACTTGTATGATATATATAGTGGTACTCCCCCATTCTTAGAGATATCCATTCCTTCAATATTTCAAGTTTATCTTGATGACAGAATAAGGCCAACTGCTTAATGAAATGAAATAAAAAGAGTACCATGATACGTTTAGAGAGATTTCCCCCACCCTGTTCTGAACAAGCCCGATTTGAACACATGAGCAACCCCTCCCCCTTATTATTCTTCCTCAAAATATTTGGAACAGGGCCACATCATAACGAGGAACCATTCTTCAAACTCTCCTAACAACTCTTGCTCAAATTGCTTGTTGAATGAAAATAAAATCCGCAACGCTTATCTCTGATATAAGCCTACAAACATTTACACGAAGGCCTTCTTTATGTAAAAAAAAAAAATAAATTAAAAAAAATTAAATTAAAAAATAAATAAATAAAAAAATAAAAAAATAATTAAAAGTACTAATAATATTTAGATGTATCTTTAGGCAATGACGGCATTTAAACCTCATTTCTCTTTTAAATGACTTAAATTTTACTTTTGTATATCATGGCACGATGAAAATATGATGGAAAAATAGTAAGTAATAGGGCTGTAACGATACACGTATCGAAGCTGCAATCCCGACACTCGGATCCACGAACCTGTCTCGCGCTGTGAGAAGGCAGAATCGCGACACAACTTCCAGTCCAGATCAGCCCTATGAGCTGTAAGTAACACTACATTAACACCGCAGCGGTCGTTCGCCAATTCTCCGCCGTTGTTCGTTCACACAGAGCGAAACATCGCTGTAAAGACGAACCGCTGTGTAATTCACACAGAAAGCCGGTGCTGCGGCTCCTAAAGAGACGTGACGGTACACGTCATGATGATGACGTGTGTGTTTGCAAGGGGTTTCCCCGGTGTCTCCCCTGTCAATCAAAACCCAACGGAGGCTGTCTTCCAGGATAAAGTTCACTGAAGTCTCGGTCCGGAGGGCTGACCGTCGTGGAGAGTTTTTTTCATCATAAACACTTGGTGAGTTAAAGTTTTTTTTAGCTGGTGACAGACGCTGTTTATCGGGCAGAAATGTGACTAGGTGTCGGTAGGATGGGCGGGAGGAAGGACGCTTCTCCAGGTACAGCTGCGGTGTTTGTCCTTGTTGCCAAAGACAGTTACAGTTACTACATTACCTTCGTTTGGTTCTGTAACGTTGCTTTGTGGGACATTTCTCTGTATTAAGTTGAGTTAGGGGATCTGTGCAGTTAACAGATCATCAGATAGACACACCCTCCACAATACTGCACCTCTGATACTATCATATACATAAGTTATTGAAATGTTACATAAATAAAATGTTTGATTTAAAAAAAAAATAATCGAGGTTTGTATCGGACCGTGGGTCAAAAATCGTGATACAAACTAAATCGAGAGTTTGGTGTATCGTTACAGCCCTAGTAAGTAACTAAATAATAATAGTAAACATCAAGATTTTTGGTGTCGGTATTTTCAGTCCGTTGTTTAAATGAAACATAAAATTGTCAATATAATTTGCCATGAATGTAACATAAGACAAAGTAGATAGTTGTGAAGATACGTTTTCTCGACCTACTCAAATCTACTCATCTCCAGTTGACGATCCATTCATCTCCTCGATGTATTTCTCCACATCTGCAGGTGTGTCAAAGACATTCCTGTTCTCCCCTATGGTCAGCAGAAGTCTGGCAGGGAAGATGATCCGGTGTTTCATGATTCCCCTGTCTCGCAGTTTCTTCCTCACGCCGTCGTACTGTCTCTGTTGTCTGTAAACATCTGCTGACAGGTCCGGGAGGAATCTTATTTTGTTTTCCTTGTAGGTCACCTCTTTTTTTGCTCTCGCAGCTCTCAGGATATTTTCAGTGTCTTTATAGTTTAAGCATTTCACAATAAACACTCTGGGAGGGGAGCTGGGTCTGAAGCTCGTTAGCCGATGTGCCCGTTCCAGATTGGGGGGCGGAATGTTCAAAATGTCCGCTATCCATTTCTCCATGTACGAGCGGGGGTCCGAGCCCTCCTCTTTCTCAGGTAGACCCAGGATACGCACATTGTTGCGCCGACTTCTGCATTCTAAGTCATCCACCTTGTTAGCGAGTTTAGCCTTCTTTTCAAGTTTTCCCATAACACCTTGTAGCTTGTTAATATCGTCTTCGGCTGTAGAAATGCGCTGCTCTGCTTCGGTGATACGACCATTGCATTCCTTAACGTCTTTTTGGACATTTTTAATTGCCATCAATACGCCTTCCATTTCGTCATGAAATTCTTGTTTGAAAGTGTGTATTGCCTTTATTATGTCCATGTTAGAGGGGTTTTCCATTAGGGGTGGGGGAAAAAATCGATTCACATAAGAATCGGGATTCTAATCATCCACATTCTGAATCGATTCATAAACTTCAAAAATCGATTTTTTATTAACATTCCCCGTTCTCTCTGTGCGCCCCCACGGACTTCCGTACACAGCGTTGCAGCAAGCTTGGGGAAAGAAAAACAAGGAATTTGTCTTCAAAATAAGAGCTTGGCATTGCACCCCATTGGAGTTTAGAACTGACTTCTTAGCGGGGGGCTTTTAATTTGAAAGTAGCGACCGTTCCTAGCTAGCCGCTACAACAACAAGCTAACGGCAAAGACAGCTTCAGAGACCGAGGAGACGCTCCTGGATCTCAG
Organism: Diplodus puntazzo; assembly: GCA_963678695.2. Classification (NCBI taxonomy): domain Eukaryota; kingdom Metazoa; phylum Chordata; class Actinopteri; order Spariformes; family Sparidae; genus Diplodus; species Diplodus puntazzo. The sequence goes on from OZ023160.1 coordinate 33,270,511, forward strand.
CAGCTGTCCAGTTGCTCATCTTGGCGTCCGCGGATAAAGTGATGGACTGACTGCTGTGATCAGCTGTTTCCTGTTTTTAAAACTCCTCAGCTGTGGGGCGCACAACAGCGCACAACAGCGCAGGCCATCCACACCTACGGCATAACGACGTCTCGGATTTAGATCGGAATGGAGTTGGATAAAAGTGTACCCTCCGAGGTGGCAAATTGGCGGACCAGGACAGACCCCCAATTTACCGGCTTCTGTCTAAATACGCGGACCGAGCCGCAAAAAGGATGGTCAAATTGGCCCAAATTGGTCATTCTGCAGCAGATTGCGCTATTAAAGTTGTGCTATTGTGTGATTACATTGGAATCAGTTTATTTAAAAATCACATTATCTTATACAAACTGTATTGTTTTGATGACATAATTTGCCTTAACTCACTATGCATTGTATCAATTTTTGAATCGAGAATTGGTTGAATCGAATCGTGACCCTAAGAATCGAAATTGAATCGAATCGTGAGACACCCAAAGATTCACATCCCTATTTTCCATGTTTTCAGCGTTATCCGAGTTACCTTTTTCTGCTTGACCTGCTACATCTCCATCTTCGTGGTCAGACCTCAACACGTTTTCCTCGTTAATGGGCTCTTCAGTTGTTTTAGTCTTCTCTTTGACTCCTTTTCTTGGCATCTTCACTATTTACGCTTATTTCTCAATAATTTGTGTTACTTTTTTGTTGTTTGGGATTGTGTTAGTAGTATTAAGTTCTAGATAAGCAACAGAGCTTGAGTAACCACGTCCACCTAGGTCGCCGCCATAAGCGGAAGTCCTGTTGGAACGTTTTAACTTGTGTATCAAAAAGCATGAAAACTGTTGGTCTGATGGTTATTGTGGCTATACAGGTTTTAAACATTTTTTTTGACCCACACAATGAGGGAAAATGACATAAGAAGGTTCAAAGTGGCTAGGTAGAGTGTGTCAGTGAGTGTCTGCTGAAGATCTGACCGTTCTGTAGCTCCAAGTAGACTCCCAGCAGGATGGCCTCCGGTGGAATCTCCTTGGTGTTGACCATAGATGCAGCCTGATGAAGACGACACAAATCACAACTGGGTGAATTATAAAACTGTTACTACACTGTAAAATGATTTCGATAGGAGAGACTGTTCAGTGGAACATTCACACTTGAGTGAAACTTTGTTTTTCATGGATTTGAATGCAACATGGTGCACACATCAAACGCTTCAATATCTTGTAAAGACAAATATAAAGACCACTTTGGTTCACTTTTGACCAAATCGCAGGGTCTGAAAAGTCATCAACAATCATGGCAGCCTGGGGAGTCTAAATCATCACTTGAGAAAATTCCAAGAAGAAGGAAAGACATACAGACGACACAACATACAGATAGAGCTTTCAGTTTTTTGAAGCACAAATCTTCTGCCTGTTAAAGATCTGAACTGAATTATGAAACTGTAGGAGGAACACAACACCATCTTGAGTGATTATGTCAATGAACAAATGCTTGAGCTGAGACAAAATAAATTTGATTTAATGACAAGCCAGGCAAACGGTTGGCCAGGCAGTTGTGGGGTCCACAGGCCAGTGTCTGTCCAAAATTAAGTCTTCATCTGGACAAATCTTGACTAATGGAGGTTATTGTGGTGTTAACGTGCTTTAGTAAACAAAAAAACAAAAGCAGAGTGTTAAATGAGTCTGTCCAAACAAGTTGTCTGCTGTTCAGATAGAACTGCACGTAAGATTTGATGGTTCTGTCAACAGCAGGGCTCTACAGTGCAAGCATTTCACTCTTATTTGCCCCTAAAAAAATGCATGTGCGAACCGGGAAAATAATTTTGGCGCACAGTGTGCGAGCTAAGGTCACGAGTTACCGTCACAACCTACCCCGGCTCGGAACAACACAACTGGGGCTAATGCTCCGCTAATGCTCGTTAGCTCTGTGCTACTACCACACTCCATACGCATATAGAGACCGGAGCTCGGGAGCTCCGGGACAGAACCAGACACACAGAGACTTGGACACATCAGGAGAGAGCTTGAAGAAAAGTACGCGACATAGTTGGACTCTGTGTTGCCCAGAGACGGCCGGCAAACGGATCCTAAATGCTATTGTGGCTGGACCGTCCAGCTCCACCTTCCCGCAGGATGCAGCCGTTACCTTCTCTAATGATATGCAAACCACTCTCTACTTGCCCCTCCCCTCAGGCCCCTCCCTCTCGACGCCAAAACAGTGACAGAAAGTTGAAACTGAAAATCAGTGACACTGAAAAAAAAACTGACATTGTAAAAAAATCTGTCACTGAAAAAAAAGTGACATGACAAAAAAAATCTGAAGATTGTCATTGAAAAATACAAAAAAATCCCAATAAAATAAAATGATAAGATTTTCAGATTTTAATTATTTTAATTAGTTTCTTTTTTCAGTGCCAATACTTGTTTCAATGCCAATACAACTGTTTTCAATACAAATGTTTCAATGCCAATGTTTCCTTTTTCAGTACTGGTTTTGTTTTCAATGCCAAATTTTTTCTAGGATGCCAAATTTTAAAGTCACCGTTCTGGCTCCATACATGCTGTTGTTTTTTTTTATCCTGCACTATCCTGAGCCATTGAAACTAAATGTTGTTCCCATTGCACTGTAAAGTGTAATTCGAATGACAATAAAAGAAAGTCTAAGTCATTAAATTACTTGGCATAAATATATGAATACAAAATAATTGCAGTTTTTTTCAGTATCTTCCATGTCATGTGACCCAGCGACTCCAAACCAGCAACAGATTGTATTAGTAAACTCGACGAATAAGACACACCTATTTCTATCATATTTGAGTGCTTCCTCTATTTTATATGAATATTAATATGCAGAAATTATGATTTTTTTCTCAATATCTTCCATGTCATGTGACCCAGTGACTCCAAACCAGCATCAAATCGTGTTCCTAAGTGGGCAAAATAAGACACACCTCTTTTTATTGTATTTTAGTGCTTCCTCTATTTTATATGAATATTAATATGCACTTGGACAACTGACATCCTTTGTGTTTAGTACACATTGGATACAAAATGAAATGAAAAAAAATGAAATCAAACACTGTAAATCATTTTGTCTGTGCAGCCTATTTAAGTGTGAAGTGTTCAATAAATTGATAAATCGATAAATAAACATATTTTTTGTGCTCCCATATATTCTACTTTAGGAGCACATGTGCTCATTGGGAAAAATGTCAGTGTAGAGCCATGAATAGTAATATCATAGCTAACATTAGCCTCAGGGCCAGAAAGTTTAGTGTTGCTTGGCAGCACCGTCAGCTGCTCTTGGATGCCTCTCTCATTGGTTGTTGAGGTCTGGCTTGTAAATTGTAAACATGAATGAGTCTGTGGGTCTTCTTTATAAAAGCTTTGAAGGGTTTTGGGTTCTTTACACTACTTGGAAAGATTTTATTGGTTAGTGAGGTTGTTGATCTGTAAAAGATGGTGTGTTCATCTCGTCTGTCTCAGAAACTGATTTCTTGTGATGTTTGTCTCTCTCCTGTACTGTAAATACAACACAGTCTACCTATGTCCAAAGTGCTCTTTTCCGAAACTTTCCATAACATTTGCTTTTAGCTTTTATCTTTTAAACCTTTTTGAATTGTTTTGCTTCATACCACTCTGCTCACATGTTCTTTGTAACAGGTTGTATGGATGAATCTGACGAAGGCCACAAGCTGAGACACTTTGGTCTTACAATAAAGCTGTTCGTCATCCTGTAAGTGTTTTGACCTTAGACTGTTCCCCCTCTACCATGCATTGTAGATTTAAATGACGCTGTGCCAGAAACCACTGTACCGCTTCAACACCACAAGGTGGTGTACTGCACTGGGCTGCAACTAAAGTTGAGCCAAGATCTACCTAAATGAGTAGTCTTCATCTAAACTGCAACCCCTGCAACACCGACGGGCTACATTTTTAACCCCTTTCACACTGTGAAACACCCACCAACAACTGTTAACATCTGTTTCTCTTTAAATGTACAATGGAAATTTAGTCCCCCGTCAACTGACTCTGCAGTCGTCACAGGTATTTATCATCTCCACCTCCAATTGGCTGTGATGGGAACACAGTGATATTGCTGTGACGTGTGATGAAGCTGAGGATGCTGGCTTATTGTAATTTTTCCTCTGTCACTGTCGAGCAGCTTTAACATCATTCAGTCAGCGCTTTGAATGAGTTTGATCGAGAGACGAATGTAAATTACACTAAAGCCTGATTTATGCTTTTGACCCCTACGCGGACCCTACTGCGTAGCCTGCATGCGTCTCCAAAAAATCCTGACTACGCGTCACGTCGACGCGTCGAGACGCGAACGGCAAGGACTGTGATTGGTCCGCTCAAAACGTCATTTCCGGCAGTTGCATTCACCCGTTCTCAGCCTCGACTGGTTCAGTGGTCGGACAGACCACCTCCGCAAATGTCTTCTGCGTCGCCTGCGCTTCAACATTTGTAATAACAGCATTTGTTGTTCAATATCCACAAGCTCCATCTCCAAAAACACCCACTCCATCTCAGTTGCCATTGTTTACTGTCTGACCGGAAGAATACCAAGGAATCCGATATGAACCCCCGAAACCAAACAAAGACACAGCCACACCCCCCTAGCGGCTTGGCGGTGAATTGCAGAACAACGCGCTCCCCTCGACGCAGAACTTCGAATGCTCAATGATGAGACATACAGTATGATCTGCAGCTTCCTATTGTTCCCTGTATATACATTGATGATAATGAAAGTGACACGCACAGGCAAACATAAAGGCAAACTCATTGGCTGCCAGTGTGAAAGGAGTTAATTGCCTGTTTTTAGCAGGTTTACCCATGTTTAATAAACCCATATGTACATGCTCACAATATCAGTGTTCAGTGTGACACTTTCGGGACCTGCTGCGGTCATGGAGCTTATGTCATGGTTACCTGATGCAGGCACTTGCGGGCCTTCTCATACTCGCTCCTCAAGCAGTAGGCGCTCCCCAGGTTGAACAGCATCATGGCCCGAGCTGATGTCACACTGCTGGGGTAACACATAGGAGTCTGCTTCCCTGCTACACACACACATGAAAACACACACACACAAACACACAGTGAGATTTTGGAAGTAAAAATCAGGCTTTAATGTTTGAAGGAGGTTGACTTACGAGACTCGACAGGCTCATCTCCTTTCTCAGACCCTGTTGAGGAAAACAAATCAAGCATTTAGCACACAAGATGAAATCCCTTGTTTTGTAGAGTGATGTGTTAAACTCACAGACCTTGATCTTGCTCGCTGGTCAGCACTCCCATTGAAACATCACTGACATTCTCTGGGTTAAGGTGAGCAATAGCGTCAGAGATTCTGTCCAAAGAGATGAGGGCTTCAGCAGCGTACAGGTGACCCAGGAACCTAAAAACAAAGAAGAGGAGGAGAAGGACAAAGCAGACAGGTAGAGAAGGATCAGTGCACTCAGCTCTTTGGATTCATGACAGAACCTTCAGCAGTTTGAGAAACTCAGCACTTACTTGAGGGACCCAGACACCTTAGTTTGATGGAGTAGTTTCTCAGCATGGTTTAGAGCCATCAGGTTGTCTCCCAGTGCTAATGCCACATAGGCACTACAGGCCAGGATGGAACATCTAGACATCAGACAGTTGGCATTAGACTGAACAGTTGGCTTGCCGTAGCAGTCTGTGTTACAGCTGTTACACAGTGCACAGGGTTTAGCTTTAAATATGGTGGATTCATAAATTCAGTCAGGAATGGCTGCTCAGAAATGCTCAGAGCCTCCACTGTATGGAAAATATATTGGGTCATAGTCAAGTCCTTGTAGAATTGAAAATGAAAAGAAATACAATTAAAAGATTATTATGTTATCTCACTAAAAGCGACAGTAAGATTGTAATTTTACAAAAGGGGAATTAAAAGAGTACATTTAAAATGTAAAATAATCATTTGAAAATGTACAGTGAGTCAATGAAAGAAGTGACATTTAAAGTGCAAAAGCTTAAAAGGTGCAATATGTAAGAATTTTAGTTAATAACATTTTAGAATTAAGTACAATTATCAACAGAACGTGAGGAACTGACTTAAGTCATCTATGTATTGTGTTGTAGAGATATCTACCCGAAATTAGCGTGCTAACTGGCTAACCCAAGGCCTGAAAACCCCTTTCTCCCAGCAGTCACATGGTCCAGTGCCAGAGCTGTAAACACCAACTCTCTGGCTAGCTGCAAGACTAACTGAGTGAACAGTAGCTAACGTCATAAAAAGAATATTGTTAGCAGCAGTTAGCTACTGTGGTGACATGCTGCCTGTATTTCTTTGTAGTGTGTTCAGTGGGTGGTCAATTCTTATATATTGCACCTTTAAACTGAAATGCTTAAACTGACAGCATAAATGGTGACAATGAAAATGGCAATGCATATAAGATGGGAAACATCAAACGTAAAAAGTGTATCAGAAAAGCTGTAAATTCTTGAATAGCATCTGTAGGCGGTAACTGACATGTCATGAGTCAAACATATCTGTTAAAGTGGACCACCCGCTGAAGCTGAAAATGACCATTGCTTCCTCCTTAGGTGCATCTTTGATCAACGATAGCAGAGATTACTCAACTCGCTGACAAACCTCTGACTACTTCAGAATAAAAGAAAACTCCAGTTTGACCAGTGTTATGCTGCAGCAGTAGGAAATGCTCAATTTTGCATTAGCAGTGGTAGAACTTATACGGCCCTCGAGTGTCATTGACACGGTATGATCAGGAACACCGATGTCACAAGCTTACGCGGTGGAAAAAAGACCTGGCCGTGGCATCCTGACTGTACAGCCCTCTGGGTTGTACAGGTTGGTTAATGTTCCTGAATAATGACTCGTGTCAGTAGAATTGAGGGGAGAAGAGAGAATGAGAAGCGATGAGAAGTCTCATTACCTGAGGTTTTCTACCTCCTGTTTTCTGAGAGGAGACGATGGCGCTGCAGATAAGAACTTATCAGCCTCCTGCCCTTTCCCACTGCAAAACACACAGAGCCAAACACAGCATTCATCAACACAGCAGCTGTATGCAGGACAAACTCCTCTGTGGTCATTACAATTGGTTACATAATGGACAATTTTAGCTATCATAAGTTGTGTAATATATTCAAGTCTTTGGAGACCCACTTAGCTTTCGTTCTGACAGTTGAACATCCGTATTCAGTAGAAACAAATATTTCTACATGTACCGCACACTGGTCAACTGAACACAAGTTCGTTAATGAGTTATACACCTACACACTTGAACACACCACCCATCCAAACACCATTGTGAACCAAGTGGCATCCACATGAATGCCAGAATTCAAGGTTCCCCAACAGAAAAATAGTATGATGAGAAGGTCAAAGTTATATAGTTTGTCTGTCAGTGGTTTTAGTGTTGTGGCTGATCAGTGTACACTGTAATATATTAAGTGTTTTAAAGCCCATCTTCACTCCCACTGTCAATTCATCAAGATCATTGAGTCTTATTGAATTTCAAGCACTCACGCCAGTGTACTATATGGTGCCACATGTGTAATCACCAAGCTAAGAGGTGGAACTTAAAAGGTAGAAAACCCAGAATTACTGAGCTTACACACTATTTTAATTGTGTTTTTTCATCATGTTGCTTCACTGTGTTAACATCTCACTCATCAAAATATGTTTAATGCTCTCATAAAACAATCCTTTCACTCAAGTTTGGTTTGAGACTTAATCCACCAAAATATGAGAATTTAAGAAAATTACAGCTTGAGTTTACCCAACCCTAGCAGTTAGTCGAACCTTTTATAAGATGACGAGTCAGGTAGATTAGGTTTATCAATGACACGAAACAGCACCATACATAAAAGAAGCAGGGCAGAAACACCAGACAGGTCGGACCTCCATGTTTAGCTATTTGAACATTTCAGTCATGTCTTGAAAATGACAACCGACATAAACAAGTTTGGTGATTTCAGATATCCTCGCAGTGCCTTCCCTGGAAGTGACAACTGTTGTTAGCACGATCAAACCCTACAAACCTCCCTTTGTGAAATTCACAGGTAGAATGGAAACAATGTTCCAGTTCTTACTAATCAATCATTTCAATAACAAACCTTATATGTCTGCTGATATTAACCAGTGTGTATGTGTCAGTGTGTGTCAGTGTGTGTCAGTGTGTTAGTGTGTGTGTGTGTTAGTGTGTGTGTGTGTTAGTGTGTGTGTGTGAGAGAGAGAGAGAGAGAGAGAGAGAGAGAGAGAGAGAGAGAGAGAGAGAGAGAGAGAGAGAGAGAGAGAGACCGACCTGCAGGCATCACTGTTCTCACTGCCACTTTCTGTGCTCCCTGACTGACTGGAAATCTTGGAGCCTGTTTCTGTCTTGGTGTCCTGCTGCTGATGTTCAGGCAGCAGCAGCAGAGCATTCCTCAGGCAGATGGCTGCAAACTCCATACTGGCAACTGGGATAGCTGCTGACTGGCCCTCACTATCCAAACACAAAAACACACAGGGCTTGGGATGGTTCTGGGCAAGGGGAACATCAGCAGTATTAGTCACTAAGTAGATATCAGTTAGTCAGTGTTACTATAGATGTAGTGAATATTTCACTCAAAGGACATATAACATAGGTTCAACCGATTCATGTCAACATACAGAACAACCATACTGTATAAGAGATAATCCCATACAATCAATTTACTGTTTCAAAGAACCTAAAAAGTCCATTCAAGCATTTTTTTTCTTATAGCACCTTCAATGTCAAATCATGTACCTGCATATGTTTGATGAGCACTTCTTAAATGCATTCTGTGCAGTTGTGTCATCAAAGTGAAAATCATGTAATTACAGAGAGCAAAGTCCAGTAAAATGGCAATTATAACCAGTGAAGCGATAGTACAGTAGGTGAATTTTCGGAACTTTGGTCAGAGTTACTCCAGGCTCAATTGGTCCAAGTTCATGCTTTAGGTAATGAACAAACATGAGACGGAAACTGACCTTTTCGCTTTTGGCAAGTGAGCAATGTTTAACTATTTTTTTAAGTAGAAAACCAACATTAACAATTTATCATTGTGTCAGCATCTTAAATGGAGCACTGCTGCATTCTGTTGGACAGTAAAAGGTAAATGCATAAATAAGCAGTTCCTTTAGTGACGTTCAGGCAAGGGGGATACACTTGTTGGAGTTGACACTAGGCCTGTAGCGATAATCAATAAATCAATTAATCGTACAATAAATAAAAATGAGCTCGATAATTTTGCCGGCCTCGATAATTGCCATTTGCATGCTTGTATGTTTTCCTTGTGTCTCTCACGTGAACCCTCTTGTCAGTCACAGGACATACTAAAGGGTTAGGGTTACTGTTTTTGGTTGTGTGTAATTCAAGTGCAATTTTTGCTAACAGAGACTGAGAGTCCTTTTTATTTATTGTTTCCGGTTGCTTTGTTTATTTATTTTGGATATTTAAAATGTCTTCTTCACATTCCAATTCCAATGTTAAATATTCATTAGAAAAAAAGTTTATTGATCTTTGAAAGGGTGTACTTGCATTATTATGCCATTATCATTATATTAGTCGAAAAATGGTCTCAAAATGACAATATTATTGTTTATCGCAATAATTTCTGGGACAATTTACCGTCCAGCAAAATTTGTCATCGTGACAGGCCTAGATGACACTGACCTGTAGATAGTATTCTGGGTAGACTGGGATGCCAGGACAATCTTGCGATGGTAGCCCTGCCCGACAATAGACTGAACTATACCTTTCTTACAAGGTAAACCTTTGCTCTCCTGCTCCAACCCCTGAAAACATAAACACAAAAGACACAACATTAAAAAAATTCAGATAAAAGAAAAATCCAACAATGCCAAAGGTTAAACTCAAATAATGATCTACATCAGTGGAGTCATACCCCTTTGTTAGCAGATATGCAGCACTCTGCGAGCCGCAGCCACAGTCGAGGGTTGGAATGGTAAACCTGTACAGCCTCCATCAGGCACTCAAACGCTGCCAGAGGCCTGCCAATGTGCAGCAGCTGAATACCACAGTTATACAGCAGCTCATAGCGCTTGTTGGCTAGTAGAGCACACATGGGGATGCCAGTGAAAGTCTTAGCTGGATATTAAAAGGTAACAAGAGAAGAGAGGGATTTGTTATTCTCTAGAATGCACATGTTAACAATACACTGGCTCAGTTTAAAACTAAAATAACAATATTAAACAATGAGTGTGTTTACTGAATAAAGGGCAGTCCACACCAAGAATTATGATTATAACTAGAAAGAGAACTATGAGCGCCCTCACTGCTAAACGATATCATTCTGCAGTGCTGAGCATGTGTTGCTCACTCCAGCTGTGGAAGCTGGGGAACATTAATATTGATGACCTGTTACTCTGCTGTGTGGTTAACAGAGAAACAAAAAGAGAATCCACCCAGAAGGACATGGTTTTATTAAATTCTTCTAGGGCTGCAGCTATCGAATATTAGCTGGTGTTAATAACTAGATGCTTTCGGTCCAGATGTTGAATCATTGTTGACGTGCTGTTGTGGTATGCCAGTTCTGCTTTGCAGTAGACACGTTGCACTTTGTTATCTTCTGTTTTAAGTGTAAAATGATCCCAAACTTTGGACATTCTATCCTTATGAACAGTATATAAAATACTTAAGTGACCCCATTAGCACCAGTGACCGTTTGGCAGTAAATTGGTGTTTTTGTGTGTAATTTGCAGCTTCATATGGTTCATTTAAGCGTTTCATAACTTGCCATCAATTATCTCACATAAGAGGTCAGCCACAGATTCAGAAACCAGAATTACAATCACTCCTGCAACATTATTTTATGGGAAAATGTCCCTGAAATCAAGTGATGGCCCTGTTAAACGGAGATGGATTCTCATTGGCTGGCTATGTTTCTATCGTTGATCTAACCACTCTGAAAGTGATCCCAACAATATCACTCACGTCTGTCACTGTCCTTATTGTTGTGGTGTGGATTGAAGTTACTGTTGTAATCATTGTTTCTGGTGTGGATGGCCCTTAATTCTACGTTATCAATACTTAGTATAATCTTCATCATCATCTTAGAACACTTAAACAAGACATGTGCATATTCCTTGCAACAAAGCAGTACTCAATACAAATTCTGCTCCTGTGGGTTTGAAATATGACCTTGTAGACTTGAAAAGCCATTTCACATGAAGATAAAAGAAACATTTTCTGACTTTCCTGCAGTGGGATCTCTCCACACAGACAGTTTTCATTTTCTAACTGGATATCTTTCTCCGAGATTATTGTCCACCAAAAGTATATATTTATATTTTCTTAAATGCTGCTGTGCAAAGTAGACAGTTTGGATTCCAATTTTGACCATTTAAACAGTGAAAAATTCAGGCTTCTTTTAGATGCTTTGAAGCAAAGCTAGGTGAAGCTAGAAACCAGTGTACCCTCTGTCCACCATGGACTCAGGTACTGTCTTCTATGAAGGTGTTTTCCAGCCTACAGGATCTGAGTACTTGCTAAAATCATTTAGTATCACTTTAAAGCTCATCAGGTTCATTCAAGAAACAGTACTTGCTGTGACCCACATTGCCCGTTGCTTCCGTCTCCTAGCTGTGCGCATGTGTGGTCATTCTCTTGCAGTGCCTTCTTGAAGTAGAAAATGCCTAGATTATGTTTCCCCATTGCAAAGTGAATGCAGCCCAGATTGTTCCAGAACATACATCGAACACATTCACCTGAATGAGACAGGACACAACAACAATCCATTAAGTGGCCAAAAATCATCAGATGTTTCAGTGACATCTTCAGTGAAGACAGTATTTGAAAGCACTATTTAGCTATATTAACAGTACAAATCATGGTTTTTGACACCAGGCTTATCAGAGGAAGCCATCAGTCATGAGAGGTGCAGTAGTTGTCACCTGTCTTGATGGGTCCAGGATGCTCTGCGATGTTGGAACTGTTCAGCAGCTTCACTGCTTTCCGGTAGTTTCCTCTCAGGTACTCAAAGTTACTCTTGAGGAAGAGTGAGGGTGCAGACTGATGGATGTGATGGGAAACACAAGTCAGAGAGAAAACCAGGAGAGGGTATGCACTGATTTCACTTATCCACATAGTTCCCTGAACATCGAACTATAAAGCAAGGATCCTCTTCACGACTTTTGCAAAGAACAGACACAGTTAATCAGATCTACTCCACAGTGGGTGTGTTGCTGAGGACCAATCAAAGTGCAGTGTTGAGTGGGAAGTTGTCTTGACTAGAAGTGTTAACGATGTCATTAAAAGACAATATTTAGCTGATCCGAAGCTCTCCAATATGGCGGCAAGACATACATACAGCGACAGTGTACAGCAGCCATTCAGATGTAGTTTTTCTAGACAACCGTTCATCTGAGCGACTTCACACTTGGCGGGTGTGTAGCTGAGGACCAGAGGAAGTGCAGTGTCGAGTGTGAAGTTGTTTAGACACACAACACGTTTAATGAAGTTCAAATAAACAAACAAATAGTTTGGCGCACAGCTCGCAGTTAATAACAACACAGTCACATCACATCAGAGCAGGGCTTCAGGGCTCTGACTGACTGAACAGGACAAAGGCATGCATCCCTCTCAGTCAAGCTGCCTGGGAGGCAGTTTAATGAGCCCGCAGGAGTGCAGACATGTTGGTGAACAAAATGCTTCAGTTTGACTTCCTTTTATTAAGATCAGGCATCTGACAAATAGGGTCTACAATTATCATTATTCATATTTTATAACAAAGGAGCAACGTGGAAATTAGATAATGATGATGAAATGATTTACTACAATACTGAAAAATTAAGACAACTTTTTTATATTTATCTAAACAAATGGTTATATCAATCGAGTAATTAAAATAAACCTTTAAAACGTTGATTGAAATAAGTCATTAGTCATGAACCGACTAATTACAAAAAAACTATTGATAGATTAAGCGCTAAAATAACTGTTTGCTGCACTATAGACTAACCAGAGAGAAGGTGAGGTTAACCCCCTCTCTCGACGACAGTCAGTGTCAGGTGTGGAGTAGTTTGGATGAGTGGGTCTCAAGAAAACTAAGCAGCAACAGCAGTCTTCATTCTGTCAGTATGAAAGCTTTACAAAGTATGGCTTCACTTTGCTAAGCTTGAGTTGATTCTTTTGCAGTCCTTGATATCACAGCTCTGTCATTCTAGTAGTTTGTATGTAATATGTTTGCCACTTGGGGGGGAGGGACCATGATGATTGTAAAAACATTAAGACATCACATGCTGGTTTGAACAAGACAATGGAATAGCATTAACAGAGACCGAGACTCACGTTTCCTGCTGTGTTCATCACTGATTTGATCTCCCTTTTACAGGCCTTGGAGGATTTCATCTGAATGTAGGCTCTCACTTTGTACTGTAAAAAACAAACATCAATCACAGACAACAGGATGGAGACTGAAACAGAAACAGTACATGTAAAAATCTAGAGGTAACTTGCCTGATGCATCTTTGATTTAGCTGCCTCAATCATGGCTGTGAACTCTGCTTTCTGGTTCGCTCCATCTTTGTTTGAACTGTTGTTCTGAGCACAGCACACAAACAACAGTCATCTGGATGTTTATCTGAGAGATTTCACATTTCTCTTGAGAGAGAACATCTCCTACCTCTCCCTTGCCATTCTTGTTGCTTCCTTGAACAGACAGCTTGTCCAGCACGGCCAGCAGATGGAGGGCCTTCTCTGGTTGGAAGGTGAGCAGGTACAGATCCACCAGCAGGAAGCACACAGCCTGAGCAAACTTCTCTTCTAGGACAAACACCATGATGAGTCAATGTCAAACTCAAGGTTGACACATGGACCTTAGAAAGCATCTATTCATCACTGGTACAGCATAGTCAACTCTATTAATTCTTTTTTTTTTTTACATGATTTTCTTTCTTTTTCCTTTTTTTTATTGAACAATCTGTGTTAGTGAAGTTAATAACAATCTTTATTAACTTCATTACAATCGTTGACCTGAAGATTCTATCTCTCTCTGATTAGTTACAGTGAAAATAGTCAAATAGAGTAACTATTTAATAGTATTTAATATACACAGACATTGTGATGGTGTTGTGTTATATATTCAATATTAGATCAACTGAAAACAGATGAGCAAGCTCTGGCTATGACAGACTACATATGACTTGAATGCCACACCTATCAGCCTCCGGTACAATCATTTGCTACAACGTTTAACAATACAACAGGACTGCAAAGACTTAACAGTAGCCCATGTTTCCTATCACTAACACCAGTGGAGAATTACTTTATGAAAGAAATATCTTTAATGTGATACTTGTGACACCTCTCTTAGTTTAGTTTACATTGAAAAACATGATATTGATTAAAGTCTGTCATGCATGTATGGCTACTGTAAATCTAACATTAACATAAAGCAGTTGCCTGTTTGTGTCAGTTTGTTTACTTGAGATTAAGAGGAAGAGGGAGATTAAGAGGATTTAGATATTTTCAGCAGAAGTGGTCCTCAACTGATAATGAAGACTAGCGCATCCTCCATGCAAAATGGTGACAAAATAAGGTATGTTACTGTGTTGAAAAATTCAATAAACAAATTAATTTTTTTTTTTTAAAAATGGTGACAAAGTTCAGCCGATAACAATGGTTTGTACAAGGTCCCTGACCGTTAGTGAAGACACTGATCTCAAATCATGACTTAAATTCCCCATAAACCTCGTTACTTTCCTATTTAAGGACCAACTTGACCAGTCCAGTCCATCAAACTACAGAAAGGGCCCAACCCAGGAGAAACTGCATTAGTAAGATTTCACAGATCTTATACGGTGATAGACCACACCCCCAATAAAACTCAGGCTGCATGATATTGTAACAAGAAAATCATAAGGATAATGATAACTGGAGATGATCATTTTTGCATCACAATTTTCATTTTCACTGGAAAAAAAATTGCTCTGTGCCAAACAAACATTTTTTTTGTTTGGCACAGTTTGTAAGGCAGGACATCTCTGCAGTGCTGCAGTACTCCATATAATGCTACTAGGCACATATTTTCATCTTATTTAGATTAATTGTGCAGCTCTTCTTACAACTAAGATATATTCTTAAAAGCAGCACCTGCTCACACAATCACTAACTATTATGTAGTTTTGTTCTTGATAAAAGTTTTAAAATTCCAATCAAAACTGCAACTGTTGATCAACTGACTGATAATCTAATCAAACACATCAGCAGTAGACTTTACTAGACCCATGTTAACAACTTCAACATACCAAATGGTTCCAGAAACTGGTATAGCCTTTCCCCTATGGAGATGGCTTCAGAGAACTGCCGCATATGATAGTGGATGATGGCTTGATTATAGTACAGCAAGCTATTTTCAACATCGTCCAACCCATCAACGTCCTCTGCTGATGTGTGAACCTGAAAAATATGGACAGAATGAGCAATCAAGTGTTGTATTTGAACTTCACTGAAAACAAATTCATCTGAAAGCATTGCAATAACACAACACAAATATCAACAGTTACCTGGTTCTTCATTGCCATGAGAGACTGCTTCAGAGTCCCTGTGGTAGTCTGACCGCTTTTGTAAAACTTAACGACAGCTTTATTCATGGTGATCTTGTAGTCCTCTTTGTTGAGCTCCTGCAGGGCTTCAAGGTGTTTGAGAGACTCGTCGTACTTCCCAGCCTGTAAGGAACACAGAGGCCCGTTTCACCACATTTGACAGATGTCCTTCTTGGATCTTAAAATCTTAAAATGTGTCACTAATATGGGTGTCACGATACTCCAAATCAAGGTCAAGGTCAAGGTAAACTTTATTATCCCACAGGTAGGAAATTCATGTGGTCACCATTGCACATTACATTGCTCTATACTATACAGCATTAAGGAAAAACATAACAAAGCATTTAAGAGAAAATAAAAGAAACAATAACAGGACAGACAAAACAGTATGAACATTGAGGAGACAAGTATGTGTGAATAAATAAAATAGTTGAATATTCATTTGAAATAGTTTGCAATACTTAGGAATTTTGTTGTCTAATGTTGTACAGTCTAATTGCTGTAGGCACAAAAGGCTTGTTGTACCTTGTAGTCCTAATTTTCCTCTGCAGGATTCTGCCACTTGATCTCCTACTTCTTAAAAAAGTCAGGTGAATAGGGTGGGTTGAGTCATTTAGATCTGTCTTTTTAAAATGAGGTCATTGTGCAATTGAGCAAAATCCTCGATTCAATTACATTTTCGATTCTAAGGTCACAGTACGGTTTGATTCTCACATTTTGTTTTTAAAGCACAGGTTGCTATGCCATTTTTAGACTAGACTTTTATGCAATATAATATCTGACCTTTGTTCGCAATGTACCACACTACATTGTCAAATTCAAAACATTTATTAACAACATAATATAACAATAACTTATATCTTCAGTCAATTGGAAACTTAATAACCTGCCATCTAGTTTCTGCAGAGCTTGCACACTGTGGCTTTTTTGTCGACAACGTGAACGTTGTCAACATAACTAACTGGAAATCCAAAACACTTCCACACTGGCGACTTCAGTGAAAGAGGAGGGGGTTCAAGTTCTGTCTATGGGTCTCCTGCATCTGCAGCTGCCATTGTTGTAAGAGTGGCGTAGTGATGCAACCGTCACGCTCTAAACTTTCAGGAATAGGGCGGTGCATGAGGTGTGTGTGCGTAAGATGCGTACGGTGTGAAAGGCGTGAGTGGGCGAGCGAGAGTGAGGGAGTGTGCGTACGTGCAGACAGTGAATGAATGGGAGAGGAAGGAGAAGCGAAAGGAGTAGCAGTAGTAGCGACAGCAATAAAGCGTACAATATAGTCTGCAGTTTGGCTGTGAATAAAGGCGACGGCTAGATACAGCAAAGCTCCCTGGTATTATTTCCTGACCAGCTTAACACGTGAAAGTGGTTCACCCTGAAGGTAAACACAAACTTCGGCCCTGGAGGAAATCATCTCCCCTGTGCTTCCCAACCACGGTCGGGAGCCGAACAGGAATGGTGTAACACCATGCTATCGTTTGGCTGGCTGTAGCTAATAGCTACTGGCTTAGCTAGTAGCTAAGTTAGAGGAGGTTGACTCACAGCACTTCAACACATGTGTTTTTTTTGCGATTGGCAAGCCGACCGGACGTGATGAGGGGGCCTGGCAGCATCGACGATTCCATTTTATAATTTGAAGTTTGAGATTGTGACTTAATTTCGGTCGATTTCGATAGTCACTAACCATAACAAGGTCCATACTTATATGAGCTCTATAGATTAATCACTGATCATCCTGCTGACTTTTAATAACGATGATTCGGATATTATCGCAAAGATGGTTTACAGCGGCACTATTTGAGGAAAAGTGAATTGCCAAGAAGGAATTTTACATTCCCAATGTCTGACCTGTTAAACAAAGCACTTTCTTTCTCCACTTCATTAGTTTTTACAATTTAGTTTCTACAAAAAAGAATTATAATTACAAAAGTACAGGAATAAACAATGCACCTGTTAAATCTCAGAAGTAGGTTGTAAATTTGATTCTCATGAACTTCCTCTGCTTTAACAGCCTGGGTTACATTGTTTTTAATGAAATACCAATATTTTAGAAACTGAGATCGGCTCAAGGTGCTGCACTGACAGATGTCTTCTCATGTTATGATTGGCTATATGCCAGTGGTGTAGAGGCAATCTTTATCTGACCCTAAACAGGTGTTTCTTGTCCCTATACAAAACGGACACAGCGTTGTCTCATTATAAAATAGACATAAAAAGACTTGTTTTTTTGGCCAGACAGTGTAGATTACTAATTCGCTGAGCTCTCTATAGGATAGGCAGTAGGGCTGGGTATTGTTAAGAAGCTCACGATTCAATTCGATTTCGATTCTTTAGCTCGCAATTCGATTCAATATCGATTAGATTCAATATTGATTTAAATGCTTCGATATCGATTCAGTAATAAGTAGTAATAAACAAATAATTCATTGAGTACCTGTTGATATCTTTTTAATTAAAAAAAGTAATCTTAAATTATAAATCTTTCCTCTAGGAAGTTCTAGTTGGAATTGAAATGTAAACAAAGGCACATGATGTGTTTAGTTATAAAATAGTGCAACCATAGTTTTGTTTCATTCAGAAACCATTGTTTCTGGGACTGCATGGTACATTTTTGTCTGACAAAAACATAGACATAACCGCGGTCCCTCTGCCCTCCGGCTAGACGCGAGGGAGTAACACGTTGACCCCCCTCTCTCCCCGGAGGAGAGTGCTACCCACGGGCGCACGGTGCAGCGGCCAGGGTGAGACCAGCTGTGCTGGGAGTTTACAGTCTCCGAAAGAGCGGCGCCCACATAGATCTCCGTTAAAGATTTCTGTATCCACACCTGTATATAGGTTGGCCAATATTATCAGCCAATATTGGCACAGATATCACAGACATACAGGTTTGGCATTTATGTTGTCCAATATGTACCCATGTTAGAGTTTTCAATGCAGAAAGAGACGCTTGGGATAACTTCAATTTCCCAGTGAAGTTTAACATTTCAGTGTACTGGTGTCATCATAGACAAAAGTTTGTTTTTAAACTGTAAAATTTTCTGCCTTCGGTACATATCTTTGTCACAACTGTTTGACACTCACATTTGAGGGATCACTGCAAAAAAACTGCACCTGTATCGGCCAATACAGGTGCAGACTCAACAGTATCTATCTATATAACTACTGTAGCATAATATGTAATCATACTCCACTGATGGAGTTTGGTGATATGACAATCACTTCTCTGTGAAAAGATAGTCAACAGGCAGAGATTCTGCCATGCAACAGTGGTGTCAACAACGGGTTAGTAAGGTGGCTCAGTGGTTAGAACCGTAGCCTCACAGCAAGGAGGCCTGAGGTCAATTCTTGGCAAGGACAGAGATTAAGTTAACATGGTTTACAGTTTGTATGATTGTGAGAGACAATAAATAACAGAACCCTGCCCTGTAAACTGATATTGAAGAGAGCCGCACTGTAACAATCGAGGGCTGAGGAAGCTTAAAATGAGTAAAGAATGGGTCATTTTGGTCAGCTTAATTTCAATGGCTCCTGATCCATAAAAAATTGCTGGCCCTTAATTAGTATCGGAACATCTCTATTGTTGATGCTTTATCAACTTTAAGAAAAGTGGTATGGATATTATAGCGTTTTATACCATTCCCATAAAGGTTGGCAAGTGTGACATTTTGAAATTAAGCCTGGTGTGACCCTATCTCTTACCCAGTGCGTATTGCTCAACTGCTAGTGCTAAATGTACAGTAGCTGAGCTGAACAGACCATGGGCCTCTTTTGATGGGTGTCAAGGTGTTATAGCAGAGAACTGCCGAAGCTGTTGTGGATGGCTTTTTGAGTATGTAAGGAAAGAAAGAGTATGATATACCGAAAACGATTCATATGCACTGGCTGCCACTTCTTTCTCTTGGTCTGTCATTCCAGGAGACGATGAGCTGTCATGTTTTGCCTCATTTTGTTCTGTTGAAAACGAAAAGACAAGAAAAGTCAGTCTTACATAGCATTGGTCTCCAGCCAAGGCTAAAACTGCAACGGGGATGAGTTTCACTCGGTGCCACTTTATTAGGTAAATCTTTCTAATACTATGCCTTTATCCCCAGAATAGTATGAATTCACAGACTCAACACGGTTCCTCAGTGATTCTGTTCCATGTTGGCACAAAAACATCATGCGACACCCCTGTTTCACCACATCCTGAGGTGCTCTAATGGACTGAGATCTGGTGACCATGGGGGCCAATGGACTTCAATAAACTCATTCATGTTAATAGAGCCACCTGTGCTGTGAATTGGTCTGATATACAGCTGAAAAAAGACAGACATAAGAAGACAGACTGTGGCCATAAGTAGATGGCTGTAGCATAATATGTAATCATACTCCACTGATGGAGTTTGGTGATATGACAATCACTTCTCTGTGAAAAGATAGTCAACAGGCAGAGATTCTGCCATGCAACAGTGGTGTCAACAACGGGTTAGTAAGGTGGCTCAGTGGTTAGAACCGTAGCCTCACAGCAAGGAGGCCTGAGGTCAATTCTTGGCAAGGACAGAGATTAAGTTAACATGGTTTACAGTTTGTATGATTGTGAGAGACAATAAATCCTGATTCACATCTACATATTCTGTGGGAGTTCTCCCTTTAATACATATGTTTATATTACTTTTTTAATGCTTAATTATGGGGCTTAATTTGTGCCAGTAAAATATCCCCCACACCACCATCCTCACCAACACCATTGTCAGTACCAGCAGCCTGAACTGTTGACACAAAGCAGGATCCAGCCTGCATGTGGCAACAGAAATGAGAATTATAGAGCAGGAGATGTTTATCCACTCTTGTCTTGTTCAGCTGTGTGAGCCTGTGCCCACTGATGCCTCAGTCTCTCGTCTGCAACCAGTCTTCCTTTAAAGGGTCATTCCACCAGTTTTCCACATCAAAGCGCGTTCACATGTCTCGGAGAGAGATGCTGCACATGTGAATAAAGTAGTATAAAGCCTGTCTCCAGGGGAAGCTACAAGTAATCTGATAAATCCCCTGTAGTGATGTCACACTATGGCTAAGTTGACACCTGGATTTGAAAAGCAGTCCACTAGTCTAACATTGCACTACTACAACACTGTTGGACTCATTATGGACAGTTTAAAGACATATAACCAAAATAGACACAGTAGAACAGAGCTATCACTTTTTTCATTTCACACATTCTTCATCCTTTTCAAAACACTGAGCCTACATTACCCACAATGCAAGACAGCCAGAGTGAATTCACTGGAGGCAATTTATCGAATTACACACAGCTTCCTCTGGAGCCAGTACAGGCTTTCTACTTCCTTTTTACATATGCAGCATCTCCCCAGGGCATGTAAACACATGTTGCTGGAGTGACCTCCACAAATTTACCACAGCAACATGTGTTTTACATGCCTTCTAGTTGACATCTAGTTTGTTATTGTATTTTTACAAAAAATCTGATTTCATGTAAAACTGTTGGCATAAATAAATCCAGTCTTAAGAAAGGAAATATTTTACCGTCGTCTTCCACCGCAGTCCTTGACTTTAACTAGCATGTTGGATATTTAGCTTAAAAATTAGCTAGAGGATTAAAATAGTCACGTAGATAACTCCTCTCTTGAAACAAATAATAAAAATAGTATTTCTGTACAATAGTAGACAATACTTCATTCCAAGCCCATGCAGGGGAGTTCATGATGGCTGTGTGAAAGCTTTATAACCAGAGAAAAAAAATGAAATACCCGAAGTAGCCTATGACATAAGTATAAATATTACAGTATGATGTATATATAATATATTAATACAAAATAATTGCAGTTTTTTCAATAAAAAACTGGAGAAATAAAACACAGCTCTTTTTACTGTATTTTAGTGTTTTCTCTATTTTATATGAATATTAATGTGCAGAAATTATGAATATTTACATTTTGGCTTCCATGTCATGTGGCCCACTGACTTCTGAAAATAAAAAAATTCTCCAATGCTCAATAGGTTAACATGTTTTCAAGCAGCAATGTCAGCTTCCACACTATTTAGATTCTGAAATTCTGAAAATTATTATTATTATTTTTTTTTAAAAAAAGGGTAATTTAAAGGGTCATTTTTCAAAATGTTCAAAATCTCCCTATTTTTCACAACCCAATGTTGGCAAGTATGATTCTGGAAATAGTGGGACGAACAAGTGTGCACCCTTGATTACGCTACTATGGGAATGAATTACGAGATGTTTTTAACTCCGACGTGAATGGGTCAGAGGGTGTGTGTGTGTGTGTGTGTGTGTGTGTGTGAGTCGGAGAGCCGTGTGCCAGGCGGGTGTGTGTGTGCGCGCGCGCGCTGCTTGCAGCCAGCGACACCACGGAGCAATATGCATTGTGTTGAGCTGCTCCGTCACACTGCTATATGGACTTATTTTGGATTCACGTGAGACGACGTGTTACAAACACAGGTACAATCTGCAATACAACCATAAAGACCTACACGAACAATTCAAAACTAACGTTAGCCATCATTAACTGTATAGTTAATAATATGCAAACTTCAATATTTGTTTATTTATCGCAAGTTATATCGTTATCACAATATTGAACAGTGTTATCGCACATCGCAGATTTTTCTTATATCGTGCAGGCCTATTGGCAACATTCTGTGTGAACAACAGACTGGTGTGGTGAAATCCCAGGAGAGCAGCAGTTTGGAGATGCTGGCTTTAACAATCATTCCACAGTCAAAGTCACTTCCATCACACTTCATCCCCATTCTGCTGTTTGCTATGAGCAGTAACTGAAACTCCCGACCATGTCTGGGTGCTTCTAAGCATTTACTGCCTGCCTCACTATTGGTTCAGTTTTGATGAAGTGTGCCCTGTGTGCTAGAGGTGAAGAGATTTCAGCTGGACAATAAAGTTAGGTCGCAGCGTTGCTCCCATGCTTTGAACTGTTCGCTGACGTAAGTAAGTCTAGATAGATAGATAGATAGATAGATAGATAGATAGATAGATAGATAGATAGATAGATAGATAGATAATTGATTTATCCCGAGGGTAATTTTGGAAACAATTACATTACTTACGTGGAAGGTATGTCAGAGGCAGGCAGAGATCATCTGCGAGCATTAAAAAAAACAAAAAACTTCAGAGTATTTTTTTTCAACAGAAATCTCAGGGTAAATGTCAGATTTTATGAACTTGTTGGGAAGCACGAATGGGACGAGACCCATGCTGAGCATCACTTCTGCCTCACAACAATTACTAATCGCATTAGCCATTTTCACCTAAGCTAAGTCTGCAGCCATAAATCTGTTACAGCAAGTCCATCAGCCAAGATCTGAGGAGCCCAGCCAACTTTACCATCCAACTCTGACAGAGCTGTGTCCAGCAGAGTCAATAAATGTCTTATCTAAAAGCTACCATGAGAAAACAATATTACTGTAGATCACAACAAACGTGTAAGGCACTGCTGATGGATACATGTTTTCTTTTGTTTTGTTTTGTAAAAACAGCTTGCAGCTTTTATTTGTAGACTGCTGCAGTCTGATAGTTGGATGGACTTTCTGAAAAAAAGGGTAATTTAAATAGAGAAAAAGTAGCCACATGCAGAAATTTAGATACATGCCATAAACTGAGATGCATCGAGAATCGTTTGCATATGAATCATAATCTAATCGAATGGTGAGTCCAGTAAAGATGCACATGTGTACTGTGTGCACAGTACATGAGCTGACAGTTGACCTTAAATTGAGAACCTTATTCAAAACTGTGACATGTGATGTCCCCGCTCTGGTGTCGCTCTTTACCGAAATCACGTCACTCGAGAGCCGTTTACATCGCTTCTCCACGACACACGACACCCGCAGCTGGCAGTTACTAATGAACCGGTGAACTACCGTTAAGTTAATGTTACTGTGGGCAGGAGCGCGTTGGGTTTACGCTAGCCTTAGATAGTGTTACTGCTCGGTGTGTGTGTGTGTGTGTGTGTGTGTGTGTGCGTGTGTCGATAATTTACTAGAGGAGCTCCGGACGGTACCGACAGAAGCCTGCATGCATTTTTGGCTCGCTGATGCTCGGCTCAGTTAGGAAGGAGGTCCAGAATACACTGCTGTCTGAAGTTTCTCCAGAACACGTCCTCGAGCATCATGCATCACGGCTAGGCTATCGTTCAACGGCGCAGGCGTCCCGAGAGGCTCTCCTCTGGTGGGCACCGAGCACAGCACAACCTTACCATCAACCGAGGGTTACATGAGCGATTCACTTCAGGGTACAATACATTCTTCATGTGACCATTTAGGCGTAAAGGTGCATCTGTTCAAGGAGTTCAAGCTAGCTCAAATTGGCTACAACTACAGTTAGCTATCCAGCTACCTTTAGCTGACACTCACCTGTATGTTCTGCCATTTCTGGGACCGTTTTATGGACGGTAAGAAATCCTGTCTTCGTAGTTAAGATTAGATTAGATTAAATTCCGCGAACCGGCGCAAAGAGTGTTAAATTAATGCGTGAATATTCAACATTCAGTGTTTCACACATAAGATGGCTAGCCACAATCTGTCCTGTCCGCTCCAAACAGATTCTTCTTTGCTGTCTAATTGCGGTTTGCAACCAGCGCTCTGTAGCGCACTGCCGCCCCCTCATGGACATGTCAGGACATGTCAGGACAATTTGAGGTTTGGTTAGTAATTTCAAGGCGCACTATGTAGTTGTAGAGAAAGGAGATTTATTTTTATAAACGTATATATGAGAATGTTAAAGAATCTTAAGCCTGAGAGACTGACTGAGATTCTCCTACATGTGTGCAGGCAGGAGTTCAGGATGGGAGGGCACATGAGCTGGGTGTGCCCTGAACTTCCTTTGTGTGGGGCCATGCTGCTACACTAGCAAGTTTGTTTGAACTTACTCTGATAGTTTGTTGTTTATTGTTTATATCGTTTAAGTAATTTCTACGTGCATCCAATTTTTTAATGAGTATTTGCCTTCTTACCGTACTGTGGTGTATTATTTTGGCAATGTTTCATACCTATATGTACTTAACTGTGAGAAGCTTAACCCTGCAAGTAACCGTACTGTTCTATATTTAGATTTAAAATTCTTGTGTATAATGTTTTAACTTACCCTTTTTGTTTTCGATTTATTGAATCAGAGTGCAAAGCTTAAAGAGTCGTTAACCTTATGGGGCGTTCAGACCAAACGCGATAGACGCGAATACAATCGCTTCAGACGCTTCATTCGCGCCGCTTGATCATTTTGGACAATTCGCGTCATTCGCGTCATTCGCGTCATTCGCTTCATTCGCGCTTGAGAAAAAAAAGACGACGCGCTTGCCCACTCATTTTGCCAAATTAGCTTCTAACTAAATTAAATACTACAATAAACATTCACACAAACTGGAAGTGGTATCCTGCAAAGGCGGATAATGCTATAAAAGTGCTAAGTGATGCTAACATTTCATAGAAACACTTCAGTAACGTAGTAAAACAAGCCACAGATATCTTCAAAACTTACCAGAGAGTCCCACCTCCTCAGCGACTTTCACCCATGCCTCCTCTTTTTTAAATTTGTCCCGGTTGAACACCGCAGTGGTTTCATACAGCACCGGCTGCCCACAGACAGCTATTATCAGCTTCTCCTCCATGTTGCTATGAGCGACCGTAAACAACCGTACGTGAAGGAAGTGACGTCGTCGGCTTGAACTCGTCGCTGATTGGATGTCGCGGCGCGATGCCGCCTGAAAAGTTGGATATTTTCAACTTTATTCGCGTCGCTCCAGACGCTTCATTCGCGCCGCGCCAGACGCTCCAGACGCTTCAGACGCTCCAAACGCTTCAGACGCTTCATTCGCGCCGCGCCAGACGCTCCAGACGCTCCAGACGCGCCGCGCCAGACGCTCCATTCGCGCCGCCGGCGCCTGAATCGCGTGTCATCGCGCCATTTACATTGATTTTCAATGTAGAGTTGACGCTCCATTCGCGTCTATCGCGTTCGGTCTGAACGCCCCATAAGTGGCTGCATTCATCATGTAAGCTACATTTTTTTCTCATGCACTTGTATACTATGTATTACTTTGTTATGGCACCTATGGCAATATATTGATTTATGTTCATGCATTTTACAGAAAATCCTCAATCCTACCTTCTATCCATCCTATTATTCAATCATCCATTCTCAGTTATCACTAATTAATGGTTAACTGGCTCTTGTATCCTTGTGTTGTTTGTGCACACCAGTCAGGTGTTCTAAGGTCCAGTCATCCCTATAAGCACTTTGGCTTATAGGGATGACAATTTTATTTATACAGCCCAAAATCGCAATCACATTGCCTCAATGGGCTTTAAAATCTGTACAGTGAACAACATCCTCTGTCCTTAGACCCTCGATTCGAGTGAGGAAAAACGTCACATGTTGATGGAAAAAAAAACAACCTTTTAACAGGGTAAAAAAAAACAATGGAAGAAACCTCAGGAAGAGCCACAGAGATGTTCTCAAGTGGGCATGAAATAACACTATGATCAGACCGCTGCGAAGCGAGGGTTTCAAACCGGGGATAAAGTCCTTGTTTTACTCCCTGTATTAGGTTCAGCTCTCTCTGCAAAGTTTTCAGGTCCCTATGATGTCCTCATGCGTCTTAGCGAATATGACTATGTCATCGGCACCCCTGACAGACGGCGTAAATCCCGGGTCTGTCACGTTAATATGCTAAAACTGTACCATTCCCGAGAGACTGCACCGCTTGAGTCTGTTAAACCTTCACCTCCAGTTGTTTTCTGTGCATCAGCGGTAGTGGGAAACCCACCAGAGTCTGAGGACGCACCCGTTAATGCGGACGGGTTACGTCCACCTCACCCCGCTGCGCAAAGTGCTCGCCTGCCCAACACAGAAATGTTAGAAGCCTTGCCGACAAAACTCAACCACTTGTCTCTCAACCAGCAGGATGATGTGGTTAATTTAGTGACAGAGTTCAGATGTCTGCTTAGTAATGTTCCCACGCAGACCACTCTCATAAGGCATGACATAGATGTGAAGGATGCGAAACCCATCAAGCAGCACCCATACCGCATCAACCCCGTAAAACGTGTGCTAATGAAAAAAGAAACTGATTACCTTTTACAACACGGTTTAGTGAAACCCAGTTCCAGCGCGTGGAGCTCGCCCTGCCTGTTAGAGGCTAAATCTGATGGTTCATCTCGCTTTGTGACGGATTTTCGCAAAGTTAATTCTGTGACAGTCCCAGACTCATATCCTTTACCTAGGATGGAGGACTGTGTGGATAATGTGGGGAACGCAAATTACGTTAGTAAGTTGGATTTATTGAAAGGGTATTGGCAAGTCCCTCTCACCGAACGCGCTTCTGAGATATCTGCTTTTGTGACACCCGATCAGTTCTTGCAGTACAATGTCATGGCATTCGGCCTGTGTAATGCTCCAGCCACCTTCCAGCGCCTAGTAAACCAGGTCCTGGGTGACATCCCTAACTGTAGTGCGTATTTGGATGATCTTGTTGTGTACACTTCCACTTGGGATGAACATCTGAAAGTGTTAAGACAAGTATTCACACGTCTGGCCCAAGCTTCTCTCACCCTCAATCTAGCAAAGTGTGAGTTTGGGAAAGCTACAGTGATCTATTTAGGACATCAAGTGGGTCAGGGTCAGGTACGACCTGTGGATGCCAAAGTAGAAGCCATCACTCAGTACCCGGTTCCAACCACCAGACGAGAGCTGCGCAGATTTTTAGGAATGGTGGGTTATTACAGAAATTTCTGTCGCAATTTCTCCACAGTCGTTTACCCTCTTACATCTCTGCTCAGCCCAAAGGTCGAATTTGAATGGACTCCCGAGTGTCAAAATGCGTTTGACAGTGTTATGTCGCTCCTCTGCCATGCTCCTGTCCTCGCCGCTCCTGATCTCTCTCGACCTTTTAAACTAGAAGTTGACGCCAGCGCTGTCGGGGCCGGTGCTGTGCTGCTGCAGGAAGATGCGCAAGGAATAGACCACCCTGTCAGCTATTATTCGCGCAAATTTAACAAATATCAAGCTAACTACTCCACCATCGAAAAAGAAACCCTCGCTCTGCTACTCGCACTGCAACACTTCGAGGTATATGTTGGGTCCAGTCCTTTGCCAGTTCTCGTCTACACTGATCATAACCCACTTGTGTTTTTGTCGCGCATGTATAATCATAATCAGCGCCTAATGCGGTGGGCTCTCCTGGTGCAAGATTTCCCGTTAGATATACAACATAAGAAAGGGTCTGAAAACATGTTTGCAGATGCCCTGTCCAGAGCGTAAGTATTTTGTGTGCATATCATATTTTGATTAGTGTCAACAAACTTGTTAGTTTGTGTTTTAAGGGGGGGGGTGTCACGGCCCTTGGCTGTTATGCCCTGCCCCAGAGTGTCTGTCATCCTGTTCTCGTATGCAGATGGAGTGTGCCAGCCCTTGCTCCTGATTGGTGTCTCTGGTTCCTGCCTGGTCTAACCCAACCTACTCATCTGCCTCGGTCTACCTGCCCTCCTGCGCTGTGATTGGGTCGTGCTGCTCCAGTTTAACTGCCCAATCTCACCTCAGCTCGTTCCCAGTACCACCTGTTAAAAGTCAGCAGCAGTGAGTCACTCGAGGGCACTGTGATTTCATGTGAGCAGTTGGCCCCTTTGTACTCCTGTAGGTTGCTGCCTTGAGTCTTTGTTCGAAGGTTGACTGTCTTGTGTATTATTTGGTAGCCACTTTGGTTCAGCCTGAGCGCCGAACTTTTGCCTTCTCCTGTTGTTTTGGGTGTGTGACCCTCGTTGACGGCCTTGAGCCAATTTTTAGTTCTATTGCTTTAAAAGCCTGTTTTTGCATACTTAGGGGTGCTATTCCAGTTCTGTATTTTGGTTTGTCTTTTGTGTTTTATTTGGGAATAGCCCCCTCCTCCCTTAGTTTGTCCTGTTTGATTTGTGTTAAATTTACCTTCCTTATTAATAAAACAATTTAATTTTGCTTAACCTATTCCATCCGGTTATTTATGTTATCTCCCCTTTCCCCAACGAGCTGGGGGTCGTAACATAAGTGGGGGCTCGTCCGGGAGCCCCCACTTACTTCCACAGACATGCAATAGATGGCGCGTGTACAGAAAAGAGCAACAAATCACAGTTTACAAGTTAAGTTAACAGAAAGTCTGATACAAGTTATATGTAAAGTGAGTGGATCCAGGAGACGACTGAGCAGGACGAGGCATCACCAAGTGGTGCCTGAGCCACACGACCTCCTGTCCACCATGGTGACCTGGAAGAGGGCAGGACACACAAGATCATTAGTATTAGACAGCGTAATGCCCGAGTTGGAATATGGAATATGTGGTGTAACGAGATCTGACATGTACGACGGGGCAAGGCCTTTTACAGTTTTGTATGTCATCAGCAGCACCAAAAATCTGATCTTAGATGCACTGGGAGCCAGTATAGACGCTAAGATTGGTGTAATATGATCAAATTTTCTTGTACATGTTAAGACTCTGGCTGCAGCATTCTGAACCATCTGAAGACTTTTAGTGCCCTCACATGGAAGGCCTGAAAATAAGGCATTGCAGTAATCCAGCCTAGATGAAACAAAGACATGAATCAGGATCTCTGCATCTGCGGTGGACAGAAATGTGTTTCCTATGAACTTCTATTATTAAAATGTCATCTATAGGTTTAGTGGATGAGATTAAGCTTGGTTGCTAAAAGTTGCATGCTGGGCAATTTGCGTAATTAGCATAATGAGGAAATTAAGGGGAGACACTACAGGTGAAGAATCGTGACCTTTTTTTTAATTAATATATTTCACCATTAAACTTCCCCAGTTGATTACTTACATTAAACAATCATTTTTTGTATTGAGGCATGAGGCATTATCTAATTAAATATGCGCTAATTTGTATACATTTCCAGAACATAAATCTAAACATTGTTTAAAGCCAGGATCAAAAGTCCTGTTTCATTTTGTTGACTTATTATAGCCAAAAGTTTTCACAGTGGGAATTTTGGATTCTCTTTTTATCACTCCATAAATAAGAAAATACTGTCAGCAGCCATAAAAAAAAACAATTTTGCCCTGTTTTTAGGAATAAAATGTTATATAAATCAGGCTACGAATGCTATATGAACAAACCCCTCTGTCAAAACCTTCAGAATATAGATAGGAATGAAACCGAAAAGTTTGGTGTCTATAAGTGCTACTGAAGTGGACATATTTGGCTCAGAGTATGAGAAAAAACTCATTTTGAGAAAACAGCCTTGTGAAGTGAAGTAAAATGAACACTTAAATGTGTATTTTGGATGTTTTCTTTCCACTAGTCTGAAAGAAGACATGTTATGGAAGCAAAATAACCCAAAATCTCAAAATCGACAGTGCATATGTTTCTCCTTAATCGCGAGAAACTGAAAATGGCTATAATTTTGCTTTTAGTTAACTTCGAAAGGTGATCCAAGAGTCTAAGTCCATGTTTGTGTTATCCAGAAATCCCAAAGTGCCGAATGTTTTATAACCCCCTCCTCCACCCTTCTATACATTTTTATACAATACATATCTTTAAAGGCTGTTTTCTCAAAATGAGGGCGAAAATTGTTTTTATGGCATTTGACAGTATTTTATGATTTATGGAGTGATAAAAAGAGATATCCCAAATTCCCTCTGTAGAAACCTTTGGTTATAATATGTCAACAAAATGAAACAGGACTTTTGATCCTGGCTTTATCCAATATTTAGATTTATGTTCTGGAATTGTATGCAAACTAGTGCATATTTAATTAGATAATGCCTCATTTGCATATTTAAACATACATTTTCAGAAAACTCATAATGCAAATAAATTACACTATTTGAGTAATTAGCATAATTAGTTAATAAAGGGGAGACACTACAGGTGCCCAACATGCAACTTTTAGCAACCAAGTTGAATTTCATCCGCTAGGCCTATATATTACATTTCAATCATAAAAGTTTATAGCAAACACGATTTCTGGGTCCAAGAAATTTCCAGTAGATTATTTGGGGAGACTCGGACGAGGTCGGGAACAAATCTGTTTGGTGTGTTCAGCTGCGTTGGAAGCTTTCGGAGCCGCGCGGACGTTGTCTGCTCCGACTGCACCCTCCTAGGGTCTATAATGCAGTGATGAAGGAGTCTACAGGCTCATTAGTACTATCTGAAGGAGAAAATCATTCCTTTGAGGACAACAATGCGAACATCTTATCCAGAGAAGACAGATGCTTGGAAAATATTACCTGAAACACAGTGCGAAAGTGGAATGTCAAAGGAAAATCAGCAATGGTCTCAGCATAACTCTCTGACAACCAGGGCAGGCCCGAGGCATAAGTGAAATAAGTGGCTGCTTGGGGCCCCCTGGCCACCCGGAGCCACTGGTAGTTGGGATTGCAGGTGAATGCACGTTGGTTTAAGTGAGGTATAACTCCGCCTAGCCTCTCTGCAAGCACAGCAAAACAGAAACACCAAAACCACAACAGAACTTGAATGGTGTAACAGGTTCCAAATGAAGGCTCAGTAACTCCTAAAACACTTTGCCACTGTAGGTTTTCGCAAATATTATTCAAAGACAAGAAAACAGTGCATTTGTTGGGGACTATTTTCAGCCGTGGATTAATACTATTCGGTAATCTAGTCACTAGGACAGACTGTGGTATGTACACCACAGTCTGTCCTCATCAGAAAAACTGACTATATAGGTCGACTGTGAAAGTAGTTTATCTAAATTTTTTTATGTTTTTTGTTTTTTATTTATTTAAATATTTTTTAGGTGCAGTACAAGTGATGAATGTGAACATACATATATATAACATAGCACAAGATGAGACAGAAGAACTAATAACAAAGAGACACAGAAACAACAGCAGCAATTATTGCAGAAGGAGAAAAAAAACAGCAAAGAGACAAACAGGGAGAAGGTTTGTAGGGTATGAAACTGTATGGAGTGAGCATAGTATATTATTTTATACATTATATTATATTCAATAAGTGAGTAAATTAATTAAATGAGACAAAATGTAGTATGAACAAATTGAATAAATAGAGGACAACAAAGATTTAGTTCATCACAATTTATTAATAATCCCGGCCCGTAAGAGAACCTGCTTTACCAGAGTGCATTTTTGCCCTGTGTGTAGTTTCCACGTCAGCCCACATAGGTCCACACTCCTTTTGTGCCAGTATTGTACCACTCACTCTGTCACATATACAATGTCGACGTCATTTAGCAGTTTCTTATCACACACAAATTGTTGTTTTGTAATGCTAGCTTGGTTGTCGATGACCCAATAAACCTAATAAAATGTAGTGTCAGTTTGTCCATTTCCTATGATCAAGAGGAAAAAGATGTGTAAAACACTTGAAAACCATTTTTGTTAATTATAAAAAAAACTATACAAGGGGAAAAATAAATTACAGCACTACTACTACAGACTCACATGGGGATAACTGCAATTTTTTTTCACAAGCATTTCTGGATTTGATTTAAGGAAAGTTTTGTTGCAGGGTGTTCCTAGAAGCTGTACATAATGCTGCTCTGAGATTGGAAACAAAACTACCCCAAGCGTGAAGACTCCCATCCAAAGAAGATTCTGACAGCTTTAGTGAAATAGCCAGCATTTCCACTCCCTAAATAAATATACCAGGACTACTTGAATTATACCTTAGTTTAAATTAAATCGACTTGTAGTCAAAAGGCTAGGCAACTGTAGTTATATTATAGAAAGGGTGTGTTATATCTATTAATTCTGGCCCATATCCATAATGTAGCGCCATGGTATGAACAGGTGTCACCATTTCAACTGCTTTCTTAAAGTCTAGAAATAGAATGTCACCATTATCTTCTATAAAATCCTAAGAATCTAGTCTAGAATATTTAACATTAACTGTAATACATGTTGTCATAAATTGATCAGAAGAATTCTTACATGATCCCATATAACCCAAAGGTAAGAAAATTTATTTAAAATGAATTACTAATATATAGCCTACTTACAGCAGATTCCTTAGATTAAGAT
The DNA here is from genome assembly GCA_963678695.2 of Diplodus puntazzo. Classification (NCBI taxonomy): domain Eukaryota; kingdom Metazoa; phylum Chordata; class Actinopteri; order Spariformes; family Sparidae; genus Diplodus; species Diplodus puntazzo. Next base: position 33,303,092 of record OZ023160.1, read on the forward strand.
TCCATTTTGAAGTAATGTAATGTAATAATGTTCATTTTCTAATGTAGATATTGAGACTACCCCAACACTCCCAACTATTGTGGAAATATCTGGATGAATGGTTAAAAAGAATGGATCTTTCGAATTTAAATCATGTGTGGATAAAATGTATGGACTGGTAATGACAGATAGATGAGTGAATACAATTCTCATCATGACCAAATATTTAAAGCCGAATTAATGAAAACCTCGACCATTTTCAATGCTTTCATAAATTCTTCAGACTGTGCTGCTGTAGATCATTTTTGATGTATTTATTATTCTATATTATTTATAATTCATATTTTGTATTTATTTACCTAGCTTTATGAGTTTAATTGTATGGTTGTGTTTTGTTTTATTTGCATCTCATTTGTTTTGTATGTTTTGTATGTTTCCCGCCGCAGCACATGCCCAGCTTTCCGGTGTGTTCCTGCCTTTAATCCCGCGGTATTGTTCACAAAAAATATTGTACAATAAAGCATTTTTAAAAAACGTACGTGATCACGTGATTCGAACGCGTATGTGCAGTCTGCGTTTGCGCCCTGCACTCGCAGACCATATAAGTCGATATCAGATGTGGCGTTGTTACTGTCATAGTGAAGTTGGTGAGGAGCTGTTAATGAAGCAGAGATAGTTGCAGCTGTCCATGTAGCGACCATATACACTGAACACATGTTCAAACACTCGTGTCTCCTCAAACGAGAACGGTCTGAGATACTTAGCGAAACAGGCATCAGACAAAAGGGTCAGAACCTCGATATCATCGATCTCCACTGGGCAGGTGGAGCATTCAGCAGCCCGCTGTGTCAGCGTGAACATACATGTAGTGGTGATGATTTTTCTAACTTCCAGATAACCTGCAGCCACACCAAAATGACAGACTACGCCGAGGAGCAAAGGAATGAGCTTGAAGCTATCGAGTCCATCTACCCAGACTCTTTCACAGGTTTGACTGCATTACTGTAGACAGAAAGGCCCTGACTGCTAACTAGCTCACTGGCTAGCAGAAACGTTAGCTGATACGAACAGGACAAATCAAGCAAACGTAACGATTTCACTGCTGACTTGGGCACGCAGCGATATCACGTTAGATCAACTTTAACTTTAACTTTAACTTCGCTCGAGCTAAATGTCAATCGTGCAGCGGGTGAGTGACACGATGGGACACTGGGCCTTAATTCATTTTTATATGGAGAGAAAAAATGCGTCCAGCTACATCGAGTTTGTCCCACATTGCAAGACACCATATTAAATAGATGAACACTATTACGTATATTATAACGTCTTTATAGATATGCTGGGTGCTGCTTTAAATTTGACACACTTTACAGAATACACTGTAACTGCAGGGCAGTGAGTATTAATGCTGTAAATGTACCAAACATTTTAGATTACAAAAAGGTGATTTTGTCCTCAAAGTAAGTAAGACTTGGACAAACTTTAATGTCTTCTGAAAGATGATGATCAGTAGTGGAGCACAGAATATACAGATAGATTAATAGCCATCATCATCATCAACAACAACAACATCCTCAGACTCATCACAATCCAGCCATGCATTTCAACAACTGTGTAGCCATAGAAATAAGTAGTGGGATTACTGCTTGTCAATGTGCTTCTAGTCCCCTGGTCCAGGTTGAGTAAATGCTGGGGGAATAACATACCCTGTGAAAGTCTTAACGGCATTAACTGTAAGTTTGTGATGTTGGACAGGCCGCTTGCTCTCGTCCATCAGGTGTTTTTATTGGCTCACATGGAAACAAGATAAACCTTTTTCAAATAGCGGCACTTACGATGAAACTAATCTCCATCTGTTCGTAGTGCTGTCAGATGATCCCACCAGCTTCACCATCACTGTGACGTCAGATGCAGGGGAAAATTGCGAAAGTGAGTATGCTGACGTGTGTGGTATGCCTGTCACCTTGTTCCTCGTGGTACTTTGAACTGATATACAGCAGCTGTTGGTCATGATCATATAGACAGCGATCCAAAATATAGTGAGAAAAAGTGAGTGTGACGACTAACAGGACCGGGTTGGTATGAGTTGTGTAAGCTGTATAGTAAACACCTCACAAAAACTAAGCTTAAAAGTAAAATATTAGCGTCTGATTATATGAGCTGTCTGTTTTCTTCTTGCAGCTGTGGAAGCAACTTTTAAGTTTACGTATGTAGAGAAATACCCAGATGAGCCTCCCCTGTGGGAGATCAACTCCCAAGAGAACCTGGAGGACAGTGATGTGGAGGACATTCTCACCCTACTGCAGCAACAGGTCTGTCCATCTGGACTGAACAGAATCTCCTTGATTTGTACAGGTCCCCTGTCCACTGCCTATCTGTGAGCTTGTCATGTGTCCAGGATTTGTTTAGTGTGTCACTCTTGCAGATATTTCTAGATTTTAACTGCCAAAGGAGAAAACCAATACTTGGACTAAACATCATGACCTTTTCTGTCTGCTGCAGCATACATATCTACTCTGTAATCACCTGATCTGTGTTCTGCTTTGGTAAAAAGACAAAAGGAACCTGAAAAAGTGCAGACTGCAGTTAGTTTGTAGGCTAGATGGATAATTGGCGACTCAGTTTCAGCACATTTTTTCCCACCCCATTTAACTCCTGTCAGGGAGCATGACTCACAACAAAATTCAAACCATCTTGGGCAGGGCTGTAGTCCAAACCAGATAGAGACAGGTCTGAGACACTTCATGAACAAGCACCCAGAAATCTACACTGAGACTGAATTACTCCTAGGTCCAGACTTAAGAAAGCCTATACATTTCTTCAACCATTTGAACACAGTTTTGCATTAAAGACAAGAGTCATAGAACTCATTTGTCCATTCAGCAAAGCCATATAGTTGGCCACATCATTCTAATGGTATGTTGATGTAGCGCAGCCCTCGTCAATGAGGTTTTGTGAAGTTTGGAAATAGTAAGAAAAGGACATTAGAACCATAGTCAATGTGATTTACCTGAAAAGTGGATTGTGGTGGCGTTGGAGGTCCATCATGATCCAAAATAATAACATGGCCCACTGATAACTACACCAATCCTCTCCATTAAAATCAGACACAAACTTGAGACAATTGTAATAATTCCAGTGACAAATTAAGAAAAATACACGTTTATTATAGTGCTTTTGCTAAAATCCAACAAAATACCTCTTCCCATAGACAACCAGTGGAGTATGAATCTAGTCTACAAGAATAATCTGTTCTGGCCATATGATAAATTGAGAACACTGACAAGCTGCTATCTGAAGATAATATTCATAACACCTGCTTCATATTTCAGTATACAGTATCTCCAGATCTGTCTGGTGCCAGTGTGCTCAGTATCAACACTATGTTTATGTGGTTACCCTGCAGGCAGAAGAAAACCTAGGCATGGTGATGATTTTCACCCTGGTGACAGCCGTTCAGGAGAAACTCAATGAAATCGTGGATGTGATGAAAAACAGACGAGAAGAGGAGAAGTTGCGGAAAGAGCAAGAGGCAGAAGAAGCGGAGAAGGTAGGAACTGGGGAAAGTTTTATTAGATATATTAAATACTGTAAGAAATGATAAAAAATACTAGATTCACATATTGTGATTAAAAAGTATCTTGAACTTTGCTATACAGTATATTAATGGAAGTCTTCACTTATCCAGGTTTCTGGAACAGAAGCTTTCCTGTCAGCTTGTTGAAATTTGTCTCAATGTGTGGTTAGCTTGCTCATCCTTCTGTCCATTTTCTTAGCTTAAAGCTAGCATACGGAAGCTAGGTTAGGTTAAAGGGAAACTTAAGCCAAAAATGAAATGTCAGTCATTGTCTACTCACCCCCAAAACATTTCTGGACTTCAGCTTGTCCAACTGAATCCAATTCTTGAGTCACATTTGTGCTAGCACTTGGTGATTAGTCTAGTCCCCCCAGTTTTGCTCTACTACACAGCTCTGGCTATACAATTTTAGCATAAGCCTATGAGCTATAGTTAACAGTCAATATCAATCTATTGCTTCCATCTTGTAGCTTATTAGTCCTGGGCCCGTATTCACAAAGAATCTTAAGGCTAAAAGTAGCTCCTAATAGACAAATTTAGGAGCAACTCCTAAAAATAATGGGCGTGTCAGTCGTAATTTTAGGACTCCTAATTTTTCGAAAATAAGAGTTATTCACAAAACATTTTAGGCCTAAAAGTAGCACCTAAGTCTGGGAGACCTTACAAGTAGTCTAGAGGACTCCTAACTCGCTAAGACCTGGTCACAGCCGAATGTGTTGGAGACGCTAAATGACAAGGAATTATTAAAACGATACCGGATGGATCGCGAAGGGACTGAAGTTGTGGTTGAGTTAGTGTAGGACGCAATAACGTCCCCAACCAACCGAAACAATCCAATAACGCCGGAGTTAAAATGTTTGGCAACACTCTGGTATTTGGCTACGGGGAAAATGCAGCGAGGTGCACGCTTACTTCTCCTCATAAATACATTTCTTTATCCAATATCTTTTCTTAGGCTTTGTCATGGGCTGGTAGGAAACTTCCTTATTTTCACTTCATGCATTGCGTAGCCTTAATGACTTTTCAATGGGCTGCCCTGTCACTCAACAACCAATCACCGTTGTTACTGCTTCTAAGTGCGTCCTTATAAATTGACATCATCCATAGGAAAAGAGAGTTACTTCTAGTTTAGGAGTTCACTGTTTTCATAAGTAAAAGTAGGTCTCAGGGCTTTGTGAATTACTTTTAAGAAATAACTCCTACATAAAAACTTTTAGTCCGATTTATGAGTACTCCTAACGTTAAGATAAAAGTTTTTGTGAATACGGGCCCTGATGTGTAATTAAACATTGACTAAGAGACCAGATAACTATTGTCTTGCATCAAAATAATGAGCTCCTGTGAGTTCCATATTAACTATATATTGTCTGGTCTGTTTGTTTGAGGTTTTGGCTGGAAACGCAAGCTTCTTTCCAAGCCACGGTTCATTAACAGCGCTGCCCATTGCCATTTATCAAACGTAATAATAACGTCAGTTGTATTTAAGTCTCAGAGTCACAGAACAGCGCTGGAAGTGACCAGTTAAATAAACACAGACAGAGAGATAGAGGCTGTGTAATGCCTGGCTAGGTTAACAAGGTGAGGACAAGAGATAGACTACAAGCTAGCACATCAACTTAACATTACTGTTATTAGAGACCACAGGTGTACCTATCAGCTGTTCCTGTGCTTTACTTCCCCTGACTGTCCTTAATCACACAAACTCATCTACCACTAGCCCATGCTCAGATTTGTCGTTATGGCGCAGACTGATGATAACTGATGATCATCAGCGAATTTCAGGATGTGTCCGTCCACATACTGGCTTCCACATACCCGATCCATGACTCTGAATCCACAGCAGAGGAGACTGGACACAGCCGTCAGGAGAGCCAGGAGGAGGCCGTTCTGACAGAAAGCCATTTAGTGTCACCCTCTGAGACCTACATGTTAAAAATCTACAATCCAACAATTTACATCCAAATTAAAATAAACAAGCAATTTCCTAGCTAAGACATGTGGCTGAATAGTATTTAAAAGCAGATGAAAAAAAATAATAATAAAAGTCTGGCTTGTGTGCCAGGACCTTCTAGATGTTTATCCAGGACATTGATTCATGTGATTGAGGCATCCTCTACTCTCATTCCAGCCCTATGTGCAAACTTCATGGGGTCCAGAGCATCCTCCACCATTTTCAACAATTTACCTTTGACCAGCCTTTCAAATGACTTTATGTCCAGAGATGTCAATGCCACTGGGTTGAAGTCATTTATCTCCTTAAGGTGTTCCACGTTAAGCCACCGGGACAACAACATATGCCTTCCATAACTTTGGACTCCTTTTGCTGCTCCAGAGACCTCCTAACTATATCACGTAACACCTCACCGAGCTGCTCTGAACAATAAGCAGTCTTCCTGTGATACCATCTGGCCCAGGCTGTCAGTACTACCGTTACATCTTGACATTCAAACATCGGGTTTGACTTTGTAAGGGGGGCAAACTCATGAGAATCAAATCTTATTTTTATATTTAGTGCTTCAGCTAAGTCTTTGTTGCTATCATAACCTGAAATGCTAAGTGGCTTGTTTTGAGTTTTTTTTTTTTTTCTGTGTCTGTGTGTGTGTGTGTGTGTGTGTGTGTGTGTGTGTGTCAGGTTGCGTTCCAGGGCACAGTTGTAACCATCGAAAATTTCCTGCTGTGGAAAGCCAAGTTTGAACTGGAAGTGGCTGAGCTGAGGAGGAGAAAACAGAAGGAGGAGGAGCAGGCAGGAAAACCCAAACTCACTGGTAAACTCTGCTGCTGCCACACAAGCCCCTTTCACACTGCCTTTTCAAAGCGGGATTATTGCTTAGTTACGCCAGCTTGCCATCTGTCTAAAAGTTAGAGGTGATAAGGGGAGACAGTTTTGTTTCTGCTCTGATCGTCCAGTTGAAGTAGTAACAGAGCTGCAACAGAAGTGAGACGATGTTTGTGTGTAAGGGTAAGCTGGCAACGCTGTGTTGTTGCAGTTACTGTCTCTGGCAATGAATGCGGGGGGAAAAAATCACCAAATTTAATGAAGAGAAGTCACCACGACGGTCAGCCCTTCTGTCCAAGTCTTCAGTGAACATCCCCCCAGTAAACAGCCTCCCTCCGAGAGTGAGAGGCAGACAGGGTCCGCTGTTTAACTGTGAACAGTTTGCTAAGACATTTTCAGATTCACAAAAAAAACAAACAACACAGATGTAAACCTTATGATGTGGACCGTGGTCCCACAACATCAGAAAGGGGAGCCATAGTTGCAGCACTGTAAAGTCTCTATAGAGACAGTGTTCTGTTGAGGCTCACAGTTGGTGGATTGTTGAAAGTGGATTACGTAAATACAGTGGTGGACTAATCAAAATACTTTTACTTTCATACTGTACCTAAGTCCAAACATGAGGCACATTTAACTCGCCTACATTTATTTGGTAGCTTTTGTATAAAAAGGGTTAGTTATTAAACATATGAAGTTTTGATATAAATCCTTGCAGGAATGTCCTGCTTTAACACGAATGACTATGAGTTATAATGATGATATCATAAAGAGTAGTACAACAGTCACAGGGGACATTTTACTGCATTGAGTACTTTTACTGTGAATACTTACATACTTTCACTTAACCACACATTTTCAGTGCAGGACTACTACTTGTTACAATGAGGTAATATATATTTAAAGTATTCAGCTTCAGAAGTGTACAGATGCCCAAGTAAATACTAAGGGAAAACAATGTAACCTCTCAATCACCAGGTAAACAGCTGTTTGAGACGGACCACAACCTGGACACATCTGATATTCAGTTCCTGGAAGAAGGTAACAAGCGTGTGTCAGTGTGAATGTTTGGAGCGGATGCTGTCGATTGTTGTTTTAAGGCTTCTCTTTGTTACAAACAGTGAAGACATTCAAAAATATTTTTTGTGAAAATAATTACAGATTTGAATTGAGAAACCTTTTACATTTTTAAGGGAGAAGAGCATTAACATGTTGTATTCCTTCACTGAAATCCGTTCAGTGGGAGCACAGATCTGAAATAGTTTTCAGCCCTGATTAAAGCATGTGTCTCATTGTGACTGATGTCTTAATGAGACACTGTTTTAAAAGTCCGTGTAAAGCAGAAATAAATTTGTGTTATGGGTTTGTCATACCACAGAAACATGTGTCATTGACCACTGAGCCAAATTTGAAAGATTAAAAAAATTGCCAAGTATATAAAATTAGGTCTCAAAATCCTGGAAAAACAAGCACTTCTCTCTGCTGTGAAACGCTGGGGGCGTGTCAGTTAGAGGTGATGGAGCCACGCCCACGCAGGAGGGGAGCTGCCTCCGTGTACTGCAGGAGGACCTAACCTACAGTAACAATGTAAGCTAGCAGCATCATCAAATGGACCCAACTCGACCTGTTTGAGCCATCAGAGCCAGAAACTGACTGAGTCAGACACTTATAGTGCTCAGCCTCGTTCCTCACAGTCCATGTTTTACATTACACGCAAATGTAACACCCCAGTCTACATATAATTCCTTGTCATAGCTATAGTGGTGCAAATAAAATATAACCTGTAGATTATCATTGTGCTGTCAGATGGACCAAAGGCCAAATCATGTCATGATTAAATGCAACAACAATTGCTAACATTACATGGACATGACAGGATGCACGATGTAAAATCACTTTCAGGATTTGCACCTTCAGCAACATGCATTTAATTGCCAAAATGTACAATATTTATGACATACATAAGCACACACTTACACTTAGAGCTTAGATCTGGCCCCAAAAAATCAAGCCCGAGCCGAGCCCGTGCACGTTGTGTCCGAGCCGGCCGGCCGACACATTAACTGTAATTATGAGCCCGAGCCTGATTTAAACCCGAAATTTTTTAATGCGTGGGCTGATATAACGGACGTTCTCAAGCTCCATGTTGCACTTACACTACACAATCAGTGATGCAGGTAAGGCGTTACTCTAATCTGACCACTTTTTTCAGTGCGGAGTAATGTAACGCGGTAATATTTCCAAACCACTAATCAGATTAAAGTTACTTATTCAAATCTCTGTGCCTTACTATTATTTTTGTCATTTTCCTCAGTAAAAATATATTTTTTTTGCTTTCTTCTTGCGTCTCGGGGAGTGACGTCACGTGCGCGAGAAGTCACGTTTTTAGCACGAGGTCACTCACTCACGTGTAAAACCACGCAGCGGTTATTACAAAAACACACACACACACAAATGCTTGATCAAGGGCCGGCCCGACCTGGCCCGAGGATATTGACGGGAAATGTCGGTCCGACCCAGATGAGAGCACCTGTTGTCGACGGGACGGTCGCAGGCAGGCACATAATGCCGGTGGCGGGGATGAGAGCACTTGTTGTGAGCAGGATGGTCACAGGCCTGCGGGCACATAATGCCGGCTGGCGGGGATGAGAACGTGCGCTGTCGGTGGGACGGGAGGATGCAAGCCGGGACGGAGAGGGTCGGTTCGGCCCCACTGACCAGCATCAAAGGACTCTTCAGATATCCAGACTTTACCTGGTGACAGTTGCTGTAGCTATTGGGGGTAAAGTGGACACTGCAGAGACGGTGTTGGTGGTGATGTTTAACTCTCCACAGTAGCTCCTTTTGACAAAATCCATCCACCGTTTCCTTACGTTGTCGTCCTTAGAAAACATAAATAAGCTAACGCGCCGTTACCCTGCACACTGTGGCATCCAGGAAAGATGCAGGAGTGATGTGGAGGAGACATGACTGTTTAGCTGACTGGTTGACTGGTTAGTAGGGTTGTACATCTCTCTGTGATAAACGATTCGATACGCATCTAGATACACAGGTTATGATTCGATTAAAAAACAATATACTTTTATTACAGACCGATTCAATACGAATCGATACAGTGTAAGAATGAAACAATTGATTTTTTTCTACGGTTAATATTTGTTGTAGTTATTTTATAAAATACAGAAGCCAATTATATGAAAGTTACAGTACAGTACAATATTTTCTTTTCAAATATGTAAAAGACCAAATATCCCCAAGAATTGTTGCTTTAAATCATTGGCAAAAATAAAATTTAAAAAAAGAGAACAACAAAATCACATGTCAATGTATTTATTTTTAGACATGGACCAAAAAAAGTCTGACTGAATCAACATCATTTGTTGGATGGGAACTCCAGAGGTAAAAGTAACACAGAAACAAATTAATAGTAACAAAGTGCAACATTTCAGCCTGAGTATGGTGTTTTGAACACTAGAGGTAGGTAACAAAATGTGCATCATTTCAATGTAAACAAGTTATATACTGAAAAATGTAAGCAGGAGCAGATTGAGGGCGCAGGGATTGATAATGGGTTCAGAACCTGTGACCTATAAAAAAACCATGTGACAATAACCTTATAATGATGACCACTGGTGGTCATCTCAAAATGTGGCCTCAGGCCTGGAGAGCCAGACTGGAAGGAAAATGCAGCAACTACATTCTTATCTCAACAATGCTTAAAACACAGTAACGAGTGCATTATATAAAATATTAGAGAAAGTAAATACATGTATAAAATAAATCAAACCGCTTTTTGGCCTGGGAAAGGTAATCTGATCAAAAGTGCTGCCCAACATTTCCATATTCTCATCCACAAGTCAACAATCATTATTGCTTTTACCTCACACACAGTAAAGTAGTTCACTTATGCTTGTGCATTGTTCCTTGTTTTTTTAATTCATCATCACTGTCCTTGTTTTTTGGGGGGGGGCAGATTTTTCTTAAGGAAAATCAACTGATCCACATGCTCATGTTTGAGTAGGCTGCGTTTTGTGGAAACAATATCTCCCGCAGTACTGAACACCCGTTCAGATGCCACACTGGTGGCCGGCATGCAGAGATATCTTTTAGCGAGAGATGACCGCAGTGGCAAGTCCTGCTGCTCTTTCCACCACTGTAGTGTAATGCAGGAGCAACGGATCACGCTCTCTGTACCTCTTGACTTCCTCAATTGTCTCTTACAGATCTAGCTGCCATCTTCACTTCAAAGTCTTTTCCCAACAGCTGGTTCAACGCTGACATTTTCCTCTTTTTGAGAGGAGGGTCATCATCTGAAATAGAAAACAATTACCATATGTTACTGGCTTTGTTTACCATGACTCAGTGGTGCTTTTTTTTTCTCCCCGACATTACCATTTTATGTGTTGTGAATGTGTTGTTGTATGCTAATATTTTATGGCTGCAGCATGAGTTGAAGCCAAAGTCAACTCTTTCTTGATTACAAATACACAAACCCTCTGGCTCATCTTGGGTATGGGGTGCATCAATGCTGATGTCCAGATCTCCAAGGGCAGGTTCAGTCTGACATGGATTTGTCTGCAGTGGGCCTCTCTGAACTGGATCCCTTGTTGCCGCGATATAAAATACAAAAGACAGTTAGTGTGTAGTGTACACAATCAAACAGACAGTAACAGCAGTCAGAATAAATGCAATGACAGCAGCAAAGCACAGTAGACTGTTGGTAACTAATAGAATGCACTGTAATATGTATTTTGTGTTGAGTAAATGACAGTGTGTTTGGGGGATTCACCTTGTTATGTAGGGATGTAGCTTCTGCTGTTATGCTTGTGAACGTCCGCTCAGCATCATGGTCAGTCAGGAAGGGCAGAGACTTGAAGTGGGGGTCCAGAGCTGCTGCAGTGTAAAAGAGATCATCCAGGTCGGTGTAGCGCTTCTCCAAGTCGTTTCTGAATGCTTGTTTCATCTCTCTGATTACTACTGAGTCTTCATCTGATGCTTCAAAGTTATTTTTAAGCTTTGCTCTGACAGGGGAAATCATTGAGAGTGTGGGCCGCTTGTCTTCACACATGCTGGTGGTCACAAGTTTGACCGGCGCCATCAGCTTGACAATGTCTTCAACATCACAGAAGTCCTTGTCCTTAAGAGTGTTAACCTCTTCTCGTCTTCTGAGATCCCTGGACATGAGTGCAGCAGAAATGGCAGTCTGTTGTTCCAGTAAGCGTTCTAGCATGTCTTGGGAACTGTTCCAATGGGTGGACACGTCTTGGATGAGTTTGTGGATAGGCAAGGCCAGTTGTTTGTTTGTCTTGTAGAATGTCTGCTGCCCTGACACTGCAGTGAAAAAAGCCAACCACTTTCCTCACCCTTCCCAGCAACCTTGCTACTGTGTCCACTTTGAACGCTTTCTGTGTGGCAAGATTTATGGTGTGTGCAAAGCACAGCCAGCTAAAACCATGTTTGTGGCATTGTCCGTTACCAGGGCTGGCTCTTTATCAAGAAGGTTCCAGTCAGTATGCCTGCTTCAGTAGAGCACCTATATTCTTCCCAGTGTGGGATCCTTTGAATGCCCTGGTCTGTAAGACATGAACATTTAACTTCCAAACCAGATCGATGTGGTGGGCCGTGATTGTCACATAAGACTCCGTTGCACATGACGTCCAAGCGTCAGCTGTTATTGCGACTCGCTCTGTATTTGCCAGTTCTTTTTCAACTTGGCTCTTAACTTGGGCATACAGCGCTGGCATGCACGTGTTGGTGATGTGATTTCGGGACGGTATCTTATACCTGGGCTCTAACGTATGAATCAGATCCTGAAATCCTTCCCACTCAACTATATTGTAAGGACATAATCCCTTAGCGATAAAATGCGTTACTGATGCCTTGTTTCCTTAGCACGTGTTGAATTGTGACCAAGTAGCGCGAAAAAGTTAGAAATAACGTTCCCCGTTCTGGTTGCAGCGCGCTCCTGCTCGTTGGTACGGGTCTTGAACTCATCGTACTCTTGACCGTGCTTCCTCCTTGCATGCTGGTCAAGATTTGTGGTGCTGCCAGTGTACGTCAAAGATGCTCTACACAGCTTACAAATAGCATGGCTTCTGTCGAGCTTGCCTTCCTTCTTATAAAACCCAAAAATGGTCCACACTTTGGATTTTTGTTTCCCTGATGCGTTGAAAATCTTTCCCAGAGCATAATCATCTCCATCGGTCACGCTAGCGCTGTTGTTCGTAACCTCCTCCATATTCCTTGTCACTTGTCGATCACTCACAGAAATGCTAGTTAGTAGGCAGGCAGCTATGGAGTTGCGCGAGAATCCTTTCGCGGGCAGCTTCAGCACTCGCGTTTTAGAGAAGCTGACGTAGTGCTGGGCGGTATGACGAAAAATGTATATCACGGTATTTTTCAAAATTCCTACGGTTTCACGGTATATGACGGTATTTTTTTTTCATGCATAATCAGGTGTTCACAGCATTTTCTACTGGTTGAGAGAGGAATTACTAGCCCCTTTTAGATAGAAAAAGGAGCACATTTGCTGCAAGGTAAAGGCAGCACTCTGTCTATCTTTAAGAGAAGTGTAATTTTCCTCTCTCAACCAGTTTCTCATTCCTTCTTTCCCAAAAAGCTGCCACTGGGGTCGGCGTAAACCTGTGACGTGACGTGAAGCACGAAGTTCGGTGTGAACAGTGACATACAACATATGTATCAGTAGAAATGTGGCGACACTTGATATATTTATTTAATTTTAGATCCATGGCCCATATTCTCGCCTCCTCAGTCAAACACACGCCGATGTTAAACCCACGCTAGTAATGGAAGCGTGCGGCCTGGCGCACCACCCACTCCGTTAGCTGCCTCAAGCAACAGACAGCTAACAGGAAGCAGGTGGAATTTGTCTTCAAAATAAGAGCTTTACATTGCACCCCTTTGGAGTTTAGAACTGGGTTCTTAGCGGGGGCTTTTAATTTGAAAGTAGCGACCGTTCCTAGCTTGCCGCTACACAAGTAGCGGACACAACCAAACAGTTACAGAGACGAGGAGATGCTGCATCTCCCGGATCTCAGCGGCTTTCCAGTTGCTCATCTTGACGTCCGCGGGTGAAGTCATGATCTGCAATGTCTATCCTATCCATCTTCACCGTAACACAACACCAGAGCACTACTGTTTACCCTCGCAGTCGCACCATACCTGTGTAGCAGCGCAACATTGAAAAGGGTCTGGTCTGAAACAGTGTCGCGCGGCACAGCATAGCGTTCCGAACGTTGTGTATTCAAATACAACAGTATGGCGGTATATTAAAAATTCATATCATAACGAAAATATACACCGGTATTCGGTGTGAACCGGTATACCGCCCAGCACTACGCTGAAGCAAACTGTGTGAAGCCGCCAACCGATTGCAAGTGTCGCGATACCCAATCCATGACTCTGCAACCGATTCATCTAGGAATTCATGGCTTACTCGTATCGATTGAGGAGGCTGCTACCGACGCAGCAGTATCTCTCACTTGTTAAGCCGAATATCCGGTCGCATCGGTTTATCGTTCACAACCCTACTGGTTAGCTAGCTGCAAACTATTCTACGAGATGCTATCCAAGACTGGAGAGCAAGCGGTAAAACCTCCGAAGCTAATGCGCTGAATGTATTTATACGGCTTTCGCAGCAGGGCCGGGTTTATGCAAATCATGGCCGCGTTACGTAACAATTTCTGATTTCATGATTTCTGACCCGCCCATTAAATCCTGAACACAGAAATCGTGAAACACAGTTTGTGAGCCTAGCTCCAAAATTAAATTCTAAATGGTTGAATGGCTTTTTACATGTTTTAAGGAAATACATTTATGACCTTTTCAATGTGTTTAGAAGAACATGGCTGAATTTGCTTTACACAGACTTTAATGACATTGATGTGTGATTATTGGCGTCAAAACGTCATTTTGTGGAAATGAATCAGAATTAATCTTTAGTGAGACAGCAGTGAACTGATTTGGTGAGATATTGACCATTTTAAGACTGCAAGGAGCAAAGGACTGTTCTAGCAGAATATGGCTCAGCCATATAACAAATATTTAAGATATAAATCAAGTCCTGTGTGCTTCTCTCCTCTCACTCCAGCTCCACCTCACTCACTCACAAGTTCTCTGGCAACACTGAAAGAGACACAGCACCGCTGCTCTCTTTAAATCAGTCTGTTAATTGGTCTGCAGTGCAATATTGATCTGCAAAATCAGTCCGTGGGATGAATGAAATTGTGTCAGGTGAGGGTTTGTGTGCATGTTTATGTGTGAGGTGGATCACATCACTATTCTAGTTGTAATCTGCGGTGTGAAAGTGACACCATGTCTGGATGTGGGCTTCAGGTGCTGTCCTAAAAATGCAGCACAGTGATGTTGGACATTTCATAAATAAGACGTAAATAAAGTGGACAAAGCGTCTCTGTCACTTCCTCCCTCCCTCTCTGTTCATTCCTAAATGAGATTAACAGCCTGAATAAGTACATGTAAAAGGATTGATTGATTTGAAAGGCCATGGAAAATGACTTTTCAACAGCCTCCACAAATAATTTGACTTGTCTGAATCTATAATGAACCTACTCAATACTTCTATAATTATGCCACTGTTTTTTGTTTTTTTTGCCTGTAGTCTACTGCAAAGCTTTCAACCTCTGTAGCTCCAGTGCTGTGTGAAAAAGCCTTGTTATGTATTTTATATAGTCTTTCACATACAGGTAGTAGTATAATTTGGGACCCTGAAAAAAAAACCTGAAAACCCTGTCATTTTAGTTAACGAGCTTGTGACCTCTCAAATATGGCTTTGACTTACAGCTGAACATTCAGCCCACCTCAGAAAACACAGAGGTACATCTTGCCATTGAGCCTGTTGGAGAGTACTTTTATTCTGACTTACGCTGCATTTTTTTCTTCTGCAGCTGGAAACAACGTTGAAGTGGATGAGTCACTGTTCCAGGAGATTGAGGACTTGGACTTGGATGAGGACGACCCAGACTTTGACCCTTTAGAGATGGGCAGTGATGAGGATTAAGACAACAGTAGGATGAGCACTGCTGAGGACGGACTGGGCCAAACCTGCTCCTCTCTGGAATATGATCATCTGATACATTGAGAAGATCAGCATCTGCATTTATTTTTTAAAGACTCCCACAGCATTTCACACTTCATAAATGCAATATAAACATATACACCTATCAGTTCTGATTTTTATGCCTGAACAATTAAATTTACCAGATACATGTCGGACTTGGCTCTGGTGCTATTTGAAAAGTGTAGTGTCCCAACAACAGGCCTGGGTTTGGCCAGAAGAGGGCAGTAAAACATCAAAAATGGCTATATTACAGAAGGTGTATTGAGATGCACTTTTGAAGCTAAAGTAGCATTGCACTTTGGGGTGTACTGCAGCCACAGCTCAGTTGTGTTGACTTGGATAGATTGACACCGTGTGTCACGACAGAACACTTCTTAATTACACATTGGGTTCAAGTATAGAAAGTGTCGACCGCACCGTATACATGTAAATCAAATGATGATCGTCACGTAAGGATTACTTCCTGTTGCCAGTAGGTGGCGCAATGAGTATACCTCAATACCTATAATTTGCATGTATTAGTGTTCTGGCCCAGGACTATGATCAAACACAAGATATCTCATAATGGTAGGCCTGGGACGATATATTGTCCCACAAATGATTGATGATAAACGATATTATTGTCGACATTATTCAGACCAAAATAACCACTTTTGTAATGTTAATATATCATAATAATGCAAGTAAACCCTTTCAAATGCAACAATTAAACCTTTATTTTACATTGGAATTTCCAGAACCAGAACTTTTAAATATCCTAAATAAATAAAACAAACAAAAAACAATAAAAATAAATAAAAAAGGACTCTCAGTCTCTGTTAGAAAAATTGCACCAAAAACAATAAAATAGATCCTGTCTCTCCAAAACAATAAATACAATGGCCTATCCAGTCTCAACAAACAAAACTGCACTTCAATAATGATAATAAATAATAATAATAATAATAACATGTAACACTGCAAATCCAGTTAAAAGAGGTAGAGGTAACAACATAAACACTTCCATATAAGCCGATGTCTTAACAGACCAAATGCAGCGAACTACACTTCCAGTGAGCGCACCCCATTTTGCGCTGCTCCGACTGTACTTGTTTTGTCGAACAAACGCTTCAGTAAGCGTTGACTGTCGGGCCGACGGCTCTGCATCTCGGGGTGCAGTTTTTTTCCCCAGCTGGGTTGTGTTTGAGGTGGGCATGCAAGTTCGTTGCGTTGCCTTTTTTTGTCGCTACCATTTTTGAACAAAGTCGGCAAACTGGCTCGTCTGTGTTGATGGTCCCACCTCGCTCATTGGGCTTGAAACTGAAATATTCCCACACCGGGGCTGTAGCATTTGGCTTTGCAATAAGCTTTTCCATGTTCCTCACGAGACTCACTTGCTGCGGTCTGTGTGTGTGTACTTGTGGCTCCGCCTCCTCCCACAGATACAAAGATTCTGAATGACTGACAAGATGGTTCACTCCCTTCATTTCATTCCGCTAAGCCACAAACGCGCCCAGGTGCTGAGACCGATGCACAGAGTGAACCCTCTTGTCATCCTGCGTGTTCGGAGGCGAGAGACGAGAAAAACAAATACACGCATGCACATGGCGATATATCGAGGCCGGAAAAATTATTGAGTTCATTTTCATTTATCGTGTGATTAATTGATTTATTGATTATCGTCCCAGGCCTAAATAATGGACTTATACATATGATAATAAACAGCCACAAATACAAGTAAATCCTCTTAGCCTGTATCCCTGTAAGACAGTTGAATCAATCCTAATTAAATCTAGGAATCCACTCTGAGACATGACCCTAATTCGTGCACACTGAATTTCCAATGAATCCATGTGGTACTAGGAGATACAGGTATTGTTGGTGTCCCCTAGTGGATGCTAGGCACCAAACTCTGCAGAGCCACGATGTATGGTGGGAAGCTCGGTTCCTGAGATTTGTGTTAATCGTTGGCTACTGTTTCAAAGATATTTGACACTTCCTGTTTTGATCACTGGCTTCGGGATATTGTTGTTTCATAAATTGAAGAATTTTGGATTGTCAAAATTATTAAAACAGTTTTGATTATAGCGCCACTTGCTGGCAGTCATGTCACTTTTGGTGTCTTGAGGTACAGGTAGTCTGTGGTACCAATTCTAAAAGTTTCACTTATATCACCTTTACTCTTGTATATCAGGCTGCAGCATCAGCTCTATATATGGAAGACAAACTATAAAAGCCGGAGCGATTTCAATATGGTCCCTACCACCGCTAGTGCTGGGAGCCACGCTGTGTTGTGGGATTGGTCGATATACACTGAAGTGACAACAACTCCCTGTTTCATGGCAACTAATGCATTGCCATGGCAATGGCATCCATTGAGAAGTCACAATGCTCAACATACGCCATCATCATGGCCTTACAAGTTTTCTGAGCACATTTCAGATGGATCAGGTTGATCTGCAAGGAGGAGCACATACTGTTCGTGCTGTGTGACTACAAATATTAGTGTTCTTACATACACATAACATACAGTGTGTCAACAGAGCCAGAACTGCTGCTGTGGGCCTGTGAAACCTGTGTCCAATCAGTATCAGTCAGTGCTACCAAGTGCACTATATTGACATGAAGTGTCAGAATAGTAATTATAAAATGTATGCATTTAAATTAAACTGGAGGGTTGTCACATGGAAGAATCGGTACAAAAACAAAATTAGACTAATTTCTGGAATGCATCAGTGTTTAATGTCAAGCAGTCACAACACAAGAAGTTTGCCTGAATCGAACACAGTGTCATATAAAAAAAATATATAATTTACCTCTGGAACTATCTGAGCATAGAATGAGTAAGTTGGGCTCAGCGCTTAATGGTTTCAGACTTGTTTCAGCAGCTACCTACACAGCATTTTGTTTTTCAGCCCAAGCCTTCATCTTACACCTGACCTGACATGCAGCATCATCATCCTCATGTGATACTGCTACACCCCAACATATTTAGTGGAATGTATTCTGTGAGTATAAAAAGCTATCACTATGTTCAGTATACATGAATACGCAGTGTTAATAAATGTTTCTTAAGAGTTATACATTTAAAAGAAGTTTGAGAGAGGGATAAAGTCCAGTGAGTTCAAGTCATCCGGTAAATCCTGAACTTTGTGTTTCTAATTATTAACACGCCATTATGCACCCTGCACTAATTTGCATATTGTGGTTAAATATTTGAAAGAAGGTCACACTTTGGTACGTGAATGCATTTTCCAATCTGTATTTGCAGAATTACTTTAATATAAACTGCGTCAACTAAGGTTTTAAAATAACTAGGCTACTTATACATGTTTCTTCCTAAGTCACACAGACAAGTCTGACTGATAGATGAGGTCCGAAGTCATGTGACTTGAGTCCCCTCTTTAGCAGTTTAGCAGCTGTTTCCATGGAAGTTGACATAAATACAGAACTTTGTCCCCTGCACAGACTGAGACACGCTTTCACTGTTATTTTCATGTTTTAGCCCTGATTCATGTGACTATCAATATAAACTCTAGTAGATTTAGCATTCACAGAATTCCATAAAAAATATCAAAATATGTTTCTGCAAGACGAACTGTTCTACTACAAACCACATTAAGTATACTAAGTCTTGCATTTCACTACAGTATAAAACTAAACAGGATAGACTTTTTAGCCCCATACCAGCTCTGTGGTATTGTAAGTGAAGATTGATTTAAAGTGTGTGCAATGCATTACTAAACAATAATACAATAATGTAGCTGTGTAGAAAACAAACATGAGACCAAACTCAAGCTGTTCATTTTCTACAGAGAGAAGCTAAGAGTCAGACGTCTGCAGGAGATATGTTTTCAATGAGCACAAGAAAACAAGTGTTGCTACACTGAGAAAAAGTCTGCTCGCCTCTGTAACATAGCTTTGCATTGATTTTCAAAGTATAATAAAATGAATGGAAACCAAAGGAAGATGGACGGAAGGAAGAACTACAGTCTGTCTGATAAACAGTGTGGAAGCAACAAAGACACTGTAAGAAGCTGAAATGAATAATGTTATAGAATGGTGTTCATAAAGCTGCACTGTGACTTTGGCTGAACTCGGTGTCTCTGATGTCCCAGATGAAAGTCAGAGCGAAGTCCTCCATCTCTCTGCAGAAGACTTTGTCAAAGCGCTCGTTTTGGGCCACAGTGAAGTGATTCTTCCAGTCACCAATGGTGCCTGATGTTAACAGGGCATGAAAGGAGAAAGAAAAGGTCGCGGTCATCCATCCTCACTCTGCCACATCACATAATTAGATTTCCAATGATTTATTTTCTGGCATTATGTACTTCCTTTTAGTGCCTCACTTCAACTAATCACGACTACATCCGTTTCACTATGAGGTATCCTGTCATTCCGAGAGTGTAGTTAAGTATAACTGCTTATAGTTTGGACATGATATATTTATTTTGTTACCAGGAGTCACAAAAAACAATCAAATAATTAAAGCTGCAAGCAGCGATGAACGGGCCCTCGCTCCATGCATGTAAGGCTGCGGCAGCGGCGGAGTCTGCGCTCACCTGTTACCTGTCGAAAGGTTCCTACCTAAATAGGATACATGTCACCAAAAACAAAACAGTGACATCTTCAGTGACTTCCTGTGTCCAGTGGGTGGCGCTACGGATATGACACGATATTGATGCATAGCCGTATTCAGGGTGACACCTTCTATGTGTGTGAGCAATTTGGTGCAGATGGGAAATTGTATGTTGAAGTTATAAGGACTTCGACCACACTGCCACGCCCACCAGGTATGACAGAGGCGAAAGCTTTTGATAACTTTTCACCTTCAAGGCCTGAGGATGATACTGAGTGAATGTGATGACTGTGGTGTTAAATCTGTAGGAGGAGTTCCTTAAAGTACGAGGTATGGAAATGGATAAAAACGGTGCCGAAAATCAAAATGACCGACTTCCTGTTGGACTGAGGGCATGTGTCCATGGACCTTTTTTGTGAGTCTGGTCATGATACATAAGCAGACCAAATTTCGTAAATATATGTGCATGTAGGAGGCGGGGATTTTACAGCAGGGGGCGCTATAGAATTCCCTGGCAGCACCCACACCCAAAGACATCGCAGTAGCTAAATATTCGCCAGATGTGACATATGACCCGTGTTTGGTGAGTTTTGGGGTTCAGGCCACCAAAATTGTGGTTATACTCGCAAAAGATAAATAATAATCCTAGCAGATTCAATAGGTCCTTGCACTGTTGGTGCTCGAGCCCTAAAAAAGACCACTGAGATGTCTGTAGACACCCACATGTCCCCTGCCCACCCATGTGTACCCAAACCATCTGTAACATCACAGCAGCAACTCAGTAGAGCTTGTTGGTATCTTTCAGCTTAATATTTTGGTCAGTGAAAGAGCTCTGAAAACAAGTCAGAGAGTAGGTTGTGAACACAGCGGAGCATTTAATAGCTAAAGAGTAACTTATTTTGCTCAGGAGTTGGTGCAGACCAAAAACAGCGAGAATGCAGAGAGTGGTGGACCACCATCCATCATGCGGACACAAACATGACTCCTAATGAATGCTGATGTTGCTCTGTGTCTGCTGGATGTATGAGGAGGCAGCTGTCTGCTGACAAGGTGGAACTTAAAAACTGAAATGTCAGAGTTGTGTTCACAGCTCGATTCTGCAGCCTCTAGTTGGCCACAAAATAAGATTTAAATTTTATCAGAATAATTGCATTAATATTCTATACATAGGTGCTTTATGAAAATAACCTTATTAAACCCACTTAATGTATCACTTTCATCTCCTGAAATCTCAC
Organism: Diplodus puntazzo; assembly: GCA_963678695.2. NCBI lineage: Eukaryota > Metazoa > Chordata > Actinopteri > Spariformes > Sparidae > Diplodus > Diplodus puntazzo. Next base: position 33,324,308 of record OZ023160.1, read on the forward strand.
AGTTTTAATCTTTCTGTCTCAACCTGCCTCTCCAGCGTGTCCATGGACCCTCAGCTCAGGCCTCCCATACCTGTCTGTTATTGGTTCAAACCTTTCCAAAGCTGTTTTGATGTTTTTGTTTCACTATGCCGTCATTCAATATAGTGAACCAAAACCATTCTTTGTGTTGGTAGTTGGGAACTTTGTTTTTAAGCGGTTTTTAAGCAAAGTGAGCCACAGCGTTGAGTTCCTTTGTCAAACCGACGTAGTAAAAACTCTCACCTTTCCTCATGAATGTTCCCTGGCGGTGGTTGAGCAGGTCACCCGACACCTGCTCATAGTTGGCCTGAGGGATCTTCTTCATGTTGCTGAAGGTGCTGTGTCTCACCACATTAGCCAGCTGCTCACTGGTCAGCTCTTTTCCCAGGAATGAGGAGATCCTCTCCACTGCTGACTGCAGGTCCTAAAGAAAAGTACAGCAGCATAAATGTGCAGATGATCTCTTCTTAAAACCGACTGATACCCCTGCACACAAGCCTACAACACAGTATGATACACTTAGACAATTACAGATTCAAATGTTTTCAGACCCTACTTGAATCATTTCTTCATAAGTGATGAACAACATGTTCATATCATCCTTGTGTGAGTACCAAGTCTTAATGTGCTCAAACCAGCTGCTGCCAAACACTGCAACAAAACAATGCACAACATCACCACAACATATGTCCAATCATCATGAGCTGCAAGCAATATTCTCTGTGCAAGCATCATTGTGTGAGTGACAGATGAGTGCTGCTCTTACCTTCTCCTCTCATGAATTTCTCAAAGAAATCATCAAAATCCTTTGGAGTTTCCAACATGTTTGCAAGCTTATGGAAGTGAAAGTAGGACACAAGGACATCTTTGGGATTTCTTGCCACATAGATCACCTAAAAGGTAAGGTCAATGTATCAACAACCTACCACTTCATCCTGCACTATATCCTCACTCTGCTCTGACTTTATAATTGCCTTATTACCTTATCACAGTACACACAGAGTAAGTTCTGCATTATCAGCGTATCACTGTAATTGTAATGTTCATGCCAAATTCCGCGGCCTGAAATTGACCTCAGAGTGTTAATGGGATGATTTGGACGTGTGCCATTTCCCACAGCTACAGGGGAGGAAGTCACATGGCCAACTGCAGCACACAACAGAGGAATGCAGGTTGAAGAGAGCAAGAAAACAACCTCAACCAGATGCACATCAGAGATTCTTTTTGTTGTCACTGTAGCAGCAAGCCCTGTAAATGGCAGTCTGCCAAACACTGTCCAGCGCTTCCACAACAGGCAACAACTACTGGAGGGATTTCCATATTTCTGCTGTGTACTTAATGTGCCCATCTGGCCACAATTACATCTAAGCATGCGGTTGTATATCGTTTAAATTTCTCAATGCTGATATATGACATTTTGACACAAATATTATAGCTTTGTGAACAAACACTAAATACCATACTGGGTCCTGTTTTATTTACAGTTTATATACACATTCATCTAAATATATTTGTTTTAATGCTACTGATTCAAGGCAGACTTTAGTATAGTTTGCTATGTCCCACTGACAAGACAGGAAGTAAAGCAACTGTTGAAGAGAAGGTTCAGACTGACAATAGCAGCGGCAGCATATGTATCTTAAATTGATGAATGACGTTACTGAAGCAGTTGAACGGGCCCCTACTTAGTATTCATAAGGAGTACATAAACATGGTTATAAAAAACTGTAATGTAGCTGTAAGCAGCATGCAACGTCTGCAGGGAGCTGAGTTAAAGTCTCTGAGATCGGCCTAACCCATCTTATTTGACTCTGCACAATAAACCTTTATTATGAAAAAATATCAACTTATTGTAATGTGCAAAGACTACAATTACATCTTAAATTCATGCAGGCTCCTACAAGACATTTTCATGACAGTGTACATTAACTACTGCTGCTCCAGCGGACAGGAGGCCGGTGTGTAATCAATGTCACTACAGAATCCCACCGCTGCTATAATATAAAATGTGTCCTCGAGGAGAGGTTTGTACTGTTGACAATTACTGCTCATCAATAAACACATAACGATGTCCCTATAGCTGCACATGACATGACTGTGTGTTATAAATCGGTTAGTTAATGTTTGTATGCTGTGTGTAATTGTTTAAGAGGGGCCCTAAAGTACAGTGTTGCTATCAAAGCACAGATGAGACATGGGTGTTGGAGAGCTGACCTTGCCCTTCCTCTGGCTCAGAGCAGCAGGCATGAACTGGTACTGCAGATGGGTGACCCTCAGCCTGGGTGAGGGGGCTGTGATGAACGCCTCTCTGCTGCCTTTCACTTCAATCCAGGGGATGAGATCAGCATTGCATCGGTTGTTTAGCTCACTGACGGCCGTCACGTCTCCCTTCACCTCAAAGAGCAGCAGTATCTGCTGCATCCAGATGGTCCCTGTGGAGCAGAGCACAGGCCTCAGGTCTGTCTCCCACACTGTACAATAAGGACGCGTCTCTTCCTCTCTCTGTCACCTTTGTCCTTATTTCTCTTTGACTGTTTTTACAATACACACAGCGGCAAATCATTTGACACCCTGCTCTCTGCTCAAATCACAAAATAGTGGGACATTCATCTGAAAATGCTGTTCACACTAATCCACCCTGTTCGTTCCTCCGTACTGAGTCCAGCACAGGACATGGCCCACAGCAGCCTGCGCTGACACCAGGGGCCTCCACACTCCATCTTTACTTTTCTCTCACCTGATTTTGGGTATGTCACGACAAACACGTCCGAGTGTCTGATCTCCAGGTTATATATCTGGTCCACATCATCTGAATCATGTGTCCCGTGGATCAGCTTGAAGCCTCGGTGTGTCACCAGTTCATGCTGTTTAGGCTCCACATCACTGACATCCATGACAGCTGGAGGAAGATGAAACTGAGCTCACTTTGTGCTCCACCTGTTGATTCACAGTGGTTGAGAAGGAGCAGCAGGCTCTTTGGTTTTCATTTAAACCCACAGAGAACTGAACTTTGAATAATGTTATCACTTTATTACCTTTATCACCAGAAACAGGGTGCTCTGGTAGAACCACTAGCTTAATGTCACAAGCTTAATCAAGGCACAGTGTGAAGCTCTGTCTCTGTTTACCACACTGAACACACACACAGCATGTAAAATGATCACACACCAGTAGCGTAACATCATGGTGATAGGCCCCGGTGCAAATATTTTTTTTGTGTCCCCCACCCCCACCCTAGACACAAGCGCACGCTCGTGTGCACTGCACGCGCGCGCGCGCGCGCACACACACACACACACACACACACACACACACACACACACACACACACACACACAGCCACTCGAAAGAACTGCTATTGCAGGGGTGGACTGGCCATCAGGAGGATTTTTCAATAATGGGCCGATGGACGGCCGTTTTTTTATTTTGTTCTTATTTATTTATTCATTAATTATTTTTATTTTTTCCTGCTGGGCCTTGCCTTGGTAACTACAGTAAATTACCAAATAATAACCGGGTTTCAATTAATCAGGGCCCCCTTAAACGCTGGGTGCAGGTGTATATTTTGGTAAATAACCGCTGGTTCCAAATAAATGCTGGGTATATATATATATATATATATATATATATATATATATATATATATATATATATATATATATATATACATATACCGTGTTCCAAATTATTACGCACATTTTAATTGTTATAAAGATTACATATTTTGTTTTTCGATTAAACTCATGGATGGTATTGTGTCACAGGGCTCTTTAGATCATTGAAATCAATCTCAGACACCTGTGACCAATTAGTTTGCCAGGTGAGCCCAATTAAGGAAAAAACTACTTATGAAGGGCGTTCCACATTATTAAGCAGATGACCATTTCCAAGCAATATGGGAAAGAAAAAAGATCTCTCTGCTGCCGAAAAGCGTGAAATAGTTCAATGCCTTGGACAAGGTATGAAAACCATAGATATTTCACGAAAACTTAAGCGTGATCATCGTACTGTTAAGAGATTTGTGGCTGATTCAGAGCACACACGGGTTCGTGCAGATAAAGGCACAACGAGGAAGGTTTCTGCCAGACAAAAATATCAGATTAAGAGAGCAGCTGCTAAAATGCCATTACAAAGTAGCAAACAGATATTTGAAGCTGCTGGTGCCTCTGGAGTCCCACGAACATCAAGGTGTAGGATCCTCCAGACGCTTGCAGTAATGCGTAAACCTTCTATTCGGCCACCCCTAAACAATGGTCACAAGCAGAAACGGCTGCAGTGGGCCCAGAAATACATGAAGACTAATTTTCAAACAGTGTTGTTCACTGATGAGTGCCATGCAACCCTGGATGGTCCAGATGGATGGAGTAGTGGATGGGTGGTGGACGGCCACCATGTCCCAACAAGGCTGCGACGTCAGCAAGGAGGTGGTGGAGTCATGTTTTGGGCGGGAATCATGGGGAGAGAGCTGGTTGGCCCCTTTAAGGTCCCTGAAGGTGTGAAAATGACCTCTGTAAAGTATGTGGAGTTTCTGACTGAACACTTTCTTCCATGGTACAAAAGGAAGAACCGTGCTTTCCGTAACAAAATCATCTTCATGCATGACAATGCACCATCTCATGCTGCAAGGAATACCTCTGCATCATTAGCTGCTATGGGCATAAAAGGAGAGAACCTCATGGTGTGGCCCCCATCCTCCCCTGACCCTATTGAGAACCTTTGGAGCATCCTCAAGCAAAAGATCTATGAGGGTGGGAGGCAGTTCACATCCAAACAGCAGCTCTGGGAGGCTATTCTGACATCCTGCAAAGAAATGCAAGCAGAAACCGTCCAAAAACTCACAAGGTCAATGGATGCAAGAATTGTGAAGCTGCTATCAAATAAGGGGTCCTATGTTAAAATGTAACTTCACCTGTTAAGACATTTTTGATTGAAATAGCTTTTGATTTCACTAACTATGACCTCCTAATGCTGCAAATTCAAAAAATGAGCTTTTTCAGTTATTAACAACCTTTAAATGTTATAAAACTCTGTTGTGCGTAATAATTTGGAAGAGTGCGTTTTAAGTTTTTTATTTTTGAAAAAATACTGTTATCATTGGGAGGTTTGTTCAATAACATTTGAATTCATTAAATAACAGTTGATGACTTGAAAATTATGCTGACTGTCGTTTGCATCGACTATTTAGGAAAATCTGAGAAAAATATAATTTGCATTATAATTTGGAACACAGTGTATATATATATATATATATATATATATATATATATATATATATATATATATATACATATATATATATATATATATATATATATATTAAATCAAGGAAGAAGACGTGTCCACTGACACTGCACGTTTTTCTTCTTCGCCTTTTTCACGTATTGTTCTTGCTTTCTGTCAGTCAATATCACACTGATGATCGCCACGGCTCCGGTACAGCAAAAACATAAAAAGTACGACTTGAAATTCAAACTTTCTGTCTTGAATTATGCAGAGGAAAACTCGGGTGAAGCGGCCACTAGACGTTTCTCTGTCGACCAGAAGAGAGTGAGAGATAAAACGGAGCTTCAGCGTCTGTCCGAGGAGGACAGCAGCAGGGCCAGGCTGCCTGCTGGAGGGAGGAAGAAGGCTAGCGAGGAGCATGAGATAAATATGCGGGGATGAGTTATCAGCAAACGGGCACGCCATGAGAGAGTGTCCCGCAAATGTCCGCCACCGTGAGTGACAGCAGAGATGAGGAGTTTGCAGCGAGTGCTGGTTGGATAAATTGTTTCCTCCGCCGCAACAACTTCACTTGCAGAAGACAACTATTGCCCAGAAGGATGCCAGAGAATTCACCGAGAAGCTGGCGAAGTTTGTGGCATTTTCATCCTGGATTTTTGTGAGGAAGGAATTAAACACATAGGCGTAACATCCACTAGGGACAGGGGGGACATGTCCCCCCCACTTTCCGAAGTCCCGTTTTTGTCCCCCCCACTTTTATTTAATCCAGCGGAAAGCAGTAGCTCTCAAGCCTCCGATACTCAAACATGTCCACTTGATTAATCTACCCCGGCGTATACCGATGTGCTTATTTTACATTAATTTGATGGCAAACTCCGCCCAGCTGACGCAACACCAGCTATGCCAGGTTAGTAATCATGTGGACCCACTCTCGCTGTGGGTTTCGGACAGTTTGTGTAATGATGCTGCGATCAAAGGCTGCAACATCCACTATCCTCAGCCGGGTCGGGCTCTGGATCAAGCATTTGTGTTTTGGTTTTCTAATAACTCAAATAATGACTGTATTTCCAGCTAGAAAACACGCATCTCTCTCCTCCCTCCATTGTTTGTGTTTGTGTTGCTGCGTGGTGTTACACGTGACTTGTGTGAGTTATCCTCGTGCTGGAAACGTGACCCCGAGACGCAAGAAGAAAGCAAAAATATATATTTTTATTGAGGAAAATGACAAAAGTAATAGTAACGCACAGTGACTTGAATAAGTAACTGTAACCTTATCACTGGTTTGGAAATATTAACGTGTTAGATTACTCACTGAAAACAGTGGTCAGATTGGAGTAACGCGTGGGCAATGACAACCTGTGTCGGCTTTGTCGAGTGCATTATAGCGGCACTTTTTGCATTATTCATTAAGATTTCTGCAGTTCAAATAACTCGCAATTGTAGTTGAGAACATAAGTTATAACAGCCCACGTATTATAAAAATGTCGGGTTTAAATCGGTCTCGGGCTCATAATTACAGTTAATGCGTCGGGCCGGGCTCGGACACAACGTGCTCGGGTCGGGCTTGATTCTAAGCTCTACTCGGGTCCAGCCGAGTCTTTACTGAGGTTCACCCAGTGTGAGCAGCAGGAGGACGGTTAGCTCACCTCCCAGAGCCTCATGCTGAATCACTGAGACTGATTTAGGGACCGTCATTAAATTACTTAGCATAAATATATGAATACAAAATAATTGCCGTTTTTTTTAAATATCTTCATGTCATGTGACCCAGTGACTCCAATCCAGCAGCAGAATGGAGTAAACTGGATGAATGTCACACAGCTCTTTTTATTGTATTTTAGTGCTTCCTCTATTTTATATGAATATTTATATGCAGAAATTATGATTTTTTTCTCAGTAACTTCCATGTCAGGTGGCCCACTGCCCTCTGAAACAGATTCTGTTTCCATAAAAAACTATAATAATAAAGAAAATAATGGTAAAAAAAAGTTCTCTGATGTCTCATGTCTTAGATTCTGATTCTGAAATTCTGAAAATATATATATATATTTTTTTAAAAATCTCACCAGCAGTCACCATTTAAAGGGTTATTTTTCAAATTTTTCTTCCGGGGGGAGCATGCCCACGGACCCCCCTAGTGTTGCTGAGTTACCAGAACAATCTAGGGGAAACACTGTTCTAAGAATTTTGGACATGTGAGGCGAACTATTTCTTTCTTAGCTGAAGCCGACAACAGAACAAAATAAGTGTAAAGAGAGACATCGTGGAGCCGTATATTGTCCTGCTTTTTTGTTCTTTGCCAATCACACCTATGACTAAGCATGACAGCCATGTTCATCATAATGTGTTGCTTTTAAGTAGCTGGGAATATGATTAAAAGCATGTGGAAATGTGTAAAATGGTATTCAATTCAGACCCCCACTTTTTTGTGTCCCCCCCCACTTTTCAGACCGATGTTACGCCCTTGAAACATCTGTCCCAAATTGCCGCTTGGTCCCGAATTAAGGCCTGGTCTGTTCAGTTATTGAAACAAATAAAATAAAATAATAATAATAATAATAACAATAATAATAATAATAAAATATTATTTGGTATTTTACAGAATGATAACTCTCCCGGCCTGGGGAGAGGGATATGCATCGGCTCGGCCTGTAGTGCTCAGCTGCAGGCCACTCAGCGTTACCTTACCGACCCGCCCCCAGCTATTTCATTCAAAAAAACAGGGCCTGTGGCAATTCTGGGCGGCTGTTTTTATTTCTTTCTTCCTTCATGGGCCCCAGACGGCGTTTACGGTTACCGCCGAAACTTAGGCCACTGTCACACACACACACACACACACACACACACACACACACACACCACACACACACCAACCTGTGTCGTGTCGCTCTCTGTGCGGCGCTGAAGAAAATAAAAGACGAGCACAGTGCACTTAAGGTGATCCGCTCGCTCCGACCATCAGGAAATACTTTGAGTAAACCCAGTTTATTGCTATAAATACGTTTCAGAGGACCGGCCTCCTCTCTCCTTACCTCCTCGCCTCCTTCCTCCCTCCGCCTCCCTCCTCACCTCCCCATTCCAGAAATCTTAATATGCTCTGAGGAGGGAGGGAGGGAGGACCTCAGCAGGCCAGTCAGCGGATGACCTGTCCCTCTGGTCTCACACTGGTAAACTACAGGGAGCAGCTCCACCTGTCTCTGCGCTGCGCTGTCAGTACCAGCGCGTGAGCCTGCGTGATAAAGTACGAACGACACACACTGAGTGGACCGCAGCCCGCAGAGGAGCCCCACTACAGTTCTCAACGGGCCTGAAAATTACAACCCGACCCGACCCGGCCCGCCGGTTTTAAGCCCGAACCCGACACAGCCCGACACACCAGCATGAATTGTCTGCCCTAACCCGGCCCGAACCCGACCCCCCGCGCGCCTGAATTGTTTTCCTCATACACTTGTTATCATGATCAGACAGACAGCAGACGGAAAGGTGACGCGAGCCAGGAGACAGGTGCTGCGTCACCGTCAGCAGCAGCACCCGCTCCCTCTGCAAAGAAGACACCGCGCTGCGACCAGTGGGAAAATATATTCGGAGAGACAGAAACAGACTGTTTCCCCACTCCTCGAAAAGCAAGGGTCAATTCGCCTGTGGCAAGTTTACTTTTAGCCAATTCCATCTTCTCCAGCCAGGCTGTAGGCGCGAGTATACGTCACACAGCCGCATCAGTTCTGCGTCTGCCCCTCCCCATGAAGCAGCAGCCAGACTCACTCTGCACCACACCTGAACAGCGATGATTCACAACAGGCTATATAATTTACAACCAGCAAGAAAAGTGTTTTATGAAATGTGTTTTATAAAAAAAAAAGGAAGCCCGAGGCCCGACCCGGCTCATTTGCGCATCTTTTCGGCCCGAACCCGGCCCGAACCTGCGGGTCCGGTCGGGTTTGTCGGGCCGGCCCGACCCGTTGAGAACTCTAAGCCCCACATACAGAGCTTGAGTTCAATACACATTTCTTAAAGGAGCAGTCTGTAGTTCTGGTGAAATATGTTCATTGGCTGATATTTTTTCTGCCTAAACAAACTAAATAATCAAACTCTCTTTGTTTTCATGACTGAATGAACTGAATAAGCAAAGTGACTTTAATGGAAAACACAGTTTATACTGTTTTACACGAGGGTAACTTATATGTGGCGGACTCTCGATTTGACTTGTTGTCAGTGGCGTAAGTATTGGCGGTGCACTGGGGCCCAAACGTCAGGGGCCATGAAGGAAGGAAAAAAAAACGGCTGTCCAGAATTGCAGTTCTCTTGAGTGGCTGTGCGTGTGTCCAAGCTTGTGTGTGTGCGCGTGCAGTGCACAGGAGCGTGCGCTTGTGTTTAGGGCAGGGGTGGGGGGCACAAAAAAAATATTTGCACAGGGGCCTATCACCATGATGTTATGCTACTGCTTATCGTTATTCCTTTCTTATATTTTGGTATCAATTACAATATTAGTTTAGAAAGAAATCAAATGTGTCCTGACAATGTCATGTGAATGTTTAGATGTCTTGCTACTGACACTGTATATATGAGTTAACATCAAGTCCAACTTAAGCACACTTAAACGTACATTTCAAATAAAGAAATTATATCTAAATAGTTCCCTAATAGTATACTTTAAAGTACAAACATAATACATAATAAATAGTTGACTGTTAATCCCAAAGTTGCAACATACAATTTTTCCCCAGAGCTGGATTCACACCAAATCTGGCTGTGTTGTGTGGCTGTGGTCTGACAGCGGTGCTGATCACAGGGGCTCTAAAAAGAAAAAGCAGCTGACTGGAGCGAGTCAGCTTTTGGAGAGATGCAGCCCAACGTCAGGTTACAGAGGCCAATCACACAGTGAGCTGGGTGTTCACTCAGTTTGGCTTTGCAAACCAGTGTAAACAAATGTGCCCGCTGTTGCAAAGATGACCGGATCGTTTTCATTTTCCTCAGAGTCACAAATAACAACACAATTAGACCAAACATGAGTGTAATCAATCATTTAGTCTGTGTCTAACCGTAACCCTGGATCACCAGTTCCCCCTCCCTTCTCTCAGCTGACCATTATATTGCGCAATAAACAATTACTTCATCATTATGTGTTGAAGCAGAAAAAATGAATAGTAAACCAGTAGTTCACTGAGGGTTTACTTAATGTTACAGCCATGGCTGTTCACCTGTAGTGTAGTGTTCACAGTAGAATTGCAGTACAAAATCATACAGGTATGAGGGAGCCCCCCTGATAGCTCAGCTGGTACAGTATGTGGAGTAATTCACTTATAGTATAGTTGCAACAAAATAAAACTTAGATGTAAACTAGAAAATGCGTTTCCTGCTGAAAATACAGTGTGAATGCAGAAATGACCATTGCTAGAACTCAGAAATTGCATCTTGCTGCCTCGCCACCAGAGCTGATCATTTTGATATCGATCATATTGATCATTTTGATTGGTTTGTGTGAATGAAAGCATGCAGGAGTTACAAGGTACCAAAAAACGTACTGAAGTCAGTACTGAAGGTCAGTGTAATATACACTAAATAAATACTGTGTACTCCAGCCATTTAAGATTAAATGGTAAAATTAACTTGGAGTATACTTCTGTTTTGTAAGGGGGCCTGTTAGTGTTTCAGCATATATGATGTCTGAGATTGTGGAGTAGACCACCGGTCCACAGATCAACTGGCAGTATTTTTTCAGTGTCACTGGTTTTGAGTTCCAACTTTCTGTCACCAGTTGGCTCAGATGGCAGAGATGATATGTCTTCACAGCATACTCATGAAAAAAAAATCGGAAGAAGAAATTGATGAAATTATGAATTGATCATTTGTGTAATTATGTAGTGTCTGTGTTTTATTCTTCAGCCTAACTTATTTTCAGTGCATAATATGTGTGCCAGTGCAACTTTTTCAAATCCAGATGTTTCAATACCAAAGTTTCCTGTGTCAGTTCAGGTATGTTTTCAGTGACATGGTTATTTTCAAATCAGGATTTACCATCGCTGTTCTAACATCATAGTTTGTAAGAAAGAAAGAAAAAGTCATAACAGTGCGTGGAAAGGGAACAGTGCAAATATTTTCATTTATCATATAATAACCCAAATCAATCCTGACCTACTTGAACCTCCTGACTGAACACAACAGAGCTTTCTTAAACTAGGATGTACACTGAGCCTCAGGTCAGTCAGACTGTAACTTCTACAAAAGGTGACTAAATGAGGATTATATTGATGGTGAGGAAGAAAACTAGTGCACGATGATTGATTAGATTAGATTACAGACACCGTATATCCAAAATATGGGATAGCATAAACCAAGATTATGTACAACAGCCCTACACAAGAATACTGACTTATTAATCAGGTATTTTCAGATCCCTAAATATCTTTTTAAGGATTAAATGACCGATTTCAGATGGAGAACTCTTTTTCTGGTTTATATTATTGTGTCCATAACTATTATCCAAAATATATTTTTGTATGTATATATGTTTATTTTGTATAAATACAATATGTATAGAGTATATAGTATAGAGTGTGTATTTATATATATATATATATATATATATATATATATATATATATATATATATAATGCACATATATATATATATATATATATATATATATATATATATATATTAGGGCTGTCAAAGTTAACGCGTTAATAACGCGTTAACGCAACGTCCTCTTAACGCCGTTAATTTTTTTAACGCGCGATTAACGCTCAGTATATAAAAAAAAAGCGCATTGTATGATTTACGGCCGTCGGCGGCACCCGTAGTCTTGATACAGAGGGTGGCAGAAGAAATAGAATAAGAAAGGGAATCAGAAGAAGAAGAAGAAGCAGGGTTGGCGGTTCGTTAAAAACACGCCGGACTGAAAAGCAGCACTCGCTGCAAACTCCTCATCTCTGCTGTCACTCACGGTGGCGGACATTTGTTTCGCCATCGCCCTGATCATTTTGCGGGACACTCTCTCGTGGCATGCCCGTTTGCTGATAACTCATCCCCGCATGTTTATCTCAGGCTCCTCGCTAGCCTTCTTCCTCCCTCCAGCAGGCAGCCTGGCCCTGCTGCTGTCCTCCTCGGACAGACGCTGAAGCTCCGTTTCTCTCACTCTCGTGGGGTCGACAGAGAAACGTCTAGCGGCTGCTTCTCCCGAGTTTTCCTCTGAATATATCACGACAGAAGGTTTGAATTTCAAGTCGTACTTTTTATTGTTTTGCTGCACCGGAGCCATGGCGATCATCAGTGTGATACTGACTGACAGAAAGCAGCACACTGCGTGAAAAAGGCCAAGAAGAAAAACGTGCAGTCTCAGTGGACACCACTTGCAAGCCAAACAGACGGCAGATGCAGAGAGCCCGACGCCCCCCCTCGCCAAAAGCAGACAACCCTGGATTTATTTTCCTGCATGATTTGAAGTGTTGAATAAACATTTTCATAATGCAAGCATATTTGACCTTTCTTATGTTGTTAAAAGTATTAAGAACATGAAAAAAATACACTAGGGTACATTTAGAACAGAAAAAAATGTGCCAAAAAAAATTGCGATTAATTTGCGATTAATCGCGAGTTAACTATGGACAAAATGCGATTAATTGCGATTAAAGGTCCCATATTATGGTCATTTCTGCCTCTTGACATGGTTCCTTGATGTCTAAATGGAATGTTAGTATCATGCTTTGGTCGAAAAAAGCTGAAGCATTGAGCACAGCAGGGTTCTTGAAACACCAGTTTCACAGCCCTGCTCCAGGTGGCCTGTTTCAGTGCCTTTCCCTTTAAATGCTAATGAGCTACTGCGCCCCGCCCACGGTGCCGCCCACCTCCTCCTGCCTGCGGAAGACGTGAGGACGGCATCATGTGACCATGGCAACGGCGGAGTTTCTGGGAGTAATGGCTGCCGGACTGACTGCGGTCCGACCCAGAACAACAAGAGGCTCCAGAAGAAAGTAAGCAGCCAAGAATGATCATTGATGTTTCTCAGTGGTCAGTAGTTAAGTTTGTTACCTCGACATTACTTTTATGTTACTGCAGATAACGAAAGCTTTATGGGCTTACTGGCCGTCTGCCCGCGTTGTTACAGCTAACAGCCCTCTTCTCCTCGAGTGTTTACATCATAAAGCTTAGCCAAACCTCGACTGGTGTTTACTGCTGTTAAGTTGTAGTAACGCGGATGCAATTTAGCAAAAGCAGTTGCAAGAGAAAAGTGTAACCCCATATTATTATTTACCTTTATGTAGCCAGGTAAGTTGATTGAGAACCTGCTCTTATTTGCAGTGACGACCTGTAATTAGCTACTGCCAGCAATTTTCAACTGTAGTTTTCAGTATGCCACAGTTGCCTCCAATCACCTTTCTACCAGCAGAATTGTTTTTTAACCATTTAAAACGGTTTATAAGCTTTATATATATTATCAAAGAAACAATGTGACATGATTAGTGATCATAGTTTCCAATGAATAATAAAAAATCGGCATAAAAACAGGTGTTCCTGTGGCTATTGTAAACAAATGCCTACAGAACCTGAGAATATCTGCTGTATGGAAATACCACAATTAAGTGTAAACACTGGGCAAACAAGGTTGTCATTTTGCTCTCTTTTCTCTAATCTATTGTCACTCACTTACCTTTCATAATTTCTAGGTTACACGAAGACTGCGGCAGCTTCCTGATACACCATCATGCATGGTGGACCACCCTGGCCTGTAACCTGTCTGCCTGAATGTATCTGCACTGCAACATGCACTGAACATTTATCGGGCAGACTATGAATCTTTACGTCTGAGGGGAATAGTGCAGTCAGTTTTTAGTCACATAAATACTATTCATTTATCGTAAAAGTGTTATGATTAAAAGCACATAACTGCTTCTTCCATCTTACATTGTTTATAGTTTATTATCTTTTACTTATTACCATGAAAATTACATATCAAACAATGAAAACACAGAACAGTTAGGAAAGATGTTTTAATTGTAAGAAACATTTGTAAACATGTGTTGACATGAATGAAATAATAAGAAGAAAATACATATCTGAAGTGAAACAGTTTGACTTTATATATTAACTTCAATATCAATATGAAAATAATAACAAAGAAAGTATCTAGTTGCCATGGGTGTAAACATTCAGTGCTGACTTTATATTGAATTGTGTTTAGCCAATATAGCCTACAGAAGCTTTGTAAGCTGGTGCTGGGGCTCTCTGGGGCGGAGAGTGAGAGTTGTGCTGCCCATCTGTGTGGTCCGAGAGGTCTTCAGGGATTATGAGTTTCAGCACCTCCTTCACATATGGGGCAGGGTCCTGGAAAACCTTCTGGAAGATCAGGTCCAACAGAGCATCACCGCAGTCTGCAGTGCAATAAACAAATGCATGTTTACAGGAAAACTGCAGTAGAACCAAAAAGCCTTGTGCTGCAGTGTTGTAAAGTGTCTCTTATTTCTCCTAATTACTTCTCATTCATACATTCTCATTATTTATTTTGAAAACCATCTTAAAAGAATTCAGATTTTAAGTGTTTGTTTTCAACCTTTTGAGTGATGTCTGTGTGTCCATGTTTATTTTAATTTGAGAGGTTCAAATAAAAGATTGTAAAACTTACAGAATGTCGTGTCTGTCTTCACTGGTTTGGCTCTGCACTCTCCCTTCCAGGACTTTGGAAAGCTCAGTTTGAAAAGAGGATCTCCTGATGATGTGGTGGCTTGTCCCCTATCAGCATTCTTATTGTGATGCAGTGCAGCCAGTCAGAGTCTTGAACAGTAAAAAGACAAACATGAAAACAATTGCAAGAAATGGGCAAATGTTCTCAACAAGTAATCACAGTTTAATTTACCTGCACAGCATTCCCAGATATGGATAGGAGTAACACATGACAGCACTGTTACAGTATAATTCAAGCACTAAAGACTGCAACGCCTTACATTACTCTAATCCGACCACTTTATTTCAGTAACGAGTAATCTAGCGTTAATATTTCCAAACCAGTAATCACACTGAAGTTATTTATTGAAGTCACTGTGCGTTACAATTATTGTCATTTTCATTCGTAAAAATATATATTTTTGCTTTCTTCTTGTCTCTGGGAGTGATGTCACGTACGTCTCAAGTCACGTTTTAGCCATGAGGATAACTCACGTGTACACCACGCAGCAACACAAAAATGGAGGGAGGAGAGAGATGCGTGTTTCCTAGCTGGAAATATACTCATTATGCGGAGTTATTTAAAACAAAAAAGCACAAATGCTTGGTCAAGGGCCCAGCCCGACCCGGCTCGGGCAGAGAATCTAAGCTCTATGTAGCAGTCAACAGTACACTCGTATTGCCCCGGCCTATGCCAACATATTCCAGCTTAGAAAACATTTTCAAATGCATTATTTCACAAAATCCTGAAAGCTTAGACCCGGCGGAGGGTGTGTGTATGTACTGCTTGACTGACCGCGCCTCTGGGTTTGCATGTGGAGACCGTGTTGATCGCGAACTAGGGGCTCGCGGTTAGCATTAGCTTGAAAGCTCACGGTTAGCGTTAGCTGGTACTATGTGACACTGCTTGGTTAGTTCGTGTAAAATTGCTAAATAAACACAGCTAAATACTTGTACATGCAGACATTTCCCTGGGACACGCATTACATAGTGTGCACGATCAGAAACGTACTACACACAATGATTCTGCTTTAGCACTAGCGTTAACTTGTGTGGTCAGGGAAGCTAACGTTAGCGGTTAGCCGCTAACCTTAGCTTGTTCTCAATGGCAAAACACACAGTACATCAGGCACGAGTTCAGCCTAATCTACAGAAACACACAGCACATTATTTGTATACTTACATGTCCTTGGTCTGCATGTATTCCTTTGAGTAAAAGTCTGCCGACCACTCATGCCTTGTACTGGCCCAAGTTGGTGAAACAGTCAGTGTCAAAGTGGTTCGCACACACCAACAGTTTTTTGCCAACTTCAAAAATAAATCATAAAAATAAATTCAATCCATGCCGCTCTTTTGTCCTCTGCAGCTGGGAGACGATGGAGTGTGTTGTCCTGGTCCTTGCAGCCAACAACAGAGCATTTTTCCTTGAGTTTGGCCATGGTGATTTCAGTAGCTTAATGGCGGATCTCCGAGACCGGAGCTGTACCTGGTGGGTGGAGACACCGTGCGGTGAAGGGAGGGGCAGTGGGGTAGCCATATGCAAATGTGCGGCCGTCGACGTCGACAGCCGCAGCAAATTTGACTCGTGTATCTGGAAACTGCAGGCAAGACCCCTTTAGAAACCTGTATCTCACTCAAAAAAGCATGGATAGTCTTTTTTCAAAGTTTCTCGGCATGTGGCAGCACCATAGACCCACAATAACACCCCAAATCCCAGAAAAAGTCAGTTTTTCATAATATGGGACCTTTAAAAAAATTGATCGTTTGACAGCCCTAGTTCAAATGTTTAATGGTCAGTACTATGACCTTTTGCAATACACCCACTTACAAACAACCATCAAAAGAGTTGAGATCACTACACACGGCAAGTAAAAGGATGCTGAACTTAGTTCTAACAGGTGATTAAGAAATATATAAGAGCTCTGATAATAGCGTTTTGTATCAATAGTCAGATGTGTAATGATTGTTGTCATGATTACAACGAAGTTATGATTAAGTTATAAAAATGAGAAACATTTACAGAATTGAATTAAGAGATTAATGAAGTGGGGCAAAGGTTAAGATTTCACTTTGAGTTTGAGGAAAAAAAAGGAGGAACAACAGTTGACTAGAATGTCATCGTGCTACAGCAAGTGGCTGCATGACATTACAGAGAGTAGAGTGCAGCAGAGCCTCTGGTGAGTAGGCTACTTCATGAGTTGTCCTGAATGTAACCACACAGACACACACACCCTCAGGGTACAGTAAAGTAATCTGGCTGACACAAACACAATGTTGTGTTCCTGCTGTCAAACTGGCTTCACTGTTGATGTACACACCCTCAAACAACCACCACTGCTGATGAAACTCTATCTGATGTGACTCATGCTCAAATGTTCACAATTTAGGTTATGTTTTAAAGTTTGATTCACCTTAAAAAATCAGTCTTGGTTGCTGACTTCCCTGTACCGGAAGTGACCAAATGAAACACACCGTTACTTTGAGCAAACTTGTGCTTTCTCTGGTTTGAATATGAAAATGGGATAATGTAAGAACACAACTCAATGAACAATGGTTGACGTGCGTTTATGCAGAATTCTTTTCAATCCCCATCAAATGAAGGGTGGATATTTCCTGCAAAAATCATTGGGTAGGGAGGAACTTGTCAGGCTCGTTACACCTGTGCCTCCTGGCTGACCTGTATTAAAGCTGGTTGCAAACCATGCTCTGGTTCTTTCTCTGTCATCATGTCAGACCCCATGGACATTCAGCTCTACACATATTATCTGTTGGATTTCACATGTTTTCCCTTAGGTGTCATATGTGGTCTCATAAGTTTCACGTGGGAATTAACATGGGCTTCACATATTAAGCAAAAACCACACATTTGCCATGTGTAAAGTACATGTTTCACATGTGCAAAGCTGTGAAAACATACATAATCTACATGTGACCACGTGTGATTCTGCACATGTGAAATTCATGTGTGTTTCTGTAAAGGAATTGCAACCTTAAAAAAGAAAAAAATGTTTTAATTTAGTTTTAGAATATGAACACAGGAGACCTATTGACTGCACCACTATTCTTTATTTAATGTACTAGTGCAGTGCCCGTAGGAAATATGTGTTCCTATAGAAAAGTGGGAGGTTAAGAAGCTTTTTCATTGATGGCTAAATGAGGCTGTGTTTGAAGGTGGAACGTCAGGGATATTTAGGTTTGTTGTGAAATCCGATAATCCAGGGAATAATTGGCCGTTTGTGACTATTTTTGATTTTGCCATTATATTTCACCTTAAAACTATTTACTTGGTGTCATTATTTTCAGCACAACCTCACGTGTGACTGTACAGTTTTTTCATTTTGACATACTGTATTAACACAATGGACCTAAAATCACAAAAAACATAAAATCCGAGTAGAAAAAGTTAGATTTTTTTACTGTGAAAACCACAAATATGTTTAACAAACCATTTTTTATTACTAATAATGCAAATGTAAATTGTTGTTTGCTGAATAAGTGCATACATTATAAAAATTTACAAAGTTCTGTGTAACTATTTACATTTAAATGCAGGCAATGCTCAGGTCTGCCTGAGCTCCTTCCAGCTGAATGAAGAGCTGCACTGCCTGCTCCACATTCAGCTTCTCCTGTTTTGACTCATTAAACAAAAAACCGACTCCACTACAAACAAAACCAAACACTACATAACACACTAACTATACTCTCCAAACACGCTCAATGTCACAATCTCTCAATTCTCAATATCGCTGTCTGTACACCGACCGTCGTTGCCTGTCACACTTCCTGTTCCTCTACAACCAAACTTGCTGCTTGAACACTTTCGTGTCAAAAGCCCTTTTTTACTGTTTCTTTTGCACCAGACACAAAGCAAACGTGACGGCAATGTTTGCGAAAAAGCGTGGCGGACATTAGGTTTGGACAGGTTGGTGCGTCCGGTCCGTCAGCTCGGGAGTTGGGCCGTGTAGGTTAGCTAGCGGCTAGCGGCTAGCTACACACAAACATCCACAGTCCGATTCCACTTTGTTGTCCGCGCGTCTCCGCATCTCCTCAGACCCGAAACAGACTGGTCCGGTCTTGTTTAGTCTCATTAATCAACAACAGTCAGTTTAGATGCACAGAACAGAACGGGACCGAACCGCCGGCTAACTCCCGGTCCAGCTTGCGCTGCTGCAGGTATAAATCCGCTCGTTTTTTAATGTGTGTCGTAGGCTTGAGATCTGCAGTGATTGGCTCTGGTGCGCATGTCACTGTGGTGGCTCCGGTTGACAATGCTCCAGAATGTGTAAAGCATTTATGAAATAATTTATTCTGGGTATCATTGCAGTCCAAACAAATGCGAAGTTGCACACCATTGAACCAAACGGCAGCCATGTTGAAACTCTCAGGTCAGTCTGATCCTGATCCTCAGAGATATTTTAGCCACACACACACACACACACACACACACACACACACACACACACACAGACAGACAGAGATTCCTTGCTTTTATAGAGAGATGCATCCAGCCGGCCCTTTAAAGTGCACACACCGACCTGCTACTCTGGTCTGCTTGATTCATGGCCTTACTGCAAATATTCAGCTCCTTGCACACTGCAAAGCCTTTGGTCAGATACCAGGTCTCTGAAGTGCATGATGATGTTCAGCCAATGACATCAAAGCTGTTGATCTTGTCTATCTCAGTCTCTAAGATTGGCTCCCTGTCCTGATTTATGTGGTCTCTTATTATGGATTTACAGTCTTTAATTTCTTGAATTGAATGCAAGAGCACTGTTTGCCACTTCTGCAATTATGGCACAGTTGACATTCATTTGCACATGAATCTCTTGTGGCATAACTAAATGGTTGGTCACAGTGGCAAGTATGATCCTCCTCTTCATTTTTGATTTCATGAGTTAGCTGGGGGGAGAGGGGCTTTGGGGTTTGGCACGAGGTATCTTTCACCATCACTAATTGGTTAGTCGCCACCCGCAAGGGGAGATGGGATAACAATGGCAGCGTCAACAGCACAAGCACAACATTCTGCTGCATGCGACTTGCCTGAAGACCCCCCGCTGTGTACAGCCACTTTTGACGGTTGGAGATACAAACAATACTTTGAATTTGTTGAACGTAAGGAAAATGACTTGACTAAAGGGTTCACACTTTGCCCGTGTTGAAAACTTCCTCCACTGCTGCTAACACTACCTCAAACTTAACGAAGCACCTACAGAGACAGCACGCGCACACAAAGCTTGTTGCTAAGGAACCGTGGAGCAACATGAATGAGACGCCAGAATGTAATGAGTAATGTAACTAGTAATGTAACTAACTACTTTCTTCAGGGAGTAATCATGTAATGTAAGGCATTACTATTTTTGAGAGTAATGTGTAATGTGATATATATTACTTTTTTGAGTAACGAGCCCTAACACTGGTCAGGATAGAGGTATAGCAAAGCACGATGGCACTATCACCAAACTTTAGACAGTTATCCACAAACCAATGGGTGACATCACTGTAGGTTTACACATGGTCCAAACTCACATTTCATCCAGAAGGGGCCTCCAGAAAGTCTGCACAGGAAAAAAAACAAAGGAAAAAATAACTTAACATGACTTGAATCACATGGATTAGAACTTATATCAAGACAGAACAATGTAGAGATATAGGCTATAGTGGCATTTTATTATTGTCGTGGTTAGGCCTGCCCGCTTGTTTTGGGCTCATTGGAGATGAACTGCTTGATGGGATCAGACAGCAGCAGCAGGGGCAGAGACAAAAAGCTGCTGTCAGTTTGGATAGTTTTTCAGTAGCCCCCTGGAGGAGCATCAGGCTTTGAAGCCAGTTTTGGCCAAATAGTGTTTATACTACGTGATGCACTACAGCCCAAAAATACCTCTTCCCATAAGCTTACACTGTGAAAGAAAAAAAAAATGTGTCACAACCCCCACAAAATGACTCATTTCACTGTCAGAATTTGAGCAATTTTGTCCAATAACCATTCAAGTTAGCAGGGTGCTAAACAGGAAGTTAGCCAGCTTGGTGGAAGGAGAACTTTAATGCACACACTCTATAGGCACAACATCACGGGAGATCTGGGTATTTTCCTACCTGGGAAGTCAAGCTGATTTGGCTTCAAAATGCCACTTTACAGCTTTCATAGGAATGAATTCACCTCCAACACTGTGTCCAGGTTTAATGTAACATCATTTGCCTTCATTCTGTACAGGTAATCACAGAAACACTTTTGCAAGAACTCTGTCCGATTTATTAAAATGTTATTAGACCAATAAGCAGTGGTGGTGATACAAAAGGTTCTGTTCTAGGATTGATTCTCATATCAAAAGATCAGTGATTTGGCATAAATGTGTCATCATCATCAACATTGGAACACAGTGAAAGTAGTCAGATATCACCAGGATCCAGTCTAAATGATACAGGTTGGTAAGAACTACTTCTTCTGCCTGTCATAGTCACGTGAACTATATCTGTCCATCACAGAGTTGTCACCGAGGATGGCTGACCACAAACACAGTGTTTCTTTTCAACTGTTATTTATTCAGGGTGGCTTCACCCTGAGCAATGCTCTTTTCGATCACATTCACACCTGGTAGCAGTGCGGCCACTGAGTGTCTCCACTGAAGCAGCTGGGGTTAAGGGCCTGAGTATTGTTATTATATTGGAACAGGCAGTACCAGCCTGGATTATACTGTGTTTTTGCTGACAATGACATTTAGAGACACTTAAGACTACAAATACATATTATATACTTATTACAGAACAAAAACTAATATAGCAACACAAACACTCCTGCTTAGTGGTATGTGAGGATTCTAAAACACATTTGTTAAGATGTGAAGTCCTGACAGTCTAAATATCTGACAATCAATAATGACAGCGGGTGTCTTGTATTCTTTGACTATAAATGTTTTTAATGTATGTACGTACGTGTCTGATTTATAGGCCTATGCAACAGCTAAATTCAGATATGAAGCTGAATTACAGGAACGTGTCAGAGTGTTTGATTTGTTGTTCGTGTGTCTTAATGATTCCATGAAGGATGGGTCCAGACACAAAAATAAAATATTCATCCATCCATTCATTAATTCAGACATACAGGAGAAATCATGTATAATTGAACTGCAGCTGTCTGTCTCTGCCTGCTTGCTGTCGGACCTCTCTGCTTTCCAGGCCAGGTGCAGCTCATTTCCAATGAGCGTTATGATTATCAGCTGAGTCTCTACATTTGGTCACGTTCAGCACCCTGGAGGACTTAAAATGTGCAAAAGAAGCAGCATCAAATCACTGTATAAACTGAACAAATCAGCTGTTCTCAGAGGAAAATAAGGTCCCAGAATACTGTCTGAAGCTAGAAAGGTGGCAATGTCCGCCACATATAAACAAAGTTAAACAGTATAAACTGTGTTGTCCTTACAGGTCAGTTCGTTTATTCACTTTATTCAGTCATGGAAATAAAGACAGTGTGTTTATTTAGTTTGTTTCGGCAGAAAAAAATCAGCCAGTGAACATCTTTCTCTGCTCATTAACATTTATTAACAAAACCACAGAGTGCTCCTTTAAACCTTTTGTTTTGTAAAAGGACACGTCAGTCATAATTCATGTAGCTTATTTTATTTTTTATTGCAAACACAAAATTATAGAAAACAGCGATAAATAATTGGCGGTTCTTTTATTGTGAAAGTTCGGCGCGGAAATGCCACAGTCTTCCGCCATGAGGCTGAGTCACAGAGAAACGAAAGCAGTGAATGGACGTCTAGCAGAGGTAAGATCTTGTCGTGTCTGAAATCCCCCACTGGTTGGTAGAAGGCTACCAAGGAACCTTAGAAAGACGGCAGGGTCATGACGTCTCTGAATCCCACTCTGGTGCCAGACTATGGTGTCAGCTGTGTTGAAGTCTATGGGAGGTGATGGAGAAACACAGTAAAACCAACATATCTACATCGTCTGACCTCTGATGAAGAGATGCCTCCACAATATAAAAGATCATACTTCAGTACAGTCTGGCACCAGAGTGAGATGCAGAAACATCGTGACTCTTCCTTCTTCTCCTTGTGGCTAACCCTGAAGTCAGCATGGCTCTGGTGCCCTCTGGGATTATTGAATTGGATTTTGGATTATTGCAGAAAATAATCTGTGTGTCAAACACAAGTTTATGACACTAACATGTTCTGTCCATCCAGATAATCTCCACAGATGAACACCACTCTGATGTTTGAGGCTAATTAAGTGTGTAGCAGTAAGAAGCTAATGTTAGGCTACAAACAGACGACATCACGGTCACATGACTTAAACGTCACCACCACAAAGAGTCTTACCACACAATTACATCCAGGTTTTCTATAAACTGATCAATGTACAAGTTGTAAAGTCAGAGTTAGAACAGTGTGTAACTAAAGTGGGCCTGTAAAGACGGACTAGTGAGTAGATGAGTCTCCGTGTTCACTGTGAGGACGTTTAATGTCCCCGACAACCTCTGTAGTCTCATTCAGACACTTTTTAGCAACACACAAAGCTTTATGATTAAACTGTGGGACATTTAATGATGGATTTTATTTTGGAGAACAAAATGTGCAAATATGTTCAGCCAAATAGGTTCAGTTATCACCTTCACCTTATTTCACACATTTAACTAAAAACTGAATGTATTTATTTTGCAAGAACGATTCAAAACCGGCTTTTATGTTCTGTGACCGTCTACAATTGTTAATAGTGGTCATTAATTAATCTGAGTCCTGAACAGTGATGTGCAATACAGTACTCTGGTTGGCTGACCGATTTCCGGCTGTATCCTGTCGCAGACATATCGCTATTGACATACATGTTTTTTAAGTTGCTAACTAGTGTGTGAGTGAACACTACTAATAATGTAATGAACAATAACTCCTTTTCAATATCACTAATGTAAAGTTAACCCTGTCCCTGACAGCCGTCGTGTCACTCAGGTTTATATGACATCTGCTGGCTAATGTGAGCGAGGTAGCTACAGTAGCTAGCCAGCTGTAGTGAGATGAGGTTGACTGTGTTCAGTGTTCACTTCATGCTCCGCTCATGACCTCATCTGTGAGAGGCCATGCTGGAAATGAAATGAACAACGTGCTCCTCTTTTACTCTCATTGACAACGAGCTGATCAAACTCATTAATGCTAAATGTTGAAGTATTGCTAAAGAGGACATGTGTTGATAATCAATAACAAATCATTGAAAAACATTACGTTCATTGAAATAACGGTTCAGAAGCGGAACAAAGCTGCAGCATGAGTCTTACAGCCAGCTTGTTAGAGACTCAATGGGTCAGTAGAGAACAGTGGTGGAAAGTAACTAAGTACATTTACTCAACTACTGTACTTTAGTGCAGTGTGCAGGTACTTCTACATTACTTGAGTATTTCAGTGGCATCTTCCGCCACTTTTTCCTCCCCACTCCACTTCAGAGGGAAATAATGTACTTTTTTTAAAGCTAATTCTACATTTTTCTAAATCAGTGCACAATCCAAATAGAATAGGTCGTTTTTACACAGAAACTAAGTGTGCTCCAGGTAGTTCAGAGATCATAATACATATAAACAAAAGATGATATAATTCCGGATCACATCCATTACATAACATTCCACATTTGAGTACGGTATGGTCAGTTTCTGTTTTTTTGTTTTTTTGTTGTTTTTGCCGGTGTGTTTATGGAATTTTGCCCCCAAAAAAGAAATAAGGTTAATAACATCGACATTTACTCGACTGACTTCATCAGCAAAAAGGCCAAATGAATTCAATGTAGAGTTGAAGTTGTTGTCTAATTTTCGGTACAAATGATTAAGATCAAACTAGACTGACTAAAGGTGCAGTCCCCAAAGAGATGAGTTGATGTTTCATCTGCGTGGTGACAGAAGGAACATATGGCCTCTATAGCCGGGTGATGGCTGTGCAATGTTCTCACATACCTCTCGTAATAACCATGTTTTTCCCCCCACATCCATATCACCATAAATATTATTTTTAAAAAAAACATGAAGCAGCTCACCAGTTGTAACTTCCTTGGGACCATTTTCCTTCTATGTTTGTCACCAGTTTTTGTCCCAATGAAAGGATCTGAACAATGTCTAATTCGGTAGTGGGGAGTGATAAATATGTCCAGATGACAGCAGAGTTTCAATATCTGATGGAACAGCATCAACAACTGTCGGGATGACAGGAATGTTATATGCTGATAAGAATTCATTATAACTTAACGCAGGATCCTCCTCAGCCTGCCATTATTAACCAATTTCTTCAAAAACATTTGCATTTAAAGCATATACCCTGGTTATTGTAAATGCAGCATTTACGAGGGGAACAATGGAAACTCCACCCTCACTTTACGAGCCCAAAGAGACACAGTAGCATGCACCACTGGCGAGGACATACACACCTGACAGCTTCTCATATTCTTCTGTGCTACTAATGATTCCCAGCTGTGAACACACAGAAAGCTAGAGTGACTGCACCCAAACTCAGTGCTCCAGCGCCTCAGCTGCCTTTATTGTGTAAAGTACATGACAAAACGAACCAATTACTGATTCACAATGGTCTTGTGTAGCTCAATGTCATAAGGCAAAGGCTGAAGAAACATTTGGTGACAACTTTCAGTCCCTGACACTTCTCTATACCCTTTTCCTCCGCCACTGTTCTGTTGATATGCAGGAAAGTAAAGTGACTGTCTCTGTACCTACAGCCATGCTGACCTGTGACATCTGTGGTGAGGAGATCATGTTTGAGGAGGACATGAGGACACATCTCCTTCTGAGCCACCTGGAAAATGACATGCATTGTCCGCTCTGCTCCCTGTCTGGAGTGTCCTACGATGAACTCTGCTTCCACATCAGCTCTGCACATCCAGACGAACAGGATCAGGCTCACCTTACGTTGCTGTCAGGCTGCTCTTCTGAAACAAATGCTGCTGTGATGGAGAGTGTGGACGGCCGAACAGCCACACAGTTACTGTTAACTCAGTCCTGCACAGCTGGGGACACCTGTGATGGAGCTGGTGCAGTGACACCCACTGCTGCCTCTAGTGTCACCACAGACTCAGTGCCACATAAACTGTATATTACAGCTGAGAGTGGAGCTTCATCACCTGGAGAGACATTACCCACTACTTCAACACTGAAAACACAGGGTGCTAAAACAAGACTGAAGTCCGACCTGCTCTGTGATGAAGAATATATTGGAATGAAATCTGAGCATAGCAAAGCCAAACAGAAGCGTCTCTCTTCTCCAAGAAAAGGTGATTCAACTTTTTCAAACTTTAGGCCTGCCCGACATGGATTTTTTTTTCAGACGATACCAATAAGATAACTGCTCATTTCACATTTTCACAGACTTTGCCATCAGCAGTACAGGATCTTGGCGAAAACTTAATGCAACTGTGGACGTAAATAAATGTTGTGACATTGCACAAGCTTATCAAAATGATGCCAGAGTGAATGTGTGCCATAATCAAAGCTAAAGGTGATCCGACCAAATATGACAGTGTGTGACTGTCTTTGTATTTGTTGTCCAGGCAGTGTTTATCATGCATCTCTGTTTACTCCACCTGTAACGTCACCAATGAATTGCCCTTCACTTTTCACAGAGGAGCTGTTCTCCTGCCCCATGTGTGCCCTGGTCTGCAACAGCAGCTTCATCCTGCAGGAGCATGTTGAGTTGCACCTGCAGGAAGAGCCCTCAGCTGAAGGTAACACGTCTGCTTTTTTTAACATCTTTGCTGCTGTGTACAGAACATTGTGTTCAGTCACACAGCCACTGTTGTCAGCACACAGTTAATCTGTAGCATCTTATCATTTATCCAGTGGCACGAACAAGTTCCACAAATACCAACTCGGTCAGCTGAGTTTAGAGAGATGGAAGAGTTCATTACCTCTTAAAACTAGGACACACGCACCCACATGTACATGATGTGTCCTTACTGGCTGATTGTGGAGGGTCAACACTGGATGTGTGTATACCAGCGATGACATCAGCTTCAGCCAGCAGTGTGTCTCCTCTGACAGAATGTTTAGCTCACATGGAGCAGTAGTTTTGTTATGACAGCTGTGGAGTATGTAGAACAACAAAATGTTATATGTTACTTAATTTGTACAGAAAGACACAACATGAAACTGCAGAAAACTCTTATCAGCTCACTGATGATGCAGTACCTTTCTGTACCAGTCATGCATTTTAGCCATGCTAGCTGTGTGGCTCACTGGGGGGCGGTGCCAGTCCCTCTGACTTTTGTTTTCACACATCCATCCTTTGACCTGTGCAGACCAGGTGTAACCATGTCTGCCCAGGACCTCAACATTCCCCCTCTTCAGCCCGTCAGACGCTCTGAAAGCAGCCACTCACACAGCTGATGGAGCAGTTGTTTTTTTTTTTTAAACTAAAGAATTTCTGCACAAACTGTCAGAGAATATCTCAGAGAAGCTCATCTCTGTGCTCGTCATCCTCACCAGGGTCTTCACCTGTTAGGGGAAGAGTTTTGGTATGCTGAGGGTTTTCTGAATCTTACGCAGCAGTTAAAATTAAGAAGTTATTCCATTTTTATTATATTTTATTCCATATTCCACTTTTACATACTGTTTTTTTCAATGCAAGAGCCACACAAGTAGAACAAACTGGTAAGCAGAGAGGTGTGATGTGAAGGTAAAGTTTTACTTGTTGATGATTTGGTAAAAAGTAGCAAGGTGATAGTTTTGTCAGCTGTCTCAGCAGCACAACATTCTCTTAATATTTTTAACAACAAGCTCTGTATGTAGCCTCATTGTTCATCTTAGTTTGCCAAGAATCTTACAATTTAGCAAATTGTTGCAAACTGAGCCCCCCAGACCACCCTGGGTATTCTTAGTATGTACAGTCATGATCAAAACTTTCCATTCGTTTGATTAAATGTCTGTTGGTCATTTTCACTTCAATTAGGTGCTTTTGATAGCCATCCACAAGCTTCAATTGAATTAATTATTGAACCAAACTAAAGTAGTTTCTAGTCATCCATCACAGTAACATGAGGGCTGTAGAAATCTCTGGTACTGCCCGATGTACATTTTTACATGAAATTTTCACCACGACTGTACATGTACACCTCCCTGAGCCTCTGGTTTACTGGTGCAGGTAGCCCTGGATCAGACCTGAAGCTAGCCAAACCATTTGAGATGAAGGAGGATCAGAGGGACATAAACTGTGAATGAGTTATGAATAAACCTTTCATTGTGGTTGTAGTGTCCTGCTTTCTTAAGCAAAAGGCGCAGACCTTTGTTCACTGACATATAGTACATGCTAACTGAGAGCTAATGGGCAGTGCTGACTGTTACTTGAACAACAGGACAATCTTTTATATGTGTGGTGGATGACTACGCATCTCAGATTATCACACCAAGTTTTTCCACTTTGTCTGGCACCAAAACAGGAATTAGACAGAACAAAAAAGTGGTTGACACAGAGTGAACCAGAGAAAATCCCATCCGTCTCAGATAACCCTCAAATTAGTTTGTAATAACTGGACCTGAATGGAGTTTCCTGTATTTTGTAGGAGAGAAGAGATTTGAGTGCCCTCTGTGCTCTGTGGTGTGCAGCAACAGCTTTTCTCTGCAGGAACATGTGGAAGTGCATTTAGATCATGGAGCAGCTGTGAATCCTGCAGGTGGGCATACATTCATACCTCCTTGCTGCATAATTCACTCAGTGACCTCTACCACGCTTCCAATTGTTTTCTTCTGCATCTGTCAGATCTGTTGCACACCTACAGTCACAGTTAAAAGTTTTTATCTTCTATCATTGGAACTGATGACTGCCATGATACACAAGTTCTTTATGAGTGGGTGGAAACTTTTGACCGTGATTGACTGTACATGTACACCTTCCTGAGCCTCTGGTTTACTGGTGCAGGTAGCCCTGGATCAGACCTAAAGTTAGCCAAACGACTTCAGACGGAGGAGGAGCAGAGGAGGAGGCTGGAGGAGGCCCAGCAGGAGAGAGAGGAGTTCAAGAAGCTGCAGGTCTGGATTTTACTTTGCACAACACCTGCTGGACAAACCATGGTGTATATGTAGTTATATGTTTTTGGTTTGATATAAATCAGTGACTATAAAGGTAAACTGCCAATGGTGTCTTTGTATCTGGTGAGTACAGGCATCTGCTCCTGTGTGTGTCACATCATTTCCTTGTTTCTTATTCTTGATTGTCGGGTATGTTGTGGAACACTTTGTTGTCCGGTGTCCGTCTTTAATTGTCCTTTCACAGACACAGAGAATTTCCAGAAATATCATTGCTACTTTGCCACCTCATCATAAATAGTTATACCTCATACTCTATATTTACAGAATTTATATTCTCCGGAGATATTTATTTTTAAACATATGTCTCTGTTGCACTAGTAGTTGGGATAAGGAGAAACGATATTTCACACCTCTGTGGGCAAGTAACAATAAAGTTGACCTTGAGTATGATTCACCAGAGGCACCACAACACGATCATCCCATTACTTAGGTCAGGATTCCATATTACTGCGATATCATATATTGCCACATACTGCATTTTTCCCCCATTTTTAAACTGCAAATCATGTCCCCAAAGAAAAAACTGTCAATGTTTCTATTATCTACTGTGATAAAGTTTTCAGTCTGTTCATCTCACTTCATTTTTAATGCAGTAAATTTGTGTATTGGTCAGACACCGGCAGAGTGACTGACTGACACTGTCCAATAAAATAAATCAAATGGAAATATCAAGATGTATTCTGGATTTGTGCTGCCCTCTCCTGGCATCCAGTGTCTTCAGTTAGCCATATTTTTGTTTTTTTTTACAGATTTTTTGTGGCATAGGCACCTTTATTAGCAGCAGACAGTGAGGAAACATGGGAGAGAGAGGGGGATGTGACATGCAGCAAGGGACCTCCAGCCGGAATTGAACAGGGGTCGGCTGCGTTTATGGCATGCGCTCTAACCACTCCACCACCTGCGCACCCCCACTGATAGTTTTGAGTTGGAACTTTGACCCTTTGAGGTTGCTGTCAGGGTTGTCGAGTCTGCTTATTATAAGTGAAACACAATTGTGGTCAAAAGTTTACAGCCACGTGTAAAGAACATGTACAGTTGCATCTCAAAGAATAAGAAAATCATTATCAATTCAAAAAGAGAAACGATCATTATGTTCTAGATTCATTACACATAAAGTGAATTATTTAAAGTTGTTTTAGTTTTTGATGATTACATCTTACAGGTCATGAAAATCAAAACTGCATTGTTGGGTCTGCGGTCTCTCATCTTCCTCTTGACAATACCCCATAGCCTCTCTATGGGGTTGAGCTCAGGCCAGTTGACAAGCACAGTAATACCACGGTCAGCAAACCAGTTATTAGTCCTCCTGGAAAAAGGAATCAGCATCTCCATACAGTATGGAGATTGGCCAGCCAACTTGCCTGACCTGATCCCCACAGAGAATGGATATGGATAGAAAGAGGGATAAGAGAGATAATTAAAATTTTAGGTTTAGATTTGAGCTCAGCAGCTCAGTTTTCCAGCTTCGAGGCAACATGTTGAGGTTGCTTTGTTTGAGGTGGCTTTGCGAGCTGCTTCTTTGTACTTTTGGTTTTGTCCTGTTGTGGTCATGGGACACTGAGTTCCTCTCTACTGCTTTCACTAGTGTGCATCCTGGATCACCCTGAAGTCGAAGTGTAGGAACATGGAGGAGTCTTAGTCAGTTACCTATAGGAATAAATGGTTGAGTAAAGCTGTATACAACACTGTGTGTGTGTGTGTGTGTGTGTGTGTGTGTGTGTGTGTGTGTGTGTGTGTGTGTGTGTGTGTGTGTGTGTGTGTGTGTGTGTGTGTGTGTGTGTGTGTGTGTGTGTGTGTGTGTGTGTGTGTGTGTGTGTGTGTGTGTGTGTGTACTGTATGTACTGTATGAAGTTTATGTTTTTTCTTTGTGTGTTTATGATGCAGCAGCACATCTTTGGGTATCTGAGCATGTAGGCTGACCTGTGTGGTCTGTCTTCTGTGCAGAGGCAGTTCGGTCTGGACGGCAGTGGAGGCTACTGCAGACAGATGGAGAGGACTATGGAGAAAGCTGTGGCCCGGGGCCTCATGGCCCCCGCAGAGTTCCACAGTAAGAGGGCTGAGATGATGGAGTCTGTGGCCTCAGGAGTTGATGATGGCAGAACGAGAACTCAAGGTATGTTTGTGCATACCTACAACCGCAACACATACAAGAAAGAGTCTGTAGGTTTAGTCAACACAGTGATCTCAGCCCCATCTTCCTCTTGCTCCCACCACGGCACAGCACCCACCCACCATGCTTGTTGTTGTTGTTGTTGTTGTTGTTCTTGGCACCTCTACTGCATTTGCAGTGGCCATACCTTCTGCTATCCAGATGTCAGTGTAAGCGACTGCACACCTATCAGTCCGCAGCTGATACAGACTAATAAATGCCTCTTTCACGGTCTGTGCTTTTTGTGACATAATAACAGCTGTTGTTACAGTTGCCCTAATAGCCTACATTTAGTACAAATACAAATTGAAAACAAACTGTATGATTGTCTGAATCTCAGCCTTCCCTCAACTTTTACAAAATGCTCTTTGGTTAATCTATTATCATTGTCTGGTTGTGGGGATAGGCGTTCGTGTGTGTGTGCATGCTTTATTCCGCAAACAGACTTCTCTGGAGACTTTCAAAAGAGATTTAAAAACCCATCTTTTTAATAAGGCCTATCAGCTCTAGATCCAGCCAAATCAATCAACTTTTCTATTTTATTCTCTATTCTATTTATTCTTTGTTTTGTTTGTTCCGTTTTGTTAAGTGTCCTTGGGTACCCTGGAAGGCACTATAAAAATTAAATTTATTATTATTATTACTATTGTTATTATTATTATTATTATTATTATTAATATTATTATTATTATTATTATTATTGTTATTATTGTTATTATTTATTCATTCAGCTGCCTCTACCAACCAATTTTCACCTCTATAAGCCATGAGCTGTGGTCATGTGAAGGAAGAATGTGTGATTGTGTATACAGTTTATAATATTATTAGGACTGGACCTGAATATTGGACCTTTGGTCAGTTGGGTAGGTATTCTGTGTTTAATTTTTCCATTCAGGTATTTGTTTGTTTGTTGTTTGTTAATTTGTTAATTGTTACCATGGCAACCGGATGCGAGAGGACGCTGGCGTGAATATCGCCGCTTCTCCATCCACAACTAAACTACTTTTTCTGCCGAAAATATGAAAGCCAAACTGTTTTCACAAGCTCTATGGCTGCGCCACAAACTTTGAAGGCTGCACACCTGAATGGTTGGCTCCGGTGGACTCACCTTTCTCCGTCGATCAGCTGTTAGCCCCGCTGTTAGCCTCGTTGATCAACCGTTAGCAACGCTAACTTCCAAACCTGCGTTCTCAATTCTCTGTGGGCTATCCAGCATTACACCGTTGGTCCTCTGTCCACTACAACCTCAGGATTATTCACCGCCTGGTTCCTGTATCACTCTCCTCTGCTACTGTGGTCTACCCTGACTTACGACGATGTTAGTCGCTGCTCCACCGCTGCTGACGGGGTCTTTAAATACTCAGCGCTGGAGCTCCTGGCCCTTTGCTGTAACTTCACCGTAAAACTCCATCGCTAGGATTAAATTTCTTGGTCTCCTTCGTCGCCCCCGCTACATGCACAGGGGCTCTAGACGCAAGTTTATTACGGACAATGCTATTCCCTGCAGCGCTGACAAGGCACAGCTCCCTCCCATCCACAGTGCCTGGACCTCTCTGTTTCTGACCACTATGCCGTCCTTTTCACTGTTCCTGTCCTTGCGCCCAAGCAGTGCATAAGTCGAAACATCACATATAGGAACATCAAGACAGTGAACACTCTGGCCCTGACCAATATCCTGGAAACCCACCTGGCCTCTGATCCCCTCGACACCTCACTGGATGGGCTGGTGGTCCACTATAATGCTTCTGTCTACCGGGGTCTTGACTCCCTTGCCTCTCTTAAAACCCGGACTGTCTCATTTACCCATTCTGCCCCCTGGTTCGCCATTGAACTCCGCACCCTAAAGACTACTGGTCGCCGCCTCGAGAGACTCTATTAAAGATCTGGCTTCACCGTCCATCATGAAGCCTACAAAGACCACGTTAGGTCTTATAAAGAAGCTCTCTCTAAGGCTAAAACAAACTACTACACCACCCTCATTGAAAACAAACAAAATAACCCCAGAATGTTATTCTCCACTATTAACCGGCTCCTTAACCCTCTCGATGTCCCCCAGCTTTTTTGGTGCCCCTGACCTCTGCTTCAAGTTCCCAGACTTCTTCCAGTAAAGGTGGCTACTATTCACCAGCAACTCCTGGCATCTGCCACCACCCCACCATATGCACCTCAGACATGGACAACTTATCCTCAAACTGTTCGCCTGCCCCAGTGCATTCTACTCCTTCTCTCCTGTGGACTCTATTTCTGTTGCTCAGTTGAATAATAGAATAGAATAGAATAGAATAGAATTACTTTATTGATCCCAGACTGGGAAATTATTTTGTTACAGCAGCGGTGGGTCCGCAAAAAACACTCTGTACATAACATGTACAACCACAGGTAAAATGAATAGATAAATATACCTAAAAGAACATAGAATATAGAATATGCAGATGTAAACATGTAATGTAACATGTAACATGACTAAAAACAATAGATCAGATTACTCTTTCAGGCAGAAGTGAAAGAGTTTTTGTGTAATGAAATGGCTTGTGGCAGGAAATATTTCCTGTAACCATTGCTGCAACAGTGAAGCTGAAGCAGCCTTCCGGAGAAGGTGCTTTGCTGTCTGACCAGTGTGAGGTGGAAACGGTGGAGAGGATTATCCATGATGTATGACAGTTTTTTCAGTGTCCTCCTCTCCACTACAGCCTCCAGAGTGTCCTGTTTGCAGCCAATCACAGAGCAAGCCTTCCTGATGAGTTTGTTGAGTCTGTTGGTGTCGCCGGCTCCTATGCTGCTTCCCCAACAAACCACAGCAAAGAAAAGTACACTGGCCACCACAGACTGATAAAAGATCTCCAACATCTTGCTCACACGTTGAAGGATCTCAGCTTCCTCAGGAAGTAAAGTCTGCTCATCCCCTTCTTGTAGACAGCTTCAGTGTTAGATCTCCAGTCCAGTCTGTGGTTGATGGTAACACCAAGGTACTACTAATCCTCCACCGCCTCCACATCCTTTCCAAGAATGAACAGTGGTTGGAAAGCCGACTTCCTCTTCCTCCTAAAATCTATCACCATCTCTCTGGTCTTGCTGATGTTCAGCCGCAGGTGATTCTGTCAAGTCCACTCCACAAAGTTGTCCGCCAGTGCCCTATACTCCTCCTCCTGTCACTCACTTATGCACCCAACAACAGTCGAGTCGTCAGAAAACTTCTGCAGGTGACACGACCCGGTGTTGTACTGAAAGTCAGTGGTGTATAAGGTGAACAGGAAAGGAGACAGTACAGTCCCCTGTGGAGCTCCTGCATCGCTAACCATCACATCAGACAGAACACTGCCCATACGAACAAACTGTGGCCTGCCTGTCAGGTAGTCAGTAATCTAGGAGATCATTGTGTTGTCTACACCCATCACCTGCAGCTTCTCCCCCAGTAGCAGTGGCTGAATGCTGTTAAAATCACTGGAGAAATCAAAGAATGTGATTCTCACAGTACCTCCTCCACCATCCAGGTGCGAATGGGCTCGTTGCAGCAGGTAAATGACAGCGTCATCAACTCCCAAGTGGGGCTGGTAAGCAAATTGCAGAGGGTCTAGCAGGGCTCTCACCTGCGGCCTCAGGTTGGCCAAGACCAGTCTCTCCAGCACCTTCATCACGTAAGATGTGAGGGCCAGTGGTCGGTAGTCATTGAGGTCCAATGGTGTTGAATTCTTTGGAACAGGAACCAGGCAGGATGACTTCCAAAGCACTGGTATTCTCTCCTGACCCAGGCTCAGGTTGTAGAGGTGTTGTAGGACAGGAGACAGCTGGCTGGCACATGTCTTCAGGATCCTGGGGCTGATACCGTCAGGGCCTGCAGCCTTCTGCTGGAGGAGTCTCTCCAGCTGTCTCCTAACCGCCCAGACGTCCAACTGCCTTATCCGACCACTCTCCAACCACTCCGTTGCCTCTTGTCTGACCCGTTCTGCAGAAAAGTTGCACTGAAACACACCACTTCGACGTGCTGCCTACTCCACAGCAGCGTGTACGTTCTGCGCTTGCACGAGATGCAATAAGCGGCTGGCGCTTGTGTTGGGAGTTGTAAACGAGAGGCTTATGCGTGCAACTCTCTTTACTTTGGCTCAAAACGAAACTTAACTATTTCAGATAAAAACAGCTGCATACTAAACATGCAGCGAGGCATTACCAAACGAACGCAAATTAATTCGTCCTGAACGGACATAATAACAGCCAGTCTCGCGCCAGTACTG
Organism: Diplodus puntazzo; assembly: GCA_963678695.2. Lineage (NCBI taxonomy): Eukaryota > Metazoa > Chordata > Actinopteri > Spariformes > Sparidae > Diplodus > Diplodus puntazzo. The sequence goes on from OZ023160.1 coordinate 33,359,650, forward strand.
CAAAGCATGAAAACGAGGAATGATGGAACGGAGTCCATAGAAAAACAAAGCGCACACAGTAATCCTGCCCTCCCACACACCGCGCTGATTCGCTAGCACACCGCCAATCAGAACGGCCATTCAGCTGGCACACAACCAATCAGAGAATCCAATGGCTCAGACGTCCGACAGCCACCCCTCAGACTTCGCATGCTGAGTCGGAGCAGACAACATCCGAACGGCTCCGAAAGTTTCAGACGCAGCTGAACACACCAAACAGAAATGTTCCCGACCTCCTCCAAGTCTCTCCAAACGCTTCAGACGTCCAACGGTTGGGCCGGTGTATGGGGGCCTTAACCTGGCCTGCAGTCACAGTCATGCGGGGGAGGGTGCTGGTGTCTTGAGCGGAGGAGGAGGAGGAGGAGGAGAGGTGTTGCACAGGAGAGGTCACATCAGGGGAGTGAGGGGGGAGGGGAGGAAGTATTTGGGGCAGTGGGGGTCTGGAGGTGTCGGGGAGACGACAGAAGGCTGTGAGCTGAACCTATTGAAGAAACTGTTCAGCTCGTTAGCCCTCTCCAGGCTGCCTGATGACCGTCTGCCGCTCACCTTACACCCGGTGATCTGCTTCATTCCAGCCCACATATCCCTCACATTGTTCTGCTAGAGTTTGGCCTCCAGCTTCCTCCTGTAGGTGTCTTTACAGGCCCTCAGCATGTCCCTGAGTTCTTGCTGCACTCTCCTCAGTTCTTCCCTGTCTCCAGACCTGAACCCCCTCTTCTTCTTGTTAAGAAGAGATTTCAGGTCATTGGTGATCCACGGCTTATTATTAGGGAAGCAGCGTACAGTCCGTGTTGGCATGGTGGTGTGGTCAGGGTTTTCGCAGAACCTGATGTATTCTGTGATGCAGTCGGTCATGCTGTTGAGATCCTCTCCATGTGGCTCAACAAGTACATCCCAGTCTGTCGACTCAAAGCAGTCTTGTAGTGCATCAGCAGCCTCCTGAGTCCACCTCCTCACGCTCCTAGTGTGAACAGGCTGCTGCTGAACAAGAGGGACATACTTTGGTGTCAGCAGGACCAGGTTGTGGTCAGATCTTCCAAGGGGGGGGAGGGCTGTGGGACTGTATGCATCCTTAGCATTTGCATACAAAATTCCAGTGTATTATCATCTCTGGTGGGACAGTCAACATACTGGTGAAATGTTGGGAGGGTTTTGTCCAGTGAGACGTGATTAAAATCCCCAGTGATGACAATAAAGGCGTTAGGATGCTGCGTCTGTATCTGGGCAACAGCGGAGTGGATGACGTCACAGGCTACCGCTGCATCAGCTGAAGGAGGAACATACACACTGATAATGATGGCGGACGTGAATTCCCGGGGTAAATAATAGGGTCGCATCCCCACAGTCTGCGGTTCAATGTCCGGGCTACAGAGACGTTCCTTCACGTGAACATGTCCGGGATTACAGCACCTCTCACTCACATACAGTGCAATCCCTCCTCCCTTCTTCTTTTCGCTGCTTATCACGTCCCTGTCCGCCCGAACAGTGCTGAAGCTCGGGACTGCCACTCTGTGGTCCGGGATGTGTGAGTGAAGCCATGTCTCCGTGAAACACAACACACTGCACTCACGATATTCCCTCTGAGTCTTTATCAGCCCGGCAAGCTCGTCCGTCTAATTCCCCAGAGACCTCACGTTCCCCATGACGATTCGCTGGTACGGCTGGTCTATGACTCCTCATCTTCACCCTCCGTTTCACTCCGGCTCAGCAGCCCCGGCATCTCCTCTGCAGCTCTTTCGGGACCTTAGGCCTGGCTGCGGGCAGCAGTGCAGGTTCACACAGCAGTGCAGGTTTACACAGCATAATCAGCTGGTCACGTGTGTAAACAATGCGCTCAATGATGCGCTCCTGACCCTCCGTTGCTAGGGCTAGCAGAAACATCATACAAAATGCAAAATGCCACAAAAGTTTAAAGAAGTAAAGTGTCCGTCTTCTCTCGGACTCTGGAGAGGAGTTGCCAAAAATTACCAAAAATTCACAACCAAAATCACAACAGAACTACAAAACAAACTACAAAAACTTGGAAAACCCACGGGATCTGCTGCAACAGGCTGCCACCTAGTATGGCGCCAAAGCCTCCACCTGCTCTCTGGACCCCATGACAATAACTCTAGTGAAGTCTTCCCAGCCTGCCCTATGCCCCCTCATGATGGACATTATCAACTCATCCCTACAATCTGGCATAGTACCGTCCACCTTCAAAACAGCTTCAGTGACCCCCATCCTCAAGAAGCCAGGTCTGGACCCAGATGACTTGCATAAGTACCGGCCGATCTCCACCTTCCTTTCCTAAGCAAAATCCTGGAAAGAGCAGTTGCTGCCCAACTCCAGCAGCACATGCCCAAGCATGAGCTCTATGAACCCCTTCAGTCTGGCTTCAGGGCATGCCATAGCACAGAAACTGCCCTCATCAAGATCACCAACTACCTCCTCATCGTTGCAGATTCTGGCCACATCAGTATTCTGATCCTCCTGGACCTCTCTGCAGCCTTTGACACAATATCCCACACCATTCTCCTTACTCGCCTATCCGACTACCTTGGTCTCACCGGTACAGCACTCTCCTGGTTCCAGTCCTATTTAACAAACAGGAAACAGTCTGTCACCATTGGAGACTCCAGTTCCACCCCAGCTCCAGTCAACCAGGGTGTGCCTCAAGGCTCTGTGCTTGGACCCCTCCTCTTCACCATCCACATGCTCCCCCTTGGTCAGATAATTCGCAAATATGGTCTCAACTTCCATTCCTATGCTGATGATCCTCAATTATATCTCTGCAACAAACCATCCACCCAGCTACCCCCACAGTCACTCGTCAACTGCCTGCATGATAGGGGTGGGGGAAAAAATCGATTCACATAAGAATCGGGATTCTAATCATCCACAATTCTGAATCGATTCATAAACTTCAAAAATCGATTTTTTATTAACATGGAGGAAGTTCTCATTTCTTATATAGCATAATGTGACCATAGATAGATGTTACCTTTTGTCTTTAGTTTGCCTTTGTGTGATTACATCATTGGAATCAGTTTATTTAAAAATCACATTATCTTATACAAACTGTATTGTTTTGATGCCATAATTTGCCTTAACACACTATGCATTGTATCAATTTTTGAATCGAGAATCTGTTGAATCAAGAATCGGTTGAATCGAGAATCGGTTGAATCGAGAATCGATTTTGAATCGAATTGTGACCCTAAGAATCGGAATCGAATCGTGAGACACCCAAAGATTCACATACCTACTGCATGATATAAAACTCTGGATGACATCAAATACTCAAACTAAACACCAATAAAACAGAGCACATGGTTTTGGCCTCCAAGGCGCTGCTCCAGAAGGTTGGAGATCTTCTCCTGGACGTGGACAGCTGCACTATCTCCCCATCCACGGAAGTCCGCAACCTGGGTGTCATCCTTGATTCCATACTATCTTTCCAATCACACATAAAATCCATCACTAAATCAGCTTTTTACGATCTCAAAAACATCTCCAGACTCCGGCCCTCTCTCTCCGAACCTGTGGCTGAGACCCTCATCCGTGCCTTCATCACCTCCCGCCTGGACTACTGTAATGGAGTCCTGTCTGGGCTCCCTTCCAAAACCCCGGACAGGCTCCAGTATGTGCAGATCTCTGCTGCCAGGGTCCTCACCCGCACCAAGCCCTGGCAATAAATCAACCCCACTCTCATCCGCCCTCACTCGCTCCCAGTTAAATCACGTATCAATTACAAAATTCTCCTTCTGACCTATAAATCTCTCCATTCCCTCACCCCTAAATATCTGTCTGACCTCCTCCACCCCTATATCCAGTCTCGGACACTGCGCTTATCAGGCACACACCAGCTCTCCATCCCTCACACCAAACTACAAACCCTCGGCGACAGAGCCTTCTGTGTGACATAGGGCTGCTCGATTACGGCAAAAATCATATCACGATTATTTTGATTGATATTGTAATCACGATTATTAAAGACGATTATTCATTGATTTGATAACAAGCACTTATTGAACTTTGAACTCTGGTATTTCTTCTAACACGATAAGTTTGAACTGAAAAACAAGAAAAATGCAAATAAATAAACATCCCTGTGCGGCTCAACCATGGGTCCATTGTGGTGGGAAAATATAATGCTGTTGACACTTCTCTTGCAACTTTTCCGCGACATTCGTCATGAAGGGCAGGCAGCACAATTCTGCTGGAATGGTGACATGATGGTAACACATAATGTGTCCTTAATTGAGGACTGTGTGGCGGTGGCAGGAGTCGAGGAGCTTTTCATTTTTTTGTTTTTTGGTTCCTTCACTGCTTGGTCATGTATTACTCTGTGAGTGGACTTTAAATTATTAAATAAATTGGTCGTGTTCCCTTGAGGTGCAGACACGGTCGCGTGACATACCTTGCACAATACAACTATATCAAAGTTCAATAAGTGCTTGTTATCAAATCAATGAAGAATAATCGTCTTTAATAATCGTGATTACAATATCAATCAAAATAATCGTGATTATGATTTTTGCCATAATCGAGCAGCCCTACTTGAATCTGGATGTCCTCTATGTGTGCTCAGTGTTTCAGTCCACAGTGCATACACTTACTGACACATATTGCATCACCTGCTAATGATTTCTGTGTTTTTTGCTCTATTGGAAGTAGAACTGGTCTGATGTGATGATGTGATCTGGTTTAACTGCTGAGCTGCAGCTGGAATGTGCTCAGCTTGTTTTACACACACTCTATTCCCCTCTGTGTTTAGGTGTGATCACAGCCTTAAACGAGTACTACCAGACTGAGTGCAGAGACTGTGTCCATGTGTGGCTGAGTGCTGATACTGACCACTACTGCTCCTCAGCAGGGGATAAAGGCTGGGGCTGTGGATACAGAAACTTGCAGATGCTCCTCTCATCTCTGCACAGAACAGACACATATGCTCCCATCCTACCAGGTGTATCTTCACACTACAGAACATGTGATCAGCACTCCTCTGCTCTTTCTCTGCAGAACTCATTGTTTTATACACTACCGTTGAAAAGTTTGGGGTCACTTAGAAATGTCCTTATTTTTAAAAGAAGATAACATTAAATTAATCAGAAATACAATCTAGACATTGTTGATGTGGTAAATAACTATTCTAGCTAGGCCTGCACGATATGAGAAAAATCTGCGATGTGCGATAACACTGTTCAATATTGAGATGACGATATAACTTGCGATAAATAAACAAATATTGAAGTTTGCATATTATTAACTATACAGTTTACAGATGGCTAACGTTAGTTTTGAATTGTTCGTGTAGGTCTTTATGGTTGTATTGCAGGTGGTACCTGTGTTTGTAACACGTCGTGTGACGTGAATCCAAAATAAGTCCATATAGCAGTGTGACGGAGCAGCTCAACACAATGCATATCGCTCCGTGGTGTCGCTGGACACACACACACACACACACACACACACACACACACACACACACACACACACCACACACACACATATAAGCAAAGTCATTTTTCTTATTCATGGCGTGTCAGGCAGTCTTTTGTGATGTGTTTATCGCACATATTCATATCGTGATGACGATGAAAATTGGATTTATCGGGCAGCCCTAATTCTAGCTAGAAATGGCTGATTTTTAATGGAATATCTACATAGGTGTACAGAGGCCCATTTCCAGCTACCATCACTCCTGTGTTCTAATGGTACATTGTGTTGGCTAATCTTGTTAAAAGACTAATTGATGATTGCAAATCCCTTGTGCTATTATGTAAACACAGCTGAAAACTGTTGTGCTGATTAGAGAAACTATAAAACTGGCCTTCCTTTGAGCTAGTTGAGTATCTGGAGCATCAGCATTTGTGGGTTCGATTACACTCTCAAAATGGCCAGAAAAAGAGAACTTTCTTCTGAAAATCGACAGTCTATTCTTGTTTTGAGAAATGAAGGGTATACATGAGAGAAACTACCAAGACACTGAGGATTTCCTACAACGGTGTGTACTACTCCCTTCAGAGAACAGAACAGACAGGCTCTAACCAGAATAGAAAGAGAAGTGGGAGGCCCCGGTGCACAACTAAGCAAGAGGACAAGTACATTAGAGTCTCTAGCTTGAGAAATAGACGCCTCACAGGTCCTCAACTGGCAGCTTCATTAAATGGTACCAGCAAAACACCAGTCTCAACGTCCACAGTGAAGAGGCGACTCTGGGATGCTGACCTTCTAGGCAGAGTGGCAAAGAAAAAGCCATATCTGAGACTGATTAAAAAGAAAAGATTAAGATGGGCAAAAGACCACAGACATTGGACAGAGGAAGATTGGAAAAAAGTGTTTTGGACGGACGAATCTAAGTTTGAGATGTTTGGATCACACAGAAGAAAATTTGTGAGATGCAGAACAAGTGTAAAGATAAGTAGGAGATTTGTACAAGGTAAAAGGGACTTTGAATATGAAAGACTATCACTCCATTTTGCAACGCCATGCCATACCCTGTGGACGGCGCTTGATTGGAGCCAGTTTGCTACTACCACAGGACAATGACCCAAAGCACACCTCCAAACTATGCAAGAACTATTTAGGTAAGAAGCAGTCAGCTGGTATTCTGTCTGTAATGGAGTGGCCAGCACAGTCACCAGATCTCAACCCTATTGAGCTGTTGTGGGAGCAGCTTGACTGTATGGTACGTAAGAAGTGCCCATCAAGCCAATACAACTTGTGGGAGGTGCTTCAGGAAGCGTGGGGGGAAATTTCTTCAGATTACCTCAACAAATTGACAGCTAGAATGCCAAAGGTCTGCAAGGCTGTAATTGCTGCAAATAGAGAATTCTTTGACAAAAGCAAAGTTTGAAGGACAAAATTATTATTTCTAACTGTCAAGTTCTTGACTATATTTTCTATTCATTTTGCAAGTTTTCATGGAAAATTGTCTGGGTGACCCTGAACTTTTGAATGGTAGTGTATGTATTGTTTCTAAGTGATGATAATGATAAGTATTTTTATCATGATCATGGAAAGCAGACGTCTGTCCAAATGATATACACTATAATGGGTCACCTCAACTTAAAGGCTGGTTATTGACTTAGAAGAAACAACTGGAAATACTGAATGAGTGAGAGGTGTACAGAGGAGAGAGGTGAGTGTGTCCTGACTCTGTTGTTGTCCTGGTGGAATTAGTCGTGTGGAAATGGACATTATTCTGAATGTATCAAGACAACAGGTAAGCATGTTGTGTTGAGTTTGCGTTAGCAACTACAACAGCACTCAGTAGAGTTAACCCCTCCCCCCTTTAAGTTAATCAAGTCCAATCCAATGTGAAATTGGACAGCCCTATATCACTTTACATTTGAAACCAAGCATAACTGCTTAGAGGGGCTCTGTGGAGCAGAGAGAGGATCTGAGACAAGACACTCGAGAATGTCGCTGAAAGTCTGACCCTGAGTTTTTCACAAAGAAATCCACAGTCAAGCAGTGTTAAGCTTCTTCAACCCATCATCCATAGGCTTGTATAGACGAAAGAGAGAGACAACGAAGGTCTCATTTTTCACGTCACATTGTGGCCAATGGAAAAAGTGACAAGAACATGGTAATTGCTACAAATTGTTGGATTAAATTGTTCTCTCTCATAGATTCAAGCCACCTAAATACACCATCATTTTTTCATCACGATCTAAAGTTTTATTGTTCATAAAATTAATGTGGTCTATTCTGGGTGGAAATCCATCATCCTTTCAGGTTTGATGGAAATCTGTCTAGTGGTTTTTGTATAATCCTGCAGACAAACCGACTAACAAACTAACTAATTAACAAAACAACCGAGGGAGATTAATGTGGTTAATGTGGTTTTGCTATAATGTTTTTTAAAGTAAAATACCATTGTTGATTATTGTGGACGGAGCAGTATGTAGAGCTGGGAAGCAGGAGGAGCTGTTACTTTTTACCCATTGTAAATTTCCATTTTTTCATCTAATATCCTCAAAGTTGGTCTACACAGACATACAGGAGTGTCCTCGCTAGATCGATGCTGCTGAAACTAGCATAGTTAATGTGGCCATAGTTACCGAATTCACTTTAAAGATGAGTTGGGCCTGTTGAATTATAAAAGGTCAAAGGTTACAGCCAAAGTTGCAAAACTAAACTGAGTTGAAGTCCTTTTATGCTACAGAAGAGAAGCACAAACAAAGCATCATTCTAGAGTGGAGGAGGAGTCTCTCGGCCTGGGTGATGAAGCTGCTCTGTAGTCTGGTGGTACGGCAGAGAATACTTCTGTATCCTTTGTCAGATGGCAGCAGGATTAACAGACCTCCGGTGGGCTGATAGGTGTAATGTTATATGAGTGGATGATATTACTTCTCAACACCTAATGTGTATCAGCTGACCTTCTTGCAGCATTCACTCAATATTTTCTGTGTAGTTTCTGAACTTAAAGGGACATTGTGTGACGATTTATGTAATTTATTAACTCAAATCAACTTCTTCGTTCATAAGTAAGTCCTCATTGGTGTACAATTACCTCTGCCAACAATCTGACTAATCCTCCTGAGCAAAGAATTACCTATCTGAATATACATAGCACGGGCAAGCTCTATGGAGGCCGCCATGTCTTCCGGTTTTAAAAAAAATTATGGACTGCCGAGAGGGACACGAGGCACTACGTGGTACTACGTAGTAAGGCTAATCGCGTTTTCACTCAGAGCCAGCTTGACTGCGGAACTGAGAGGGAGCTCAGCTTCCGGAACGTCTCCAACGTCTTCAGAACGGGAGGGGTGAGCAAATGAGTGTTGCAATGTAGAACCTCACAGCTAGATGGCGCTAAACACTTGATATATTACACACTGTCCCTTTAAATTGTTTAGAGAAATATACAAGCAGTGACTTTGTTTTTGGCAAACCTGTGGATATACTGTGCAAGAGGTTGTTCAGACCTGATATTACCGTCAGTCCTGAGTCAAACGATCTCAAGTGAACACTTCTAAGATACATTGAGGACACATTTGAGATCTGATCACTCAGACCACATTCAGAGGTGACCACATTCTCTCAGTGTGTGTGCACATGTGTCCTGGACAACCTGCTCTGTCTGATCTCCATGTGCTTCACTGTAATGTAAATGAAATCTTAGGTCTCTCTTAACCTGTTCCATTGAACTAGTAACCACAGTTTCACCAGACTTCTTTAACAAATCAGCTGATTTTAAGAGATTTTCCTCATGCTCATGCTCATTTTACAAGAAGGCGACAATGATTCAGAATTTGTCAAAGACGCAACACTGTCTTTGACAAATTCTGAATCATTGTCGCCTTCTTGTAAATTGAGCATTAAATCAGAAGCTGAAGTTGTTTGTCTCCTTGTAAAAAGTATCAGTTTGTGGCAGCATGTCTGTACCAGTCTGTCTGCTTCTGTGTCTAAAGTGCTAAAGTCTTACCTGCCAACAGTTGGCAGCTGTTTGAACACACATATACCTCACTGTTTGGTCCACAAGAGGACAACATTTTATTGATGCTAAACATGTCACATTTTACAAATACACTAAACCGTAACCAATATAGGCTACTTCTTTGTTGCCTGCAGACAATCCCAGATCCCCAGAGTTTTGAGGCCTGTGTGAGCTGACAGCTGAGCTGTCCACTTGTGAACAGATCACTCAGGATGGTTGTTAATCAGGTCTGAGTATACAACTGGCTGGTTTGGGGTGTGTCTGCTGACAAGCATGCTGTTTGCTCAAAGCACATCATGTCCCGTACTTGTTCTGTGTTCTGGTCTGGTGAGACTATTGTTGTTTTAGAGATTAATACATCTCTGTGTTCATCAGTACATTTCCTCCTGTACGACTGTTGACACACACATTTGGCCAGTCAGTATGACAACAGAAATGTTGTAGGGTGAATTAGCAAAGATAACAAATATCTAACTTGAAAGGAATGAGGATGGGATGTGAGCAAAGCTGCTCCTCATTCTGTTTCTTGTAGATTTTATCTTCCTTAAACACTTGTTGGATGGCAGTGGGTCACACATGGACTAGCCTGGTTGTGTGTGTCTCTGATTATGGTGCTTATCTTCACCGCTCGATGCAGGTCCCATTTGTTCGGTGGCTGTGCTGCTGGCACACCGCGCTGTGGTGCTGTTCACCAGGATTGTTTCAACTGTGCTCCTGTAGATGTTCAACTGTCTCTCTGGGAGTTTCGGCCTGTTTCAGCCTCCTGAGGAAAAAGATTCCCTGTCGGAACTTTTTTTTGTTTTACAGGCAATGAGGTGTTAGTGGTCCATAACTCTTTGGATACACTGGATTTCAGGAGTTTCAGGTCCTCCATCACCTCTCCATGTGTGTGGAGGAGAAGGTGTATTCTGCCCTAAGCTCTTCTGTAGTCTGTGATCATCTCTTTTGTTTTGAGGTATTTGGGTACTTTGGGTCTGGAGTGGTTTGCCCTGTAGGCATATTGGTCCCTTGCTGTTCAGGCAGGTTGATGTTCGAGAGCACGAGTCTCTCAGAACACTTCATGGGTATAGGTGTTAGCCTTTTGGTCAAAGAGGATATACATAACGTAAAATGTAAATATAAACCAAAGCCTGATTTGACACAGAATGACCTGCATGTTCATAATTCAGTTATTTCCACTGACTTGAAGCTCTCCATCTCTTCCAGAGAAGGCAGTGCCTAATATCACTCAGATGCAGAGTATGATCGAGGGGGCTTGGAAAGAAGGACTGGATCCACAAGGTGCATCTCACTTCAACCAGCGGCTACAAGGAACACGAGCCTGGATCGGAGCAACAGAAATCTTTGCCCTCCTAACCTCTCTGGGAATCAGGTGAGCGCTGTACTTTGTTTTATTACTGTGCCACAGCACAGCGTCTCGGCTTCATGTAACATGAAGAGTCAAACAATAAGACATATTGACATGACTCATCACACAAGGGGTTCCCTCCTTTTCTGACTTATTGTCTATTTGTCATCCAACATTCAAGAATCAAAGGTGCCACAAACGCACCACATTTAGCCTCTGAATGAGGGCTGGAGCCAACATCTATTTTCAGAATTGATATGTATATGTAGTTGTATGCCCAGTGTGTATCCTTGTACTTAATGCAGTGCTTCCTCAGAAAACATTTGCAAAGCCATTTTTCAATTAGTTTGAGCCCTGCAGTGTTAGCCTTCTTCTTTCTTGTCTTTGAACTTGCACATTGCTACATTTATCGCTGCGTTAGCTCCAGCAGTGGTGGATCAGTGGAAGAGTGTAAAACAGGGGTCTCGAACTCAATTTACCTGGGGGCCGCTGGAGGCAGAGTCTGGGTGAGGCTGGGTATTCCAGGTATTCAGGTACAAAAAAAGCTTTGTTAAAAAAAATCCAATCTTCTCAAACGTCATTTTAGCAGTTCTTTAATTTGAATGGGTTCTTCTGAACATTAACGGTTGTTCTGAACATGAACTGTCCTGAACATGAATGGAACTTTCATTTTCCATGCAAGTCCTTTGAATCAATTTACTAAAAAGATTTGTTAGATTAAAAAATACATGCGCATTCTCTCATTGAAATAAATACACTGCCTTTTGCGTTTATGTATTGATATTCATTGTTATTTATGATTATTATGGTGTTTACATTTGATAACGTGAAACATTGAAACAAGTGAAGCCGGGACAGTGGGACACCATTATTTATTTATTATATACAAACCATGGATTGCAGCCATGGAGGCGTTACTTGCTGGCTATTATTTTCCAACGCCGATGTTCCGTTGACTATATCACCGAGGCTGGTAGACCCCTGATGAGGCTCCAGCCTAGCCTTGACCATCGGCCCCAGCACGGGACGGTAATCATACTGCTTTCAACTTTCAAACAAATCAGCCCATTTCAACAGATGAAAGAACAAAATACAATCCGCATGACTCCGAATCCAATGCCGGTTACATTGACTTTGTCCTACTCGAAGTCAAACATGCTAATTTCAAACACAATAAGACGTAGTAATTCTTTTTGGCTATGCGATGTTACACGCGCACCGCCATAGTTGTTGTGAAATGTTTCTCTGCTTGCATCAAGCTCGGCCGATGGCCCGCCCCAGGGAGCCATATACCCCACTGTGTGGAAGGTTCATTCAGCTCCAGCTCACGCAACAAAGGGACCTTCCACACACAACGTGGCAAAGTGCCATTCACATAAAGCTCGCAGGCCGCACTAACATTAAACTTTCATATCATGTGGGGGCCACAAAATATCATTGCAGCCCACGGGCCGTGAGTTCTAGACCCATGGTGTAAAACCAGCTGCAGGGATGTGTTTTGCATCACCTCCACTTGAGGAAGCCGCTTTAGAATATTGCACCATTGCACCACTAGTGTTCAAAGCACAACTGGTTGAATCTCAATTTTTGCTCTTTAACCGATTCATTTAGGTGAAATTAATTTCAAAATGTGCTTTGAATCTGAGGAAGCTGTCTCTCTGTCTGTACTCACTGCCAGAGATGTATTCTAAGTGTTTGTATTTAAGTATTGTCTCATCAGCTCCTTAGGCACATCCATGCCCACCACTCTGTAGTCTTGCTCAATGTCCCGCCCACTCACACGCTTGAACCAAACAGCAGTGATAGCTACTGTGCACAGAGAGACTGCAGCTGGGAATGGAGCTGTTGAACGGCAGGCAGCAGACATGTGTCACATCCCTGTCATGATCTACCTCTCCGATGACAAGCATGCTCAGGTTCCCATTTACACTGTTAAAAATGCATGAAACCACAGCCAATGGGCTTTTACTCAATGGAGGTGAAAGTGAGCTTTTCATTAAGTCACCTGTCGTCTGTTTCTTCACAGCAACTCTGCGATCACATTTAGTTTTAGATGGAAGTATGACTATAAAAAGTAACAGACTATTTTTCTCACTATGACAATAATCTTTGCAACTAATCTGCCTTTCACATTTGTGCTGAATGGTGGGGGGTCAACAGCATGGGTCACAATCACAGATGTGTTACACTGCTGATGACAAGTGTCCTTTAAAAGTTTGCAGTCATTTTCAAATATTTGGTAATCACAGCTTTTCAAAATAAGTGTTTAATGCATTTGTCTTTTGTTTAGTCTTTGGAGCTTGTATCAGTTTCAATGCAAGACTTTTTTCTATCATTAAAAATGGGCATAAATGAGACTCAGGATCTGTTGGAAAAAGTCCAACATATTTTGAATATTCAGCAGGGTTCATCCTGAACATTGAAATTTGGAAAAGCAAAAATAAGTACAAAACATAGGTCATTCTTTTCATTCATTCAGTATAGACTCAACAAAAATATCAATGTTAAAACGCTTTTGCTTTGCTCCCATTTCATGAGTTTAAATAAATTCTTAATTAATCTGAGACTTTCTCTGCACAAAAAGTGTATTCTTCAGATGAAATTTGTTAGTGAGCACTTCCCCTTTGTGCAGTTGTGCATGTGGTCTCTGTGAGGCCGATTGGATGTTGCCCAAACAACATTGGAGACAGTTTATGGTAGTGAAATAAACATTCAGTTCAGTAAGTGTCATGTAATCATCATGACTACTGCAGGCTCCCTGAAAAACTGTTTGATTCAGGCTGTTCGTGGAAGAGCCAAACAAGAGTGGAAAATTAGCAACATCTATAAACCATCTGTGCAGCACACCAGTTACAATCTCATGTAACTATATTTAACTGCAAAATCCCTATTAAAACAAGAATTCAGTCTACATCTGTGTCATTGTGTTGTGTGTTCAAATGGCACATTTTGGAGTGTCCTTTTTTGAAAACACAACTGTGCACTAATCCTGCTGTTAACTCAGCATCTTGATATGACACACCTGTCAGGAGAATGGATTATCTTGGCAAAGGAGAAGGGTTTACCAGACACAGATTAGAAAACATCTGTGTTCAAAATCTGAGAGAAATACACTGCCTGGCCAAAAAAAGTCGCCACCGAAAAAAAAAAGGTCACACACTATAATATATTGTTGGACCGCCTTTAGCCTTGATTACGGCACACATTCGCTGTGGCATTGTTTCGATAAGCTTCTGCAATGTCACAAGATTTATTTCCGTCCAGTGTTGCATAAATTTTTCACCAAGATCTTGTATTGATGATGGGAGAGTCAGACCACCACGCAAAGCCTTCTCCAGCATGTCCCAAAGATTCTCAATGGGGTTAAGGTCTGGACTCTGTGGTGGCCAATCCATGTGTGAAAATGGTGTCTCATGCTCTCTGAACCACCCTTTCACAATTTGAGCCCGATGAATCCTGGCATTGTCATCTTGGAATGTGCCCGTGCCATCACGGAGGAAAAAATCTATTGATGGAATAACCTGGTCATTCAGTTTATACAGGTAGTCAGCTGACTTAATTCTTTGGGCACATAATGTTGCTGAAGCTAGACCCGACTAACTGAATCAACCCCAGATCAGAGTACTGCCTTCTCAGGCTTGTACGGTAGGCACTATCAATCAATCAATCAATCAACTTTATTTATGGAGCACTTTTCATACATTGGTATGTAGCACAAAGTGCTTTACATAAGAAAAATAAAACAATATAAAAGAAAGCCCCTCCCTCCCACTAGGCATGATGGGTGCATCACTTCATCTGCCTCTGTTTCTACCCTGATGAACCCATCACTCTGGAACAGGGTAAATATGGACTCATCAGACCACATGACCTTCTTCCATTGCTCCAGAGTCCAATCTTTGTGCTCCCTAGGAATTTTAAGCCTTTTTTTTCCGATTAGCCAGACAGTTCTTAACCCAGTTTTAGTAGTTTCTGCAATCTCCTTAGATGTTTTCTCTGCTTGATGCATTCCAATGATTTGACCGTTCTCAAACAAATTAACATCTTTTCCACGACCACAGGATGTGTCTTTTGACATGGTTGTTTAAGAAATAAGAAGCTATTCATTGCCTCAGTTGGGCTTAAATAACTTGTTGCCAGCTGAAAGATAATTGCCCATGCAGTAATTATTCAATAGAAGCCTCTTACCTATTTGCTTAGTTAAATCCAGGTGGCGATTTTTTTTTTGGCCAGGCAGTGTGATTATTTTTTGTGCACAAAGAGACTGAATCTGAGATCTTTAAACTCAACTCGAGAGAAACCAGAGCAAAAACAAAAGTGTTGTGTAGATAGTAGGGCTGTCAAACGATCAATTTTTTTAATCGCGATTAATTGCATTTTGTCCATAGTTAACTTGCGATTAATCGCAAATTAATCGCAATTTTTTTGGCACATTTTTTTCTGTTCTAAATCTACCTTAATGTATTTTTTTCATGTTCTTAATACTTTTAACAACATAAGAAAGGTCAAATATGCTTGCATTATGAAAATGTTTATTCAACACTTCAAATCATGCAGGAAAATAAATCCAGGGTTGTCTGCTTTTGGCGAGGGGGGTCGAGGGGCTCTCTGCATCTGCCGTCTGTTTGGCTTGCAAGTGGTGTCCACTGACACTGCACGTTCTTCTTCTTCGCCTTATTCACGCAGTGTGCTGCTTTCTGTCAGTCAGTATCACACTGATGATCGCCATGGCTCCGGTGCAGCAAAACAATAAAAAGTACGACTTGAAATTCAAACCTTCTGGCGTGATATATTCAGAGGAAAACTGGGGAGAAGCAGCTGCTAAACGTTTCTCTGTTGACCCCAAGAGAGTGAGAGAAACGGAGCTTCAGCGTCTGTCCAAGGAGGACAGCAGCAGGGCCAGGCTGCCTGCTGGAGGGAGGAAGAAGGCTAGTGAGGAGCCTGAGATAAACATGCGGGGATGAGTTATCAGCAAACGGGCATGCCATGAGAGAGTGTCCCGCAAAATGATCAGGGCGATGGAGAAACAAATGTCCGCCACCGTGAGTGACAGCAGAGACGAGGAGTTTGCAGCGAGTGCTGCTTTTCAGTCTGCCGTGTTTTTAACGAACCGCCAACCCTGCTTCTTCTTCTTCTGATTCCCTTTCTTCTTCTTCTGCCACCCTCTGTATCAAGACTACGGGTGCCGCCGACGGCTGTAAATCATACAATGCATGTTTTTTTTTTGTTTTTTTTTAATATACTGAGCGTTAATCGCGTGTTAAAAAAATTAACGGCGTTAAGAGGATGTTGCGTTAACGCGTTATTAACGTGTTAACTTTGACAGCCCTAGTAGATAGTTTTCGATTGTACGAATAGACTCATCATTTGAACCCTCTTGACACTTACGATGTCTAGACTTAAAGCATAATTCTAACGTTCTATTTTTTTTATAGCATGGGCCTTGCTTTTATGGTTTTGGTCATATATTCAGAATTTTACTCACCAAGTTAAGTTCTTATCTCTATGAACCCAGCCAAAAGTCTGGACAGTTTTACAGTGTGGCGCAGGAGGACAGGCAGCAACAAGAGATCAGTTAGGTCGATCCGTTATCTACCCTCAAAACACCAATGAATACACACAAGTGCCCAACCTCATTCACTGCATGTAACTATGTGTGTGCATTAGATTACTAGAGAATGTCAAAGGTCCAAATAAACAGAACCCTGAACTGACTGAATCCGTTGCATATCTCAGTAATGAGGTGGATGAATGAAATGAGACCTCTGAACATTTCTTTATGGATATTTATCTCATGCTGGTCACATTTTAGTTGTGAATTTACATCTTCATAAAGCTGGTTTGACTGTGCGACAGACGAGTGAAATGTCACACTGAGTAAGGCTTGTCCCGTTTGTGTTTTTCAGTGCCCGCATCATTGACTTCCACCAGCCGACGGGCCCAGGTGACACCCACCCCCGCCTCTTTGACTGGGTGAAGCAGTACTTCAGTCAGTCGAACAGGAGTAGCAGGCTGTCCCCCAGACTCATCCACACCAAACTGCCCCCGCTGTACCTGCAGCACCAAGGTACACAGCAACACCACCTGCCGTGTGGCTTCATCACACATGGTGTAGCTGCTTCTGTACAGGACGAATGAGCCATGAGTTTCTCTTACTGGAGGATTCTCACATGCCTGAACTGAACAGTTGTCACATCTAAGTGGACAAGGAACAGACCTGCAGCTTTCTTTACAGTGACCTGTAGTTTTGTACCGTAGTGTCGAGACTGAAACAAGCCATCCATGCATAAAGCTCAGAAGACAGCCCACTCCCCTCATTGTAATTACAGGGAATATTATTTACATGACTGAGTAATCCTGCCACTTCACACACTTCACTAATTAATGATACAAGGCTAGCCTTAACCCTGTATCAGTACGCCCCTCACATTAACAGATAATCTGGGCCGACGCTCAGGACTGGCCCATTTCTCCACCGATTGTCTGGAGGGCCAGATCTGGGTTCAATCCCCACGATACTCCTGTAGTCAGTGGCAGCATGTTTTAGGGGCATTTCCTAATATCATTGTGTTAAAAGTAGGGCTGTCAAAGTTAACGCGTTAATAACTTTTTAACGCAACATCCTCTTAACGCGGTTGTTTTTTTTAACGCTCGGTATAAAAAAAAAAAGAAACACGCATTTTATGATTTACGGCCGTCAGTGGCACCTGTAGTCTTGATCCAGACGGTGGCAGAAGAATAAGAAAGGGACTCAGAAGAAGAAGCAGGGTTGGCGGTTCGGGAAGAACACGGTGGCCTTTATGCTCCTGGCCCGGTCAGCGTAGCGGGCTTGTCTTTAATGACAGCCACCTGAGTGCACAGTAGTCACTCACAGTAACTTCAGTGAGTCCGCGGTTCGTGCAGGTGGAGTCTCATCATCACGATGATCTCCCGTGAAACAGCGGCAGCATCTCAAAACTGAATAACAACACTTACAGCACAGGTACTCAAGAAGCTCAGCCAGTTTTGATATGATGCGTAACTGACTTATGTGGCATGATTTAGTTCGGTAAAGTTGGAAATATATTCACTGATTCGAACTTTCCGGATCAATAACTCATAAGTGAAACATTGTTAAAACACAAACAACGACTCTGTACTACCGTAATAAGGAAGACAACGAGCTAAACCGTATTTTCATCAAAACGAGCGTCTGGACATTAACTCTGGTCTCTATGGTCAGCCGGCTGTGAGACGAGGGCGCAGGGACCATCTACAAAGTGCAACACCGAAAAGAGAAACTACAAAAAATTCAATAACTTCATTTTTATTCAGAGTGTAGTGTCACCAAAATCACTCCACACATCAGTGGTCTCCTGCTGGTCATAATACAATTTTTTGTTTGGAAAAAATGTGCTTTGGCATAATTTGGGGGAATTTCTATTGGGAGAAATATTCAATAACTGAAGTACTTTTTCAGTTATATAACAGGTACATAAGTGAACTTCTGGGAGGAGAGAAGTTTCTTTAAAGTATTAAGAGCATGAAAAAATACATTAAGATATATTTAGAACAGAAAAAAATGTGCCAAAAAAATTGCGATTAATTTGCGATTAATCGTGAGTTAACTATGGACAAAATGCGATTAATCACGATTAAAAAAATTAATCATTTGACAGCCCTAGTTAAAAGTTATGACAGTTGGCAGAATGGAATCATGTAAATTAGTAAATTTTGAAGCGGAGTTGGAGTTTGATAATATCAAAATGATTACATGTTCTGGAACACAAGATGGATATATTGACATATTCAAGAAGACCATTCTGACTGAACCACACACTTGAGATGAATAGAACGAGAGGAAGGAGAGAGGAACCAGTGAGGATTGTGGTATATTTCTGACTCTTGACAGGTTTGAGACAGAAGAAGAGGATGCAACCAACAATATCACAGCTTCCACCTATCTTTGAGCGCCATTTTGTATGGAAGAATGTGAGGGTGAGGGGAAAAAATGAGAGGAGAATTTTTTTTTTCATTGTGAACTTCAAAAATTGTCAAGAATACATTTGAAATACAGTTTTGTGAATAAAGTCCAAATGTGTAGAATTAAAAAAAAAAAGTCAACCCCTCCGGTCCATCAAATGCGGTTAGGGGAGTGACTGACAGCTGTGTGAGCTGCCCAAGCCAACGGTCACTTAGATTACTACATCCTTGGAGTGTAACGTTGTAATAATCTCTTCAAAGTCCTAATACTGAAGACTGTTGTGTTTATGAGCTAAAAGAGAAATAATGTATTTGTTACTAAAACTGATTGTGAAGAACAGTTTCAGCAATTCATCTACACAAAGCATTTTGTTGAGGCGTTCATGTAACTGTTTGATGTCATCACAAAAAGGTCTAACCCCTTTTAAGAACTGACATTTCAACATGTATCTCTGAGTGCATGATGAAAAAAATAACCTCCTCTCATTTTTTTTTTCACCCCTGGCCCTAATACTCTTCCAAAATGTTGTTAGCCTGCCTTGAAGCGCTCTTTTCAAGCATTACTTTCCAGCGCGCTTTGCTCTGTGTCCTCCTGGCAGGTCATAGCCGCTCTATAGTGGGCTTAGAGCAGAAGAAGAACGGGAGCCTGTGTCTCCTGCTTCTGGACCCTGGCTCCTCAGTGTCAGACACCAGGAAGCTGCTGAGCAGGGAAACCGTCTCCACAGCCGTCCGCCACATCAGGAAGTTTCCTGGGAGCCTGAAGCACAAACAGTACCAGGTGGTAGCAGTACATGGCGTGCTGTCTGCCGAGGAGAAACAGGTGAGCTGGCCTGAACAGACTCTCTTATCGCCCTGATGGGGTTTTGAATGAAACTGCTTTACTTTGTGGATTGATCAAGAGTCAGCTCCAGCCTCTGAGGTCAAATCAAATCAGTTTTATTTTTATAGCTCCAAATCACAATCACAATAACATTGGCTCAGTGGGCTTTACAACCTGTACAGTGAATGACATCCTCTGTCCTCAGATCCTCGAACTGAGTGAGGAAAAACCTCATATATTGAGAAATATAACTTTCAACAGAGAGAAAAAGGAAACCTCAGGAAGATCCCCAGAGGAGGGAGGGAAGTTGCATTGACAGAATATCTGATAAAAAATTATGATATATGGAAATTGTGTGGATCAAGGAGATGAGGCATCGCCAAGTGGTGCCCGAGCCACCTGATCTCCTCTCCACCATGTTGACCTGGAAGAGGGCAGGACACACAAGATAATTAGCAGTAAAACAGAGAAGATCAGAGTGAAGAGGCATCAGATATAAGGAGAAAGTAAAACAGAGGAGACAGAGGTCTCCTAGTTTAAGTTAGTTCTGACTGAATGTGTTCCTCACTGTGACTCTATCTCATTAACCAGATAAACACCTTGCTGGCTTACTGACCAAAGACATTATTAAAGTGAGAAGTGGTGCAGACTGTGGACAAACTGCTCTCCATCTGTGTACCAGCTGACTTTGTTGTTTTAATTTTTACAGAACAGCATCATGACCTCCAGGACATTGCGTGCTGAAAGGATCCCATGAACACTTCTGTTTCCCCCGTCTGTTTTTACTGTGAACATACATCAGGAGCTATTTAATAAAGTTGTAATACATTTTAAAATTGAGACCTTTTTTTAAAAAAATAAACTTCTAGTATGTGCTCTCCATGGTGTCCAGATACTTAGTTAACAGTCAAAGTTCTAATTTGTGAGAGAAGTGGAGCAGAACGAGCCAGACTGTCCTCGCTGTATCCATCAGGCTGTCAGAGGAACACGCCGTTTACCTGGAAATATGCTATGTCCACAGGAACCAGATTAGTTTGACTTAAACTTCAGTAAAAATGCAAGAAATCTAATATTTGATTGCATAATTAATCTGTAGGGATGCACCAATTTGTTGGCCTAACATTATTATTGGCAGATGGTCTCCTTATAGACTGCATCAGCCTATTGGCAAACAAGATTTACAGATGGCAGCGGCTGATATTTATCTGTTGTCCCATCAGTTTTGCGCTGTCCAGTATCACGTTTTCACGGACTGCAGTTATCACCTTTTCCATAATTCTGGCCATGTTTCATGCAACGCACTGTGTGCATGTGTGGTTTGAGAGCACCAAAAATCACAAGAAATCATTGAGTATTAGTGCTAAGGCTTCTTAATGAAATCTGGAGGGATGGACTTGATGTATCATTCAACAAGCCAGGGAAAGCTCCTGTTAATCCTGGTAATTTAAAGCCCATAGCACTGATGGATGGAGATGATAACGGTTTGTAGCTACTGCTTGTACGGAACTGAGAGGGTTATTGTGCAACATTCACAGTGGGTTCAGAAAAGGATGAGCCACAGTAGATACTCGAGTTATGAGTGATGAGGTGGAAATGAAGACTTGATGATTTTTCAAGAGGAAATTCCAAGTCAAAATTTTGATAATTGCAGTATTGATGAGGTAATAATAGAAATATATATTGTTTCACTAACTGAACAAACTATAGATTGTGTTGTCCTTTTAAAGTCAGTTTGTTTATTCAGTCATGAAAACAAAGAGAGCTCGTTAATCAGCCAATGAACATCTTTCTCTGCTCGTAAACATTTCTAACACAAAACTACAGACTTTTCCTTTAACAGTCAGGACATTTAAAGTCATGATGGGAGCAGATGGATGGAAGGATTTCGGAATAGAAAAGGTCTTTCGCCAGGTGAATCAACTCAGTATCGTTCATGATGATAAGATAAATGGCATCTTTATAAATTTAGATGGATGCATCAAGTCAGCGCTGCATGCAGATGTTGGATCTGGATACAACACGCAGCAAAATACACACAGTACATACAAAGTTTATCAAGCACTTTGCGAACAAAATGCAACAGAGTGAGAATAATTGTTTTGAGGAAAATCAATTAAGTGGAATTAAGGTGTTTACCTGAGGAACAGTTCTCTCAGCTACCTCAGAGGTAAGAGGACAGGTAGGAGTGTTTGTATAGCGTGTAAGTAAAAGTTAAAATGTCTATCCCCAAAAGACTGTCCGTCCGGTTATGTGTTCATACAGCAGAAACAGTGGCAGTAATGAGCAGGTTACAATGGAAGTGGAAAGAAAAGGTTTCATGACAAGTGGAATTTAACAGGGATACTGGGAATAGAAGGAGAGAGGATCTGTACCAGCAGGAAGGCGACATTTACTCTCTTAAAGGTGCACTGTCATTTTTCGGGATGGAATTTTAATCTGAAGGAAAATCTTCATTAATGCAATTTAATAAAACTGAACAAACAAACTGTCCTCAAAGGACAGCACAATATTTTTCACAATTGTATTTTGTTTGCAGTGGCAGCCTCGTTCCAAATAGCCTTTCTAACTTACATTGTTCTGGGCTCCACATTATCCCATGGACAACTCGTTTATTAAGTTATGGAAAGAAATAAAACATTCTAAGTTTGTTTAATTTACTTAGGGGTGCAATGGATCAAAAAACTCACGGTTCGGATTGTTTCACGGATAAGAGTCACGGATCGGATCATTTTTCAAGACAAATGCCGCGGTGATAAGCGGTTGTTGAGCAGCCTTCGTTTTCTCTCCTGTCAGTGAAACACGGGGTGATGTCGCTTCAAATGCGTGGCCATGTTTGATGTGTTTCCACTGTCATATGGCTTTCTTGTGCCACAGTGCCTACACACCGTCAAGGTTTTAACCACTAACCTCTTTCCTTCATCATTATATTTGACAGGGAAGCCAAAATGCTCCCATACAGGGGATTTAAATGACGCGGGGCGTTCAAGCTCCTCCGTTCCTCCGCTCGCCATGACCACGCTGCTCTTAACAAGTGTGTGGACTGAACATGCGCACAACTTTTTTTTTTCATAAATCAATCCGTATTCATCGTCATGAAGGTGGGTCAGCGCTGCCTAAATCGTGATGCATGCTGGTTAAAATGTGTCCACGATGACCTGGATGGGAGTGGTTTCTGCTCCGCATCCGATGTCACATGACCTTAAGTTATCGCGGGAGCGAGGTGGCTGCAGAGCAGTAGCGCAGTTGTTCTCCAGGTACTGCGCGACCCTAGACCCACCTTCATGACGTCAGGACTTTGCCCTGATTGGCTCTCATCTACGCTGACGTATATGACGTGTGTTTCGACGAATTTCCATATCCATAAGCGCCTCTTTTCTACCCAAATATACTTTCAGATAAGTAGCAGCCGTGTGGCCGCAGCTATGG
Source organism: Diplodus puntazzo (assembly GCA_963678695.2). NCBI lineage: Eukaryota > Metazoa > Chordata > Actinopteri > Spariformes > Sparidae > Diplodus > Diplodus puntazzo. The sequence continues at coordinate 33,382,672 of OZ023160.1, forward strand.
GATAGTCAACATGAAGAAACCTATAAAATCTTTCATCTAACACAACCACCCTGAAAGATGTCGTCAATAAACTGCTCAGTTCTGTCAGCTTAGGGTGATGATGGAGAAGTGGTTCACTGCTGTGTCCAGTGTTATCTGTACTATCCACTCTTATTAGCCCTTTCTGTTCCCGTCACATTAACAATACAAAGAATTATCCTGAGCTATTCTGTGTGTGATGAGATGGTGCAGCGGGACAAGGCATCTGATTCAGTAACTTGTTCTGATTATTGTATTTCATTCATTCAGTGAAACGTATTTAATTCATTGTGAATAATGTTGCTATAAGAAAATGCATCATCTTATGTGTCTATAGTTATGCTTATTTGTTAAATGTAGTCAGCAAATTCCCCTCAGCTGTGATATAATCATGCACCTAAGCACAGTTGTCATCATAATAATTAATCGTATTAATTGTATTGTTATTCTGCAAGACTTACTACCAGATAGACAAAGTTCTAATGTATTTAATGGGGACATTACAAGGAAAACAGAACATGAGCATTTACAGTAAGACAACATTTAGGCTATTCATCTACTCGGATAAACCAGTTGGACCATTAATGTGCCACTGTGTGACCGTTTGAAGTGAAGCAATTACAAAATATCCAAATTAGAAGTTGTTATTGTGACAAAGCTGTCACATTCTGTTGTCTCTAAATATGAAAAATATGAACTGTCCATATATATATATATATATATATATATACTATATATATATATATATATATATATATATATATATATATATATATATGTATGTATGTGTGTGTGTGTATATATATATATATATATATACACACACACACACACATATATATATATATATATAATATATATATATATGTGTGTGTATATATATATATACACACAGACACACACACATGCTACATACATACTATATATATATGTGTGTGTGTGTATATGTATGTGTGTGTATATATATACATACACACACACACACATATATATATATATATATGTGTGTGTGTATATATATGTATGTGTGTGTGTGTGTGTATATATGTATATATATACAGTGTTGTGGGTAACGCGTTACAAAGTACTCTAATTACTTTTTTCGTGTAACGTGTAACGTAACGCGTTAGTTTCGTGCGTCAAGGAATCAGTAACTTAGTTATTATTTTCAAAAAGTAATCCGTTATTTTAAGAATTTCTCCGGATAAGGAAAGGAAAATCCCGACTGCAGCCTGCTTTTTGTCAGACAGTACTGTGCCACCCGCGGATGTGTCAGCGGAGGCGCAGCGCTGTGATGCGTCTGTGCCCTGCTGCTGACCTACGTTACCTGTGTGTGTGTGTGTGTGTGTGTGTGTGTTTTCGAACCCCCGGCAAGATGGCAGAGAGGACAGCTTTTGCATCGTGGAAGTACGCACATTATATTCAACTCGCCAGCGAAAAGGACAAGAACAACATAACGGTACATATATGCACACTCTGCGTTGGTGACCGCAAAAAAAATAAAAAATAATAATAATAATAAAACGCTATGTGGCATATTGCTGACTGTCTTTCCTGTTATTGTTATCCTGCAGAGTTAATTTGGTTGGATGACTGACGTTATTCATCATTGTCACGACTTCTCGGTGCATTTAAAAACATGTTAGATGGGCTGGAAGATAAACCAGAAATAATTTGCATTGAGGAAACTTGGTTGAAACCAAGACTTGATTTTAAAATACCGGGTTATAAATGTGAAAGGAAAGACAGAGAGAATACAGTGGGAGGGGGATGTGCAACTTTCAATAGAAATGGAATTTAGTATAGAAGAATAGAAATGAATACAGTGTTAGAATGTGTCATCACAGAAGTATGGACTGACAGAAGGAAAATCACCATTGTCAATTTGTATAACCCCTGCATTAACTTAGATGATAATTATTTTCAAGAAATTGTGGATAAGTGTACCAGTGGTGTGGGTTGGAGATTTTAATGCTCACAGTGAGCTGTGGGGAAGCAAGAAGAGAAATAGAAATGGGAAAATTGTAGAAGATTTTATTGACAAAAACCAGTTAGTTGTGTTAAAAGATGGTCATCCTACATGGTTTAGAACAAGTCGGGCAGTCTCTTCCTCCATAGATATTACAATTGCATTAGCAGAATTGGCATCAGTTAGTAGGTGGGAGACAATGGATCGGTATACAGTGGGAAGTGATCATCTCCCAATCATTTGTAAATTTGGCAGATGTTTAATCGAAGAACCAGTTAATCTGGCCTTGAGGCTTAATTATAAGAGAGCTAATTGGATCAAGTTTGAAGATGATGTAAATATGGGTTTAACAATAATAGATAGTGAGAAAGGCGGACCGAAGAATGTAACTCTGTAGTCCGAGCTAGAAACATGGCCTATAAAAGGTTAAGAAAACATTTAATAGAGAGCTATGCTATTGAGTATAAGAGACTTAGAGCTAAGGCTAGACGTGTTATCAAGGAGGCAAAGAAGCAAAGTTGGAGGAATTTTTGTGGTAAATTAGAACCAGATACACCCATGAAAAAGATTTGGAGTTTTGTACATAGAATGACAGGGGTTTTTCAGCAAGCAGCAATCCCTGTCCTTCACTTTGATGGAAATGTAAATAACAAAGAAAAAGCAAATATGTTAGTTAAGCAATTTCAGAAAGTACATAACTCTAACAATGTAAGTGATGTAAATAGGAGGAGACGATGTGAAGTATTAGGAAAGCAACTGGATAAACTGCAAATTAACAGTGATAATTCTGATAATATCAATCTGTTTTTTCTCACTAGAAGAGATACAAAAAGCTCCAGGTAGGGATGGACTGGGATATCACTTATTTAAACATTCTGGAGAACTGATGAGGAAGGAAGTGCTGGCACTAATTAACAAGGTATGGGACAGTGGATGCCTTCCTAAAGAATGGAAACATGCTGTAATTATTCCAATTGTGAAACCTGGTAAACAATCAGATAACCCAGTTTCATATAGACCAATTGCCTTGACCTCTGTCTTATGCAAAATTATGGAACGTATGATAACGGATAGACTTGTGGATAAGCTAGAGAAAAGCGATTTTTTTTGTGACACAGAGTGGATTTAGGAAGGGACGATCAACAATGGATGCTGTTTTAAGTCTAGACCTGGACATAAAGAAAGCTATTGCAAATAAGGAAGCAGTTGTAGCAGTCTTTCTGGATATAGAAAAGGCATATGACATGCTTACGAGGGAAGGGTTATTAATTGCACTTTATGACGCGGGAATCAGAGGGAGAATGTTTAATTAGATCAAGAATTTTTTATGTAACTGGACAATTCAAGTGAGGATAGGAAATGAACTTTCAGATGAGCTTGAGGTGGAAAATGGAACCCCTCAAGGAAGTGTGATAAGTCCAGTTCTCTTTAATATCCTAGTTAATGGAATGTTTAGTAAAGTGGGGAAAGGATATGATGGGGCTTATCTGGAAGCGAGGGAGGAACCTCCCCTACCTGTTTAAGCAAATTCAAGGAGCTTTGGAGAAAATAACTGAGTGGGCTAATGATTGGGGTTTTAAAATTTCAACAGATAAAACTAAATATATGGTGTTTGAAAAAAAAAAGTATACTGTCACAGCAAATACAATTATACAGTAACACTTTTGAAAAAGTCAAGTATTTTACATTTCTAGGAATGTGGTTGGACAAAAGGATGACAGGGAAAAAACATATTGAAATGTTTCGATGAAGTGTGGGAAAATAATTAATGTCCTTAGGTGTGTAGCTGGATCTGACTGGGGGGCTGATAGAGAAACAATGATGAGGATTTACAGAGCAATGATAAGATCAGCTATTGATTATGGATGTATGGTTTATGGATCAGCAGCTTCTTCAGTGACCAGTAAACTTGATGGAGTCCAAGCAAAAGCCCTAAAGCCCTAAAAGAGTGTGCTGTGGAGCATTCAGTACAACTCCAATATCAGCGTTATTGATAGAAATGTGAGAGATGCCGTTAGAAATTAGAAGACATAAACTTGGTTTGAGATATTCAATGAAGCTCAAAGGACAAAATGAAATGTTACCAACAAAAAACCTTCTGAATGAGCACTGGGAGTTTATGGGAATATCAAAAAAGACTAAAACCAATTTTGCGGAAAAATTCAAATCGGTGGCAGGAGAAATTGGAATGGTGGATATTAGTGTATGTCCTCCAGTATGTCATTCAGTTGTATCATCATGGTTAATTCCAGATCCCGTTGTTGACCTAAAGTTGATGAATAAAAGCAAAACAAGGATGTCAGAAGTTGTAGTAAAGGAGGTAAAAGTCTGGCAGCAACTAAAATGGGGAGACCATCTACACATTGAAACAGATGGGTCAAAGGATCATGAAAGTGGAAGAGTGGCAGTTGGTATTAGCATACCTGAAATCGGTTATAAAAAAGGGTATAGAATTTCAGATCATATGTCAGTCTTCACAGCAGAAATGGTGGCAGTTCTGTGGGCATTAAGATGGGTTGAGGACAATAAACAGGGAAATTCATTCATATGCAGTGATTCAGCAGCAACCTTAAATACAATAAAAGAAACTAAATCCAAGTCCAGACCTGATGTACTAGTAGAAATTTTACAGTCTCTGTTTAGGATACACAAAGCAGGATATGAGGCGGATGAGATGGCAAAGAAGGTGGTGAAGGAGGAAAGAGTACAAATTCACTTACAATATGGAGCACCAGAGTACACAGAAAGAATAAATAGACTTCTAAAAGAGAAGTGGCAAAAATCTTGGGAGAAGGAAAGGAAGGGCGTACTTTATAGTGCAGGAGAGTGTAAGTAAAAACAAGTGCACCTTTAGATGTAATAGAAAAGACTCTGTAGTACTCTCAAGACTGAGGCTGGGACACTGTGGAATGAGGAGTGGGCTGGCTCTGATTGGTAAGCATCCTGAAAGCAAATGTGAATGTGGAGATAGTGATACAGTAAAACATGTGCTACTCTAGTGCAAAATATACTCCAGTCAAAGAAGGACTCTCTTCAGGAAACTTGGAACAGATGGGGAAACTGTTTTTAATATGCGCACGCTTCTAAATCTGGATTCTTGGGATAAGACAAAGAAGTTGATGGACTATCTACACAAAATAGGTGTGTACAAAAGGATTTGATGTAGGTCTCGATAGCAAACAGTAGGGGCAGCAATACACCATAGCTGTGTCTAGTCTGCCTAACTGAAGAAGAAGAAGAAGAAAAAGAAGAAGAAGAACAAGAAGAAGAACAAGAAGAACAAGAACAAGAAAAATATTATAGAACGTGGAAAATCTAGAGAAGGGAGGAGAGTCATCTTCAGATTTCCTGTATCAACTGGATTAGTTAAAAGGATATAGAAGGAAAGAAAACGGGAAAGGTAAAGTGCAACATTAAGGATGCCGACTGCCATTAAACACCAAAGAAGAAGAAGAAGAAAAAAAAGAAGAAGAAGAAGAAGGAGAAGGGGGAGGGCACAGCTGGAGGAAGTGACGTCAGATGTTGACGTGAAGGGTTTCCTGCCTGGGAAAGTTTCTATAGGACGCCATTTTGCCTGAAAATAGGGAGAGCACCAAAGGTTGCAGCCGTGCGCATTTTGAGGTACGACCCAGCTGAGCCTCGGTGGTGAACAATCAGTTATGTGTGGACGTTTCACGGGGACGGACGATGTTGTCAGTGTAACCGAAAACAGCTCAGATACCCGACATGTCCCCGCGTTAGCCGCGGGGCTAGCCGTGAAGCTAGTGACCAGGGGTAGCTCCAACACATTCACAGGTTTTATTTAAACTCTGAAAAAGCAAGGAGCTGTTGGGTGGATAGTATGTCAGCTGTGTGCATCCAGTCTTCATTTGGAGAGTATAGGCCGAGGACACGATGTGTTTGAACGTGTGACTTAAGCAGGCGGGCTGTGATCCTGATGATGTGTGTGTTGTTGATGATAAGCTACAATGTTAGCGGGGACCGCTCCAGCTTAGAGACTGTTAGCTCGGGTTAGTTTGAGCCATCGACACAGAGACGACTGCTGTCAAGCTGCCCAACACAGTCCAGACATGTTTAAGAGCACGTCCTTAGCCGCCTGTCGTCGTCTACAACCCGAGCAACTCCTCACAGCTCAGAGGGGTTGACTTCATTATCTATTGACCGCTGGTCAAAACCCGCCAGAATGACGTTATAACGGACAAGACAGAAAAGTGGGTTATCTCTGCTCCTAGCTAGCTGTGCTTAAATGGATAGTGGTGGGGTCATATAAAGTACATACAGTCGCTCTGTTTCCTCCCGTAATCACCCATCAGCGCAGCCTCAGTTTGGAGGAGCAGAGAGCCGCTCCAGCCAGACGCTCAGCTTTGTACTGCAGTGAACGGGGTCCAGAGAAAAAGCGAAATTTAACCACTTAAAACAAGGCTCACCTAAAAGAATCTATAACAGTTCACGTGTACGTTGTATAGAGAAAATTCACACCGCTTCACATCGCCGTCAGACCGACCTTTCTTTTGGCACTACATTTTCTCAACCTCCGTATCCCTACGCAGTTGCGCTAATGCGTAGGGATACAAAGAGTCTACGGTCTGTGTCTGCGTCTGAAATTGTTAAGTTTCGTTTGTTATCGAAAGTAAACCTCTCGTCCAGCAACAGGGCCTCGCACTGTATTTCGCCGCTCGGAGATCACCTGTTGCGCGAATGCGTCCAGGGTTTCCCCCAGAGAACTTGCTTGGCCTGGTGGTAGGTTGGAAGGGCGGCCCACCGGCGGCGAAGCATGTTTTTATTGTGACAGGGGCCTGACACAGGCCAGCAACTGACTGATGGCAGTAGGTAACAGATTCATGAGGTAAAGTTTAGGGTGGTTCCATACTTGACTATAAGTAGTGCAAGGAGCTTCAATAAAAGCTCTATGGCTTGTGTTCATGTCAGGAACTTGAGACAGCGCAACATGCTTTGATATCTTGTATAAACTATGACAAGATCTACTCAGAGAATTGCAAGAAAATGAAATCTGAAAAGTATTTTAGAAGTAGGGTCAAGCGGGAGGGGAAAACGCTGTTTTTTTGAATTCTTAAAAGACACCGGTCTATATAGCAGGATATAGTGCACTAAGGTGCTAGTCCCATAGATGGCAACAATGCAACTTTTGCATGCCGGCTGCCATAAAAACCCAGAAGAAGAAGACAACGACTTATTAAAACAGCTATCGTCAGAGCTTATCTAACGCTGAATTTAATAGCGGTGTTTTACTACTAAACCACTGTGAAATTAGCACACTTATTATTGTTCATATTTTCACGTATTGCAAAACAAACAACATAAAACTTACCATAATTGGTCAGGTACTGTCACCCGCTGTACAAACTAATTTGGATTAAATCAGCTGGCTCTATGTTTCCCATGGCGGCACGGAGAAGGCTGCTCTGTCACTGCAGCGGACGAGCTAACATCCATGCTACATCCATGCTAGCTGCCTCATCGACCCGTGGCCCAGCCAACGTCGCGCCGCTGCACACCTGGTCAACAGGTGAACCAGCGGGTTCAAAGTCTCCGCCTTAGTTCGCCCGACTTCGGAAGAAAATGTCCAGTGTTTTTGGCTTTTACTTTGTGACATCCCGTTATGTTCAATCAAAAGTAGCCTAGTTAGCGTGTAGTGACATTAGCAGTGGTTTGTGGGCTTTAGGTGATGAAAAGACACCTGACCTCAGACACGCCATGTGTTCGCGTTTTGACCATAAGATGTCGCCATTTAAATAAATAAACGATGCTTAGCCTGGCGGTGGGAAATTTAAGCCTGGCGGGCCGCCAGGCTTATAATACACTGGGGGAAACCCTGACGTCAGTAGCGCCGAGATCCGAAAGTGGCTGAAGGTATGTCGATTGCTGCTCAGCGGCATATACCGATCCCCAGACAGGCATACAGATTCTCGGAGTGGTATATACACCGATCCCCAGACTGGCATACAGATTGTCGGAGTGGTATGCTGCTGTTATGCCGCTGTTATTCCACCGACACATGACGGTATGTGCCGCTTGAGATTGTTATGGCATTGGATGAGTACCGCTCCCTGATGAATATGCAAATGTAATGCCACTGGGCTGGTGTGACGACAAGTACTGCTGTAAATGTATACTTTTTTTTTGTCAATGCTAACTTTAACACATTACCATAAGTAAAGGAACGTATGTATGTTATGTTGTTGGAATGTAAGCATATAGACAGTAATTACATGTGGAACTCTTGCCATATGATAGTAAAGCTGTCTACATTTCTGCTTATAAACTAGAAAGAGCTAGCCTTAGCTAATATGGCTAGCGTTAGCCCAGCCACCGTTGCCAGTCTGACTAATCGATAGCAGAAACTTTAGTGACAGGTTTTAATTATTAGAAGAACGCAATAATGCATTACTTATATAAATATAATATAAAATTTACTTCACATGACATTAATCATTGTATCATGTATGTATCATGTTCACTAGTAAACATGATACATAATATGTCATAAATGGTTGGCTCAAAGTTTCTGCTATCAGTTAGTCAGACTGGCTAAGGTGGCTGGGCCATGTTAGCTAGCTAAGGCTAGCTTTTTCATTAGCTGTAGTTTATAGGCAGACATTTAGACATGTGTTAAGTTAGCATTGTCAATAAAGACCAAATAAATGTATACATTTACGGCAGTACTTGTTGTCAAACCAGCCCAGTGGCATTATATTTGCATATTCATCAGGGGGCGGCACCCCTCCAACAGTCTCTTAGTGCCAGAACAATCTCAAGCGGCACATACCGTCATGTGTCGGTGGAATAACAGCGGCATAATAGCAGCATACCACTCCGACAATCTGTATGCCTGTCTGGGGATCGGTATATACCACTCCGAGAATCTCTATGCCTGTCTGGGGATCGATATGTGCCGCTGAGCAGCATTCGACATACCTTCAGCCACTTTTGGATCTCGGCGTCACTCTAATGCGTAGGGATACAGAGGTTCTATGGTTGAGAAAATGTAGTGCCAAAAGAAAGGGCGGTTTGACAACGATGTAAAGCGGTATGAATTTTCTCTATACAACGTACACTTGAACTGTCATTAGATAGAAAGCTGAGCATCTGGGCTGGAGCAGCTCTCTGCTCCTCCAAACTGAGGCTGCGCTGATCGGTGATTACGGTAGGAAACAGATCGACTATAGATATGTACTTTATATGACCCCACTTCAAAAAACACGAACTGTCCCTTTAAGGGGATTTATTGCTGATTTATACCATGGTCTGGGGGAATACTCGATTGTGATTGGCTGCAGGGTGTCCATTAATCCCTGATATATGGACACCTACTAAGTAGTTCCATTCAAATTGACTGTTCACTGCTCTAAATTAATGCGATAGCTGGCGTATCAAATCGGAATATTTAATCTCCAAAACTGAGTACAGTCTGTCAGTCCTTCACTGCCTTATCCTCTGAACACCACAGGATGGCAACTGTAACACACAAGCTGCAGAAAGTACACTTCGCCTCTAAATTTACTGATACGCAAATAATCTCACTTCCCGTTCGCTGTTCAACTCTGTACTTCAGGCTGCGGCCACAGTAACGTTATACACGGCCGATCATTTGTTCGTGAAAATCTTGATATTGATTTGGGGATAGTGACATGACTGGTTAGCTAGCTAGTCTTGTTGTTAATCAAACTGTCAAATTATATTTACTGTTTGTTAACTGTACGCAATGTTATTGACTTTGAATCTTGCTAGCATAGCGTTAGCTCATGGCTGAGCGGACTAGAATATCTCCCATTGCCAAGTCGTATCTAAGGTCTGTCCTATTTATTGGAGTAATGAACGTTTCCATTGCATAAGAACCTTAAGGGGGGGTAATGATTGTTCCAGGTATTAGTCAAACCCTCCGGCATTACCAGGGAAACTTAGTTACAGCTTGTGAAAAACTTTATATTTTGATTGTAAAATGCATGAAAATATAAATTAGTGGTCTTAATTTCTTTTCTTTGGCAAGTGACAATGGTATAAGCGGGATAATGCCCTTCGAGGTGTCCATAATCAGGAATTAATTGACAAAGCGGCGGTGAAACGCTGGGGGCGTGTCAGTTAGAGGCGCTGGAGCCACGCCCACACAGGAGGGGAGCCGCCTCCTGTACTGTCCATGGACGTAACCTACAGTAACAATGGAAGCTAGCAGCATCATCGGATGGACCCAGCCTGACTTGTTTGAGCCATCAGAGCCAGAAACTGACTCTGAGTCAGACACTGATAGTGCTCAGCCTTGTTCCTCACAGGCCATGTTTTACATTACACACCAACGTAACACCCCAGTCTACATAGAATTCCTTGTAATAGCTATATTGGTGCACATAAAATATAACCTGTGGATTATCATTGTGCTGTCAGATGGACTCCGCTCAGGGAATGAGGCCAAATCATGTCATGATTAAATGCAATAACATTTGCTAACATTACATGGACATGACAGGATGCACAATGTAAAATCACTTTCAGGATTTGCACCTTCAGCAACATGCATTTAATTGCTCGTGCACGTTGTGTCCGAGCCGGCCGGGCCGACACATTAACCAGGGTTCTCCCCAGACGGTGGAACAGCAGCGCTGCGACGCTATACTCATCCTCAATGTTAGCTGCTTTATAGTGGGTTTTTGTGGGCTTACGCGGTCTTCACGTAAAAAAAAAAAGCCCGCCTCCTGCTGGCGGTGACGAGCGTCCGACTGTTCCCTGGCTGACGGCGATAATGACCGGGATAACGACCGGGTCGGGCTCAGCCAGAGAATCTAAAGTCTGGCCGGTGGCGGGGACGAGAGCACCTGTTGTTGGCAGGACGGTCGCAGGCAGGAACATAATGCCGGCGGCAGAGATGAGAGCATGCGCTGGCGGCGGGACGGGAGGATGCAAGCCGAGGACGGAGAGGGTCAGTTCGGGCTCAGGCAGAGAATCTAAAGCCTGGCCGGTGGCGGGGATGAGAGCACCTGTTGTTGGTGGAACGGTCACAGGCGGGCACATAATGCCCGCGGCAGGGATGAGAGCATGCGCTGTCGGCGGGAAGGGAGGATGCGAGACAACCATCCCCCCCAGCCCACGTTGCGCCGCCACACTAATTATGAACCCAAGCCCGATTTAAACAGGACATTTTTTTAATATGTGGGCTGTTATAACGGACGTTCTCAAGCTCCATGTTGCACTTACACTACACAATCAGTGATGCCGGTAAGGTGTTACTCTAATCTGACCACTTTTTTCAGTGAGCAGTAATCAAACCACTAATCAGATTAAAGTTACTTATTCAAATCACTGTGCGTTACTATTATTTTTGTCATTTTCCTTAGTAAAATTATATATTTTTGCTTTCTTCTTGTGTCTCGGGGAGTGACGTCACGTGCCCGAGAAGTCACGTTTTATACATGAGGACATTCACTCATGTGTAAAACCAAGCAGCGGCACAGGCAACATGGAGGGAGTAGAGAGATGCGCCTTTTGTAGCTGGAAATACAATCATTATTTTGAGTTATTACAGAAACACACACACACACACGCTTGATCAAGGGGAGGAAATTGTCGGAAATATCCCGGCCGGCCCGCGGTCCGGTTCGCGTCAGGGTCGGGCTCGGGCAGAGAACCTAAAGTCTGGCCAGTGGTGGGGATGAGTGCACCCGGCGGGACGGTCGCAGGCAGGCACATAATGCCCGCGGCGGAGATGAGAACACGTCCCGGCGGGACGGGAGGATGCAAGCCGGGGACAAAGAGGGCCGGTTCAGCCCCACGGACCAGCGTCAGCGGACTCTTCAGATATCCAGACTTTACCTGGTGACAGTTGCTGTAACTATTGGGGGTAAAGTGGACACTGCAGAGACGGTGTTGGTGGTGATTTTTAACTCTCCACAGTAGCTCCTTTTAACAAAATCCATCCACCGTTTCCTTACGTTGTCGTCCGTAGGAAACTGAAATAAGCTCTGGGCGCCGTTACCCTGCACACTGTGGCATCCAGGAAAGATGCAGGAGCGATGTGGAGGAGACATGACTGTTTAGCTGACTGGTTGACTGGTTAGCTAGCTGCAAACTATTCTAAGAGATGCTATCCAAGACTGTACAGCGAGCTGAAAAACCTCTGAAGGTAATGCGCTGAATGTATTTATACGGCTTCCAGCAGGGCGGGGTTTATGCAAATCATCATAGCCGCGTTACGTAACGCGGCCATGATTTCTGACCCGCCCATTAAATCCTGAACACAGAAATAGTGAAACACAGTTTGTGAGCCTAGCTCCAAAATTAAATTCTAAATGGTTGAATGCTTTTTACATGTTTTAAGGAAATACATTTATGACCTTTTTAATGTGTTTAGAAGAAAATGGCTGAATTTGCTTTACACGGACTTTAAGTATAAAAATTAGGAGATGAGAAAGTATCATGAATTGACCACCGTTTTATTGCAGGCTGAGGCAATGTGCAATATTTCACACTCTAGAGACTCTCTTAGAGACAACTTGGACTAAACTTACATAGAATAACTGTAGCTTACTAGTGGGAATGCATGCAGTCAGGGTGGGAATTTTAGGGGCAAGTCCATTTGGCCTTCACTTTTTTTTTCAGGGCCACCAGGGCCACATGACAGGGCACAAAGGCCACTGAGTAAAATTTGTTGATTTACCTTTCAGACTGATACCATAACGTCCTAATTTATGATAAGACATGGATTATGTATTAAAACTTTTTTAAATACCAAAATCAAGTTAAAGTTACATTAGAAAGTAGTTTTTGTTAAGTAGGGTTAGGGTTAGGTGATTTTTGTGACACCACACTTAATATTAGTGTTACTGAATATTTCTCCCAATAGAAATTCCCCCAAATTTATGGCAAAGCACATTTTTTCCAAACAAAAAATTGTAGAATAACCAGCAGGAGACCATGGATGTGTGGAGTGATTTTGGTGACACTACACTCTCGAAGTTGGAATCTGTGAATATATTTCCAACTTTACCGGACTAAATCCTACCACATCAGTCAGTTACGTATCACGTCAAAACCGGATGCGCTCGCTGTGCTGCAAGTCTAGTTCCTCTGTTTTGAGACGCTGCTGCTGTTTGAGGCTTTCACGTGAGATCATCGTGATGATGAGACTCCACCTGCACGAACCGCTGACTCACTGAAGTTACTGTGAGTGACTACTGTGCACTCAGGTGGCTGTAATTAAAGGCAAGCCCGCTACGCTGACCGGGCCAGGGGCACAGAGGCCACTGTGGATGCATCAAGGCCAAAGTGTGGGGCAACAGCGGCCTTGGCCGCCGTGAAATTCCCACCCTGCATGCAGTCAATGCATTGTCTCTATATTGAAATTTCATCTGATCGGCATGATTTGATCTATTTTGAGAACTCCGATCAAAACCGATAGGGGCATTATTGGCCGATTGCGATCGGTTGCCGATCGATCTGTGCATCTCTACGTGTCATACTGTCACAGTGCAATATCTCATATTATCCACCATCACATTCTGTGTAAGACCTGCTGATCTTCCCAGCCACACAGATGTGCTGTTCATCTGTTGTTAGAAGTTAACATCTTTGGCGTTTAATGGCTGCACATAGTGTTGGTTAGGTGTGAAGAAATGTGACTATGGTACACTGTAGTTGGTATCATAGTTTCTATTTGTTTTTAGTATATTTTGTGATGACTGTGATGACCTACTCAAAGACTGCAGATCTTCCCTTGTCTGAGATTGTTGTAACTGGTTCCTAACAAACAAATGTAATAACAATTTGATAATAAAAATCAAATGATCTGCAACTCCCAACATTTATATCCCTGTTGTGACTATTTTCAATAATTGCCTCATACCTGAATGCAAACTCCTGTGTATCCTCTTTAGTATTCATGTCTGTGTTTTTTGCACAGTTTAATGTTTGGTGCAGTGATAAACAGCTGTGCTGCAGAAAAGCCTAGATGGGTCATAGTCATAGATCCTCAACAGTAAATGATGTTTGCACTTGATGAGTGAATACGCTTTGATCTAAACTGCCTGCATTTACTCTGACTTTTCAGACACGATGGCAAGTCCGGGGAAAGACAACTACAGGATGAAAAGCTATAAGAACAAAGCGTTGAATCCTCAGGAGATGCGTCGAAGGAGAGAGGAGGAAGGAATTCAGCTCCGAAAACAGAAGAGAGAGGAGCAGGTAAACACTTTCTCTCTCTTTTTTTTTTTGTAATATATTGTATTGATTTTACAAAAAACAAACAACGAACCATACAGCACAGATACTGCCAGCCTGCAAAACAAAAATACACATTCACATACATGAATTGCACATCACGCAACATACAAAAAAGAGGTTTACATGGGGACTATACAGAGAAAAGGAAAAGAGAGAGAAAATAAAAGCATTCTATGACTTATTGTGAAGGCAAAATATGATCGCCATTTCTGTAGCAAATCCACAAGATCACCAGGAAGGTGATTCAGGAAAGGTAGCCAGACACTATGAAACAAATCGTCATTGCCCTTTAACGAAGCACTGAGGTGTTCCATAGGAAAAACCTTTAATATTTCCCTGTACCACTGTGTGACCGAAGGGGTTTTTTCTTTTATCCATTGGAATAGAACACATCTCCTCGCCAAAAGAAGAAGTTCACCCATTAATGTCAGCTGTCCTGCAGATAGTAAGAGCTGCCCCATAGGTATATTCAGAAGAAATAAGACTGGTTCCAGCTTTACTGTTTTGTGGAAGATTGAGCTGAGCTCCTTATTGATATTTTTCCAATATCTGGCTATGTCCCTACCTCTTTTTTACACTTCACACATAGGGGGGAAATCTGGTGATTTATTTTGTTTAGAAATTGAGGGCTGCATTGTAGTCTGTGTATTATCCTATACTGGCTTTCTATGAGTCTATTACTAGTAAAAATTAGTTAGTTAGTAGATTTAAAGGCGTCTGACCATGCGTTAGCATCAAGGTCAACCTCAAAGTCCCTTCCCCATGACTCCATATGCCTGCTGAATGGAATTAGATTTGTGCCAAAAGAAACAAACAAAACTTCTTAAATCTCAAACAAAAACAGGAATTTGAGAGAACATAAGACTCATTTAAAAAATAAAACTTAGAACTTGCAATCAAATAATTTGTCAAATAGTGTAAAATATTGGTCTTTTACTCTTCTAATAATGCATTATTTTGTTTACGGTTCCCTCTGCTGGTCTCTCTCCACTCAGACTTTTGCGCTGACTCTCAGCTTTGCGGTCTCTCTGCAGCTCTTTCTCGTTTGCACTCCCTGACTTTTTGTTTGCAGTTTTGGCACAAACCTCTCGGGTGGGCGGGCCTTTTCAGCAGAGCGACCCCATTGGCTAATAGGTAGCTAGCGCGCTAAATGACCCTGGCTTTAAAACGGAGAGAAGAAGATGACGACGACAATGAAGAACAACAGTAACAACCCACAACAAGAAAAACTAATGAAATGTAAGTTCTGACATACATATATTTTCTTCATTGTCGTTGTCGTCGTCATCTCTTCTTCTCTCCATTTTTAAGCCAGGGTCATTTAGTGCGCTGGCTAGCTACACATAAGTACTGAGCGGTGTCAGTCAACAACTAATAAGCCAATTGGGACGCTCTGCTGAAAAGGCCCGCCCACCCGAGAGGTTTGTGCCAAAACTGCAAACAAAAAGTCAGGGAGCGCAAACGAGACAGAGCTGCAGAGAGACCGCAAAGCTGAGAGTCAGCGCAAAAGTCTGAGCTGAGAGAAACCAGCAGAGGGAACCGTAAACAAAATAATGCATTATTATTATGCATTATATTTTACAAGAGTAAAAGACCAATATTTTACACCATTTGACAAATTATTTGATTGCAAGTTCTAAGTTTTATTTTTGAAATGAGTTTTATGTTCTCTTAAGTTCCTGTTTCTGTTTGACATTTAAGAAGTTTTTTTTGTTTCTTTTGGCACAAATCTAATTCCATACTGCTGGCAATGACAGGATTAACAGAATATAGTTTTGCACAAAACAGGGAAATAAATGTTCTACTGTTCATGCCAGTTAAATTATAATTAAGAAGGAAGCTATCAACTGGGCTAACTATTGGTTGGTCTGTTGGAAATATAAGATTAGTTTTTACAAAGTGTCTCACCTGGAGAAAACCAAAAAAATGATTGTGTGGTATTCTGTATTTAGTCTGAAGCTGTGTGAATGATGAAAAATTACCAATTTCAAATAAGTCAGCTATATATCTGAGGTCTCTTGAGTACCAGTCAAATACTTTTCCCTACACCAGGAGGAAAGGCTTTATTTTGAGTTAAAGGTTGTAAAGCTGATGAAAAACCTCCCCTGCCAGTATGCTTAGCGACATTACACCAGATCTTAAGCGTACTAAGCATGATGACATTATCTTTAACCTCAGCACGAAGTTTACTCATTTCAGTTAAAATAAAGCAGAGGGGGGAGAAAGGGGCACAACACCAAGCATCCACGTGTATCTCCTGAAGAATAAAATGCTTGAGCCAGCCTGATATTATCCTAGCATGACAATCCCAATTATATAAAGAAAGTTGGGAAGGGCCTGACCCCCCTCATCTATTTGTAATTGTAGAGTCTTCATTTTTAGTCTAGGTTTCTTCCCATGCCATATAAAATTTGAGAGAAATCTTTCGATATCTAAATGAGTTCCCTTAGTAATCTTTAGTGGCAACATTTGCATTGGATATAGTATTCTAGGGAGCACATTCATCTTTATTAGGCTAATCCTACCCATCCATGACAGAGGGAGATCGAACCATCTGTTAAGATCACTTTTAACTGCTGCCAGGGTTGGTGTTAAGTTTAGTTTACACAGCCCTTTGATATTTGCTGATACTCTGATACCCAATTAAGTAAAGCCCAAAGGTGACCATCTGAAAGGGAAATTATCCAGGGTTGCCCTGTCCCCAAAGTCACCCAATGGCATGGCTTCCAACTTGCTATAATTAATTTTGTACCCTGAAATCTGACCAAACTGACTAATGATTGATAACAAGATAGGAATAGAACTCTCTAGGTTAGTAATAAGCAGCAAAACATCATCAGCATAGAGTAAAATTCTATATTCATTGACTCCCAATAAAACCCCTGACATACCATGGTGGCTCCTAATAGTTTTGGCGAATGGGTCTGGTGCAAGTGCAAGTACGAACAAACACTTTCTCTTGATAGAAATAATTTTATATTTTTAAATTTAAAGTTTAATTTAGGGCTGTCAAACGATTAATTTTTTAATCGCGATTAATCGCATTTTGTCCATAGTTAACTTGCGATTAATCGCAAATTAATCGCAATTTTTTTTGGGCACATTTTTTTCTGTTCTAAATATATCTTACTGTATTTTTTCATGCTCTTAATACTTTTAAGAAACTTCTCTCCTCCCAGAAGTTCACTTATATACGTGTCATACAAGTGAAAAAGTACTTCAGTTAGGAACCTGATTCTGTTTGTTTCTCTCTCTCTCACACGCACACACACTCTCTCTCTCTCTGTGTCGCACACACACACAATCATCCTCTCTCTCTCCAAGACTGTCGCCAACCTCTTCAGCTTATCTGCTGTTGGCATGGTGACTTTGGTCTCATGTAGGGATGAGCTTGCGTTGGCTTGCAAATGATATTTGAGACTCGACGTACTTCAATGGTAACTCATTTCATGTCGACAGTATGTGCAGATAACTTTTGACCTATCGACCAAACCATCTGGCAGTGTTTTGAAAGTGAATTTGGCGTTCATAAGTCCTTTCTCCATTTCCTTTCACTTTCGCTTTTCAGTCCACCGTGTTTTTCCCGAACCGCCAACCCTGCTTCTTCTTCTGATTCACTTTCTTATTCTTCTGCCACTGTCTGGATCAAGACTCCGACGGAGTATCTGGAGGAGGGTCAGGGTTAGAGCTCAGTCTTGGCCCATATGGTCGAACACGTCTGGTCTCATCCTGGACAGGCCAGCTCTCCACCACCTTGCCACGGCTTTCTCACTATCATGTTCCAAGGGACCACAACCCTGAGACTTAATGAAGAGAAGATCCTCAATTGTGGGCAACTTCAGTCTCAAGCGCCAGTCTCCTTGGATCTTCTTAATGGTTGAAAACTGGCGTTCCACTTGGGCTGTGGATACAGGAAACACCAGAACGATCCTGACAAGGTGAAGCAGGTTAGGGTAGATGTTTTCCTTCTCATTGAGCATCCTGTGCCACAGCACAAGGTAAGTCACCCTCCTGTGATGCTGTGCGATGTCCAATTTTACCCTTAGCCACTCTCACTCTACCTCTACCACATTGCAGCCATTAGTTACAAGCAATGGCTCAAAATGCTGCAGAGCCTTTGCAGTTCAATGTCCCCATATGTGCTGATGGCTTTGATGTTCTCTGGATCAAAGATCTCTACAGCCAGGAGCACCGGGTCTGTGGAAAAGGTTGAAAAGCGTTGAGTGATGCACTGTATGATTTTGTCAATGACGTCAACCCTTTGTTGACGAAATGCCTCAGAAGTTGTTGACTGGTGGCTGATGTTGACTCCCTTGTACTGAAATACACCAACACTGGCTGTGTTTGTGAAGGCAGTGAGGACAGGACGTAGATACAGACCAGGTTTTTCCCTCTGTCGGAGCAGAGCGGTCTGGGATGCCATAACCCTACTCCTGACAGAGGAAAGGGACAGCTCATATGCCTGAAAGTCCAGTGACAGTTCTGCCAGTTCCGCCAGTAGATCCTGATAGACAGCCATATGGAGGACAAACTTTGGTGAAGTTAGTTGGCGGCAGTAAGATTTTAGCTTTGACTTGTCTGGTCCAGACTCCTCCTGCTCTTTTAGGAGATGGGCTGTGACACACCGATAGTTGGAGGCAAGGGCAGCTAAGGCTTTCCTCCTGTGATTAATCCACCTTGTGCCTTGAGAGCATGTTGGCTTCACCACATGTTCTTCAAGAGCCTCTCCAAGCAACCTCAGCTCCATCCACTTCTTGGATGAGCTTCGGAAAATGGAGTAGATGCGCATTAGCAACTCGTCAATCTGAGGGGGGGTTACAAACACACACGCACAAACAAGCAAACGTAAGCTATGAATTTCTTCATATTAACTGTTTTTAACCAACAAAATTGTAAATGGACAAACATAAGGCATGTAATTATTCATGTTGTGACTGTGTATATAAGTAAGGGTCGCAGCAACATTTTCCAAGCAGCTTTTTTACTTGCCAAAACCTCGTCTTAACTCAACTTAATTCTATCAGGTTTTGGCTGGTCCAAAAGCTGTGTGGGAAGCTTTGTTGTAACATTATTACTTGGCTCAAGTATTTACTTTATAGAGTGTCACAAATCCTTGCTGCATGAACACACTAACAAATCCCTTAATGTATGGCATTTCTACACACCTGGGTGAAGTAGGTGTCTTTGACCGCATCCTTAAGACACAGCTCAAGCCTGTGAGCAATGCAGTGAACCTTGATCATCCATGGGGCTGACTGCTGCTGGAGTTGTGTAAGGACTACGGTGGTTTTGCCAAAGTTGACACTAGCTCCATCAGCTGCTGTTGCAGTCAGACAACTGCTGAGGTTGAGCTGGTTCTCCTCACACTTCTGTAAGACAGCCTTCAATATCCCCTGAGCATCACAGGTGTCTGGCTCTACAATTCTGAAAGAAAAACATACAAAAAAACCCCAAACATTCATTTACCTTAAGTCATTTAATTGAGTCATATGTTGGCTTTGGGTGAAACGATTAACAACTGCTTTATTTGATAAACAATTTATATTATTTATAAATCAAAAATACACTAAAACCAATTATTACCATGTGCATGAATGAACACAAACCAATGACATGACTATACGAAACAATAATGTGAGGGAGCTACTTACCCAAGCAGCCTTATTCTTGGTGTGCCATTCTCAATAACTTTTTTTTTTAGATTTTTTGTGGCATAGGCACCTTTATTAGCAGGAGACAGTGAGGAAACATGGGAGAGAGAGGGGGATGTGACATGCAGCAAAGGACCTCCAGCCAGAATCGAACCGGGGTCGGCTGCGTTTATGGCATGCGCTCTAACCACTCCACCACCTGCGTGCCCATTCTCAATAACTTTGATGCTGATCAGCTCTTTCTCCGTTGTTGCTTTGTCTGTGCTCCCATCAAATAACAAAGAGCAGTAGAATGGCTTCTTTGTAATCAGGTCATCGAGCTCGTCTTTCATTATCCCAGCAATGTGCTCTATGAAAATGCCACAGACTTTTGAGTTTTGGTATACAACTCCTGGATCCACACCATGCTTTCTTTCCAGTCCCACTGAAGTTCGGAACTGCCTCAAAGGCTGCTCAGAATAGGACACGTTGTATGCAATATCAAACAATTTCATCATCTTGTCTTTGGTTCTATCGCTAGGCCTTTGCAGGTATTGAACTGTGTCAGACACTTCTGGTGGTGGAGTTATGAGTGCCTGAATGGCTGTGTAATGGGACTTGGACTTCCCATGATGGTTGGCTGTATCTTTTTTATATTTGTTGTTCCTGTGATGTACTGTTCGGTGTGACAAAGTCTTTCTTGGTACAGTGGGATAGATTTGGGATTTTTGATGTGGTAATCTCTACAAGTGCAACACCAGACTTTTGTGACTACATTGTTTTTTGCCTCATAGCAGAGCCAATCAAAGCCCCAAGAGTCCACGGTGTGGGGAGTTGATGTCCTAGGTTAAGTTGTTGGTAGAGCCTCTCCTTGTTCCTGTGTCTCCTGTCGGTTTTCCTGTTCCTGTGTCTCCTCTCTGTTTTCCTTTGTCACCTCTCTGTTTCCCTGTTTCTGTGTCACCTCTCTGTTTCCCTGTTCCTGTGTCTCCTCTCTGTTTTCCTGTGTCACTTCTCTGCTTCCTGTTTCTGTGTCTCCTCTCTGTATCCATGTGCACCATCATGGTGAGCCTGACTGGCCTTACTGCAATGGATTCAGAGATGTAGAAATCAAATTGTGCAAGTTACAAAAAAACAATTGCATCGGAATTTGCACGTACTGGTCTGCAGTGTATTGTCTATGGAGGCCTATGCTATTATACAAATAAGAAAATTCAGCTTGAGATCAGGGCTAGTCAAATTCAGCATCCCTTGAATGTATTGAAAGTAGGCCTGGGCGATAAACCGAAAATTTACCGATACCGAAATTTACGACAATAACCGACGTCATTTTGGCCATGTCGGTATATTCGGTGTCATAGGCATAACATCCACTAGGGACAGGGGCACATGTTAGGTCCACTTGATTAATCTACCCCGGCCTATACCGATGTGCTTATTTTACATTAATTTGATGGCAAACTCCACCCGCTGATGCCAGGTTAGTAATAAGTGAACCCACTCTCGCTGTGAGTCGCGGACAGTTTGTATAAGGATTCTGCGTTCAAAGGCTGCAACAGGCCACTGTCTTCGGCCGGCCGGTCCATTGATCAAACATTTGTCTTTTGTTTTAACTTAAAATAATGACTGTATTTCCAGCTAGAAAACGCGCATCTCTCTCCTCCCTCCATCGTTGTTTGCATTTGTGTCTCTGCGTGGTCTGACACCTGAGTGACCTCATGCTGAGAAACGTGACTTCTCGCGTACGTGACGTCACTCCCCGAGACGCAAGAAGAAAGCAAAAATATATATTTTTACTCAGGAAAATTGACAAAACTAGTAACGTGTTACCGGCATCACTGATTGTGTAGCTTAAGTGCAACATGGAGCATGAAGATGTAAAGAAAAAAGAAAAACAGTAGAATTAACTTTGAGCAAGTGTGGAGGAAAATCGGAGGAGTGGACCCATTTTAAACAAGTCGTGGGCCGTGATAATAACATGTCAGCTTTGTCGAGTGCATTAAGTGCAACACTTGTTGCATTATTCATTAAGATTTCTGTAGTTCAAACAACTCGCAATTGTAGTCGAGAACGTCAGTTATAACAGCCCACGTATTAAACAGTTGTTGGGTTTAAATTGGTCTTGGGCTCATAATTACATTCAAT
This sequence comes from Diplodus puntazzo, assembly GCA_963678695.2. Lineage (NCBI taxonomy): Eukaryota > Metazoa > Chordata > Actinopteri > Spariformes > Sparidae > Diplodus > Diplodus puntazzo. The sequence goes on from OZ023160.1 coordinate 33,404,659, forward strand.
GTGTCGGGCCAGGCTCGGACACAACGTGCACGGCCTCGGGCCGGGCTTGATTCTAAGCTCTACTCGGTCCAGCCGCGACTTTACTGAGGTTCACCGAGTGTGAGCAGCAGGAGGACGGTTAGCTCACCTCCCAAAACATGGCACTGAATCGCTGGAAACTGATTTAGGGACTGTCATTAAATTACATAGCATAAATATATTAATACAAAATAATTGCAGTTCTTACTTATCGTTCATTTATCGTTATCGAGGTGAGTTGCTCAATATATCGTGATATTGATTTGAGGCCATATCGCCCAGCCCTAATTGAAAGGTCTCTGAAGAAGAGGTCTCTGTTTCCAACTTTTAGGACATACCTCTGGAACTTTGCATCGGGCCCTTTACTTAAAAGAGCACTTATCTACTGACAAATTAATTTTTTGTAAAAACTGACATACTGCATCCCTTGAGAAAATACACCAAACCAGTACAACATAAATACTGTGGCATATTGCTATTAGAGATGCACAGATCGATCGGCAACCGATCGCAATCAGCCGATAATAATCGGTTTTGATCGGAGTTTTCAAAATAGATCAAATACGGCAGATCAGATGACGTTTCAATATAGAGACAGTGCATTGACTGCATGCAGGGTGGGAATTTCACGGCGGCCATGGCCGCCGTTGCCCCGCACTTTGGCCTTGATGCAGCATGAAAAAAAAAACTTACAGCACAGCGAGTGAGCGCAGCCGGTTTTGACATGACACGGAACTGACTTATGTGGTAGGATTTAGTCCGGTAAAGTTGGAAATATATATTCACAGATTCGAACTTCCCGGATCAATAACTTATAGGTGAAACCTTGTTAAAACACAAACGACGGAACTTTCCTACTATAGTAAGATAGACAACGAGCTACAACCGTATTTTCATCAAAACGAGCGTCTGGACATTAACTCTGGTCTCTATGGTCAGCCGTCTGTGAGACGAGGGCGCAGGGACCGTCTACAAAGTGCAACACCGAAAAGAGAAACTACAAAAAATTCAATAACTTCATTTTATTCAGAGTGTAGTGTCACCAAAATCACTCCACACATCCATGGTCTCCTGCTGGTTATTCTACAATTTTTTGTTTGGAAAAAATGTGCTTTGCCATAAATTTGGGGAATTTCTATTGGGAGAAATATTCAATAACACTAATATTCAGTGTGGTGTCACAAAAATCACCTAACCCTAACCCTACTTAACAAAAACTACTTTCTAATGTAACTTTAACTTGATTTTGGTATTAAAAAATGTTTTAATACATAATCCATGTCTTATTATAAATTAGGACGTTATGGTATCAGTCTGAAAGGTAAATCAACAAATTTTACTCAGTGGCCTTTGTGCCCTGTCATGTGGCCTTGGTGCCCCTGAAAAAAAAAGTGAAGGCCAAATGGACTTGCCCCTAAAATGACGAAATTCCCACCCTGACTGCATGCATTCCCACTAGTAAGCTACAGTTACTCTATGTAAGCTGAGTCCAAGTTGTCTCCAAGAGAGTCTCTAGAGTGTGAAATACTGCACATTATCTCAGCCTGCAATAAAACGGTGGTCAATTCATGATACTTTCTCATCTCCTAATTTTTATACTTAATACAATGTCAATGCTGTGTAAGAAGAATCATTGATTAAATATATGAAAGTTACACAAGACGACATTATAGAAGAATTTATCAGTGATCGGCAATATCGGGATCGGCAGATACTGCTTTTGGTGAGCGGTGATCGGCCCCAAAAATCCTGATCGGTGCATCTCTAATTGCTATCCATAACATCGGCAGCAGATCAAAACATTAAGAGTGTGCTCTTCTTAGTAAAAGACACTTGCCATGATGGGATTGAATAACTTGACACTTGACACACACTAGTAAAAATCCATCAATACGCATGCACTTGACAGCAGACTCTCGCAGGAGTTTCTCGTTTCTTTCTCAGATTCTCTTGAAGCTTGGCATATCTGGAAAGACAGTTGACATTATTAGCGACTCATTACTTAAAAGTGGTTAGCTGCTAGCTAGCATCAGTTTAAGGTAACCCTCTAGACACGGATGACATGGGAATGACATTAGTAAAATGAATTTAATTTGTTCAGCTAGCTGCTATTAGATATAAAATAACTTTAATGATCCCAGACAGCGAAATTATTTTGTTACAGCAGTAGTGGGTCCGCAAATAAAACACTTTGTACATAACATAAATATATACAATGCACAGTGTGCTATAAACAATAAACAATATATACAGCAAAACAAAATATGCAAAATATATTATAAACAATAATAATATATACAAACAGTAGAGAGACCAGAGTTCTCTGTCAGGCAGAGGTGAGAGAGTTGTTGTATAGTGATGGCTTGTGGCAGGAAAGATTTCCTGTATCTGTTGCTACGACAGCGAAGCTGAAACAGCCTTCCGGAGAAGGTGCTCCGCTGTCTGACCAGTGTGAGTTGGAGAGGGTGGAGAGGATTATCCATGATGGATAACAGTTTTTTCAGTGTCCTCCTCTCCACCACAGCCTCCAGAGTGTCCTGTTTGCAGCCAATCACAGAGCCAGCCTTCCTGATTAGTTTGTTGAGTCTGTTGGTGTTGCTGGCTCCGATGCTGCTTCCCCAACAAACTACAGCAAAGAAAAGCCCACTGGCCACCACAGACTGATAAAAGATCTCCAACTTCTTGCCGCACATGTTGAAGGATCTCAGCTTCTTCAGGAAGTAAAGTCTGCTCATCCCCTTCTCGTAGACAGCTTCAGTGTTAGATCTCCAGTCCAGTCTATGGTTGATGGTAACACCCAGGTACTTGTAATCCTCCACCGCCTCCACATCCCTTCTCAGAATGTGCAGCGGTTGGAAAGCCGTCTTCCTTTTCTTCCTGAAATCTATCACCATCTCTCTGGTCTTGCTGATGTTCAGCCGCAGGTGATTCTGTCCAGTCCACTCCACAAAGTTGTCCACCAGTGCCCTGTACTCCTCCTCCTGTCCCTCACTCATACACCCAACAACAGCCGAGTCATCAGAAAACTTCTGCAGGTGACACGACCCGGTGTTGTGCTGAAAGTCAGTGGTGTATAAGGTGAACAGGAAAGGAGACAGTACAGTCCCCTGTGGAGCTCCTGTATCACTGACCACCGCATCAGACAGAACACTGCCCATACGGACAAACTGTGGTCTGCCTGTCAGGTAGTCAGTAATCCAGGAGATCATTGTGTCGTCTACACCCATCACCCGCAGCTTCTCCCCCAGTAGCAGTGGCTGAATGGTGTTAAAAGCACTAGAGAAATCAAAGAATGTGATTCTCACAGTGCCTCCTCCACCATCCAGGTGCGAATGGGCTCGTTGCAGCAGGTAGATGACAGCGTCATCAACTCCCAAGTGGGGCTGGTAAGCAAATTGCAGAGGGTCTAGCAGGGCTCTCATCTGCGGCCTCAGGTTGGCCAAGACCAGTCTCTCCAGCACCTTCATGACGTAAGATGTGAGGGCCACTGGTCGGTAGTCATTGAGGTCCGATGGTGTCGACTTCTTTGGAACAGGAACCAGGCAGGACGTCTTCCAAAGCACCAGTATTCTCTCCTGACCCAGGCTCAGGTTGTAGAGGTGTTGTAGGACAGGAGACAGCTGGCTGGCAAACAGGATCCTGGGGCTGATACCGTCAGGGCCTGCAGCCTTCTACTGGTGGAGTCTCTCCAGCTGTCTCCTAACCTGGCCTGCAGTCACAGTCATGCGGGGGAGGCTGCTGATGTCTTCAGTGGAGGACGAGGAGGTGGAGGAGGAGGTTAAGGTGGAAGAGGAGGAGGAGGAGGTGGAGGAGGAGGTAGAGGAGGAGGAGGTGGAGGAGGAAGAGGAGGAGGAGGAGGAGGAGGAGAGGTGTTGCACAGGAGAGCTCACATCAGGGGAGTGAGGGGGGAGGGGAGGAAGCATTCGGGGCAGTGAGAGTGTGTGGGGGTCTGGAGGTGTCGGGGAGACGACAGAAGGCTGTGAGCTGAACCTATTGAAGAATCTGTTCAGCTCGTTTGCCCTCTCCAGGCTGCCCGATGACTGTCTGCCGCTCACCTTACACCCAGTGATCTGCTTCATACCAGTCCACACATCCCTCACATTGTTCTGCTGGAGTTTGGCCTCCAGCTTCCTCCTGTAGGCGTCTTTACAGGCCTTCAGCATGTCCCTGAGTTCATGCTGCACTCTCCTCAGTTCTTCCCTGTCTCCAGACCTGAACGCCCTCTTCTTCTTGTTAAGAAGGGCTTTCAGGTCATTGGTGATCCACGGCTTATTATTAGGAAAGCAGCCTACAGTCCGGGTTGGCATGGTGGTGTGTTCACAGAACCTGATGTATTCTGTGATGCAGTCGGTCATGCTGTCGAGATCCTCTCCATGTGGCTCAACGAGTGCATCCCAGTCAGTCGACTCAAAGCAGTCCTGTAGTGCATCAGCAGCCTCCTGAGTCCACCTCCTCACACTCCTAGTGAGGACAGGCTGTCGCTGAACAAGAGGGACATACTTAGGGGTCAGCAGGACCAGGTTGTGGTCAGATCTTCCAAGCGGGGGGAGGGCTGTGGGACTGTAGGCATCCTTAGCATTTGCATATAAAAGACCCAGTGTGTTACAGTCTCTGGTGGGACAGTCAACATACTGGTGAAATGTTGGGAGGGTTTTGGCCAGTGAGACATGATTAAAATTCCCAGTGATGACAATAAATGCGTTAGAATGCTGCGTCTGTATCTGGGCAACAGCGGAGTGCAGGGTTTTCCCTGGGTTTTTAGAGGTCTTAGGGGGGTGGGCAGCTGAAGAAGCGGGGTTAGCGTTCCTCGACCTTACATTTTTTTTTACAAAGCTTTTTTTAACCAAAAATTGTGCAATTTCACATAATTTTGACCACTATCATTACTATAGGTAACTAAAAAATAGACTCAATTTGCTTTAGTTGTAATTTACCCTTTATTTGCATAATTCACAGCCCCCTTTTGAACATTTTACTCTTCTGGTTGAATTGCTTCTGTAGAAGCGCCGAACAAACTTCTCCATCTTAAAAGTTCCTGGCTGAGGGCCATCAATTGCCACCCGGCAGCAGACATCTAGGTGGCAATCTGTCAGCCTGTTTCGCAGAGGTGTCTTCACCTAAAAATTAGATTAACCTTAAAAATCAGCATCTTAATTTGTGTAATTTCCTTCTTTGAATAATAATATTTTCATATAAAATGTCTTACTAGCTTGAGGGCTGAGAAGAGCCTCTCCACATCTGCAGTCTGAACTGGGGCAGTGAGTGCTATAGCAGCAGCCAGACTCAGTTGAGGGAACAGCTCCATGGCATCTGGGCTTATCAGCCACTTCATGGCCTCTTCCAGAGTTTTTGACTGAAGAAAGAACAAAAACACACATTCTGTAACATTTCCATGCACTTGACAGTGAACAGTTCATTAGTTGTTTATTAATTGTATATTGTTGTTTGGGTGGAGGTATGTGGGCAAATCTATGCTTTCTGTCACGCTCCCTCACTTCATTAGCTCCCTTCCTCACTCAACCGCAGCTATGCTAGCTAAAGTAACAGCATGCTATAGAAACATACTAACGCAGCAACGCCTTTTTATATTTTAACATTTCACATTGCATTTACATTTTTTATAACTAACAGTAAAGCGGAATAAAGCTATAGTAGTGCCCCATCGAAAGGACCAAGCAGTAACGTTAGCTGACGTTAGCAGCCTGTACCTCTCCTCAGCGGTGGAGCTGCTGCTGTCAGAGACACAGGTAACAGGGGAAAGTAATAACCATAACCGATGGTTTCGGTATATTTTCGGTTATTTGCCCAGCCTTAAGTGTAAGCTTGGCTAATGTTACTCACCAGGACTTCCTTGGTGGCATTCTGATGACAGACGTTTTCTTGTACTACCTTAAATGCTTTTCACTCGTGTTGTTGTGGCACGCGCACTAGCCTCCCTCCGTCCCGCCCACTCACACACCGCCACACACACACACACACACACACACACACAGACGCAGACACACACGCCGGGTGAACGAACATTTTTCTGAAAACAGATAGGTGTAAACTGGGTTTTTTTTAAACAGAGAAGGTGAAATGTCCGTTTTTGGAAATAGCCGGCAACGTGTAAAGATCAATGGGACGCAATGCGGCTCTTATTTATTTTTGCTCACCTGCTCAATTTTTTCTCTTAGGCGGGAGGCAAAAATGCTTGGGCGCCGCCCCTAAGCCGTATAATGGCAGGGAAAACCCTGGAGTGGATGACGTCACAGACCACCGCTGCATCAGCTGAAGGAGGAACGTACACACTGATGATGATGGCGGACGTGAATTCACGGGGCAAATAATAAGGCCGCATCCCCACAGTCAGCGGTTCAATGTCCGGGGTACAGAGACGTTCCTTCACGTGAACATGTCCGGGATTACACCATCTCTCACTCACATACAGTGCAATCCCTCCTCCTTTCTGCTTTCCGATGCTTGTCACTTCCTGTCCGCCCGAACAGTGCTGAAGCCGGGTACCACCACGCTGTGGTCCGGGATGTGTGAGTGGAGCCATGTCTCCATGAAACACAGCACACTGCACTCACGATATTCCCTCTGAGACTTTATCAGCGCGGCGAGCTCGTCAGTCTTGTTCCCCAGAGACCCCATGACGATCGCCGGTACAGCCGGTCCGTGTCTCCTCTTCTTCACCCTCCGTTTCGCTCCGGCTCTGCACCCCCGGCGTCTCCTCCGCAGCTCCTTCGAGACCTCAGGTCTGGCTCTTGGCAGCAGTGCAGGTTCACACAGCAGTGCAGGTTTACACAGCGCAATCAGCTGGTCGCGTGTGTAAACAATGCGCTCAATGATGCGCTTCTGACCCTCCGTTGCTAGGGTTAACATAAACATCATACAAAGTGCCACAAAAGTTCAAAAAAGTGAAGTGTCCATCTTCTCACGGTCTCTGGAGAAGAGTTGCCAAAAATCACATCGAAAATCAAAACAGAAATACAAAAAAACTACGAAAAACTTGGAAGCCCACGGGAGCTGCTGCAACAGGCTGCCACATAGTATGGCGCCATAGCAACCGTTATTAGTTATTTTGAGTGGCAAGAAAGGGCTAATTTAATTCACAGCCTCAGGTAGTAACTGGCAGCTCGCTCGAGCTGCCGACTTTCCCTCCTGAGGAGAGACTCCATCATAACTAGCACTAGCTCGCTAGCTATCGCTAGTTAATCAACACGACACAGACAAGTGTAGCACTAACGTAAGCGAGACGTTTTTAGATTACAAATTGGTAAATAATTCTACCAAATAGTGCCTCTTACACATAGATGTTTAGTTCAACCTAACACCACATGTAGGCTATAATATCAAAACCGCTTAGTGGGAAAAACACTAATGTTAGCAACATACACAGCCTTAGGTAGATGTTTGTTATCCGAAGTAGCTAGCTTGCTAGTTCAGCATGACACAGACAAGTGTAACGTTATCGTTAGCCAGTAGGTTTTAGAGAACAAAGTGGTAAATATCAATCAATTGTACGTGATATTAAACCATAAGTGTTAAGTTCAGTCAAATCTTACCACATAAATCAGTTACGTATCATTTCAAAATCGGCTTAGCTCGCTTACTTGCCTGTGCTGCAAGTGTCGTTCTTCCATTTGGAGATGATGCTGCTGCTGTTTGAGAGGCTCGGGCTTTCACGCGAGATCATCGATGTGACGATGAGACTCCACCCGTACACTGAAGTAACTGTGAGAGACCACTGTGCAGTGTGCACTCGGGTGGCTGTAATTCAAGGCAAGCCCACTACGCTGCACTAGTGCTTTTTACATGGAACTTCGACAGGGCCAGGGGCACAAAGGCCACTTTGGCTGTACGATGATTTTTTTTTTTTACAGGGCATCAAGCCAAAGTGTGGGGCCACGACGGCCATGGCCGCCATGAAATTCCCACCCTGGTTACAATGGAAGATAGAATTCCTGCTTTTGTTATTGCATCCATAAAACACCCATATAGAGAGCTGAAGTCCCGCCCCTTCAGGTTCCCTCATGGGACCTTATTTCAGAAAAACCTTTTCTGGTGGTGAACAGAGAGAGACAAATAATTAATTGATCCTGTGTGAATTGTTTCGAGAATCACACATATGATGTTTGTCAAACTAGTGAAATATCAGACTGCGAAAATACGTCATTATAAAGACTACTCAGCCAACAGTCTTGTTAGTGACGTCGTCTCGTTGAACTCTCACCAAAACCCGTAACTTAAACATTGTAGAGCTGCTCCTGTATATTAGCAGCTCACAGAACTGAACCAGGACCAACTCTCCATCTTTTCACTGCCTTTTCTGAGCCCAGTGGGCTCCATGTTGGTGTTGGTGATGTGTGTTGATGAGACCATGTAGTTCACTGAGCACTTTACAGTAAAACCTCCTGTAGTTTTGTGTTAATTACAGCAAACTGACAATTTATTAGGGGGCCAAGCCCGAGGGGCCGAGGGAACGCGTATGCAAGCAGACGCGTTTCCTAGGACCAGCGTTATTCCAGTCTTTTTGAAAGCTACATCAGTGAATTTGACTGCCTGCTGTTCACATGAAACTACCTGTTTATTTAACCAAGTGTCTTGAGTCAGTAAAAAAGTCTTAAAATGCTTGACCTCATGTTTTCATTGTTAAAGTCATTAAATGCTCAGTTACTGTAAAACCTGCATTTTTGTCATATGTGCTGGTGTGCTAGCTTCCATAATCAGCTCAGTGTTAAAAATCTAAAGAGCAGGTAAATCATGTGCGTCTCTGCCCACAGCTGTTCAAGAGGAGAAATGTATGCGTACCTTCAAGCGATGAATCGATGCTGGAATGTCCAATCCAGGATCCAGACATCAGCTCCACAGTACCTGTTGCAGGTGTAAGTGTTGGTTTACTGTTTTGCTCTTTCATTAAAGGGACATTTCACCCTAGAATCAAAACATCACCTTAGTAGTGCTATATATCCATCTAGATTGTTTTGGTATAGGTTGCCAATTATTGGAGAACTCAGCTGTAGACATCATAAATAGTGGAACTAGATGGGACTCAGCCTGTGGTGCTCAAAGCATCAGAAAATATGTCTGAAAACATTTTTTTTCATTTTGACTGCAAGCAATGTCAAAGCCATTTCATTGATATCTACCTACAGGTAAGAGGATGAGCTGTCACTTTGAATGTACTTCTCTGGCCAGAGCCCTGTGCTATGAAGTTAGTTTGACACATCCACACTTTCTTTGTGTGAGCTGGCTCAACCAAACCTGAAACCCAAATGTTTTGTGGAGTTCTTGGTGCGTCATTTGACTCATCTTCTCCACAAAATGCAAAGAAACAACAAGTATTTTCAATAAATAACAGAAAAAATGCCTATTGCAGCAAACAGCAACACTATCACTGCAAATAAGGAAGGAAAGTTTGCAGAAAATTACTAATTGTATAAAGTTAATATATTTAGGCTATTTTCTCAGTATGTACCGTTTTTTTCAATCTTGAATACTGCAACATAAACAGCAGCAAAAGAGAGCCTCGTTCATGACACAGCAAACTCTGTCATTAGACTCAACACACCTCCCTAATACACTAATCTCGCTTCGTAGTACACCCCTCTGTTAAACCTCGGATATCTGTTTATTGTAACTTATTTTACTTAACTTAATTATTGTACATATTTTTCTAATGTTGACATTTGTGCAGGATGGGGTCATAACCCCAGACATGATTCAGATGATCTTCTCTGAGGACCCAGACCAGCAGCTCATTGCTACACAGAAGTTTAGGAAGTTACTCTCCAAAGGTTTGTGTTGCATCCTGAGAATTCAAATATTTACATGACTTATTGGATCAGAAATTAAGAATTAATTTCTTTTTTATGATTCCTACCCAAGAAAATCCATGCCATGAACTGGAAAAAGTTGGCATGAAATGCCCTTATAGCAATTTAACCAAAAGATTGCCAACTTCTGAAACGCGTACTAGTCACATATGTGGACTAGACAAATGATTTCTTTAAAAGCACCTCATGAGATTGAACAGTTAATTAAAACCATTAAAAACACATTTTAATCAGGATATCTTGATTTGAGGAACACACACAGTTTGGGTGTAAGTGATTGAACACTGTTAAGGAAGGTTTGCCTGGGTGGGCAAGTGGAATCACTTCACTGTAATGGTTTGTGTCAGTTACAAGTTACCTTTATTACACCATCTCATTAATACAAAGGTAAACTGGTATCTAATGTCAGTGTGCTTACGAGTTAGGGGTGGAAAAGTTCATCAAAAAATCCGTCCCGTTCGGTACGCTTGTCACGGTTCGGGGCGCGTGTGTACCGTTCGGTTCATAGGCATTTACTAACGAGGCGAAGCGTGTACACTCAAGAGCAGCAGGTGGCGGTACTGAGCTGGATGCCAACCGCCAGTAAACAAGAAGAAGTGAAGTGGTGTAGCAGATAGTAATAGAGTATCTTTGGGTCAGCTGTGGAGACGTTTGTGGGCATGGCGAGTGGAAAAGAGTCGGAGCTAGAAGATGCACCAGCAGCACTGTATAGGTCTGCTGTATGGGACCACTTTGCATTTAGAGTGACCTACGATGACGGCAGTATTAAAGTTGTTGACAAGTGCGACAGTGTGCAAGCATTGTGCAACACGTGTTGTTTATGCTAACAGTAACACGACTAACATGTCAGCTCATCTGCAAAGACATCATCCCAGTGAGACAACTGGCAGCACACGGAGGAAAGGGAGAGAGTCGACAGGACGACTTCTGCTCCCCGCAGCTTTTAAACAGCCTGACAGTGACGAGTCAGACGGGGCAACATGCATAACGAAAGGAGTGGTGTTTCATAGCCAAAGATATGCAGCCTTTTGCCGTGGTGGAGGGTGCAGGATTTTGTTGTATGATTAAAACACTCGAGCCACGATATAAAATAAAATCCCCTCCCGCACTAAAGCAACACGGTAATTCCCACACTTTATGAAGAGACCCGACGAGGAATTGTTAGAGTTGTCTGACAGCCTATGTAGCGCTTACTAGTGATGGATGGACCTCCAGGGCTACTGAAAGTTTCCTGACTGTGGCTGCCCATTACATTACATTAGTGACAGTGAATAACTATTTGTTCTTAGCATTTGTTAAAGATAACCTTCTTTGCCAAATAAATGAAAAGTATGTTGGAACTAGCAATGTCTCCTCTCTTGCAGTGCCAGAATCTTACTTACTTTTAACCTAAGACTGTCACAATGATGTATCAAATATCAGACTGCCTCATTCTTTCAGTTTTAACCTGACTATACAAGACATAATCGATTTTCCTAATGATCGGCGTATACCGAACCGAACCCAAAACCGTGACCACAAAACCGTGATATGAACCGAACCGTGGATTTTGTGAACCATTCCACCCCTATTATTAGTTGATCAGAACCTTTAAATCCCTTTCATGCTTTGAACCAGGTTAAATTCAATGAGAGATGAGTTCTGCTCTGTTCTTCTGCGCAGAGCCGAACCCGCCCATAGATGAGGTTATTTCCACTCCCGGCGTCGTGAATCGTTTTGTGGAGTTCCTGAAGCGAAGTGAAAACTGCACACTGCAGGTGAGAGCTTTCTAGTAGTGTCTGTCACATCGACAAGTTATTTGGTCCTGCACACATGATGGAGTGACAGGTCGTGCTAAATGTAGCTTCTGAAAATAACACTTTTAACAATATTTTGGCTTTCATAAGAAGGATTATTTTAATTTCCTTTAAACCTTTTTGACAAGAAATTGATGATATTTATTGCAGACATCTGAAAAAAATCAAAAGATTTTATTACTCCATTTATAGTGTTTTGAAAATATCTTATTTTTATCTGTGCTTTTTACTGGCTGTAATATTAAATTCAGTGTTTTTATTTCATGGTTCGATATTTGTATTGTGGTGACGGCAAGGTTTTTATCTACAACTGCAAACATATGGCTTTGCTCTTCAATGTGAATGCGTTCATGGGTACTTACTCCCGGGTCAGTTGACTCTGAAAGTCACAGGTATTTATCGCCTCCAGCTCTTAACAGGTCTGATGTCAACACGACTTCCAGGTGAACTTACTAATTTACTCGCCCTTTCAGGCGCGGTGCTATGATGTGTGTTGAAGATGAACATCATTCAGTTAGAGTTTGAAAGAGAGACTGAACTTCAGAGCTCAATATTATTGATGAAGACTTAATAAAACAAGTTTAATGTTTTCAGAATGTAGTCTGATGAGGTATGTGGTCTGCTGCATTCTAGATTTCCCTGTTGTTCCGGCGCGTTCATGATGACAAATGTGACACACAAGAAAAAACTAATCAGAATAGGCTTCTGGCAATGTTGGTAGAGTCAATCACCTATTTTAGCCAATTGACATGTTAGGAAACCTGTAAAAGGGGTGTGTACGCAGCGCAGTCACTCGCAGTTGCCCCGCTAATCAGAATGCACAGATTTGATTGGCTGAGTAGCAGCAGGCGTGACGATTTATAACAAGCCCAATTTGTCTGTCACAGTACCCCTAAATAAATGTCGTAAAGGCTGCAAATAGAAACTCAATGATTGGGTCTGGATAGGACGCTGGCTAGGTGTGGACCCAGACTGCTGTCTGCCTTGACCTCTGATCTAAAATGTTCCTGTTTAGAATAACTGAAGACCACTTAGCAAAGGTTTTGAATTTCTCTGAATTGTCACTTGGATGCTAACATGCTCTATGATGTTTGATCCCTTTATAATAAATCATATAGTAAATGATTGCAGAGGAAAGATGACCTTTTTAGCTTGGTGGGTGGTACTGTCACACTGTGCATCAACTGAAATGTCATTTTTGTGTGTGTTGTTTGTGTGTTTCCAACAGTTTGAGGCAGCCTGGGCTCTAACCAACATAGCTTCTGGAACTTTTCTGCACACCAAGGTGGTGATTGAAACGGGAGCTGTTCCTATTTTCATTGAGCTGCTTAACTCTGAGTATGAGGATGTCCAGGAACAGGTGAGAGCCTACAAGACAAGATGTTAAAAATGGGCTGATGTGCCATTATAGGCCATAAAGCAGTGCCATTTCAGTAGGTTCAGGCCTCAGAATGCAAGATTACTATTACCAGCTGCAACGCAGTCAACATGTTGATGTTTGACCCATGATGACTGCATTTTTAAACAATTGTCTTCGAACTCGACCTTCATTTTGATCTCAGCTACACACCTGTATGGTTTTGTGACTGCATCTTACGGTGCAGTACAAAGTAAACCGCCCTAGATATTTTGCAAAACCTGAGGTCAAGGATAGATATACTCTTGTGACAAAGATACATACGCAACGGAGGCAGGATATTTAACAGTCTGCAATAAACCTAGTCATTGAAACTGACTTCAGTGTACTGAAACAGTAAATGTCACTGGGGATTTAATAATAAACCACCCCAGCATGCTACTTTTTCATCATTTAAATTCCCCTTGTATTCAGAAAGTCTGTCCAACAATCAAACTACAAAATAAAAGCTCCATCTTCTTAAAACATAAACGTAACAAAAACAAACATGTATCCATCTGCAGTGCCAGAGATTTAAATTAAGGAGTCTATTGACTCTGCTGCTCTGTGTATATATGTGTATGTATATATAAATAACTACATTGAGTGTATTTATACACCGGGTGTGTAATTAACTTGTTTGTGAAATGTTCCAGGCGGTATGGGCTTTGGGGAACATAGCAGGAGATAATGCTGAGTGCAGAGACTATGTGCTGAACTGTGGCATCCTGCCATCTCTTCAACAGTAAGTGTCCTCTCTCTCTCTGCCTGAATGTGTCAAATATTGTGTGATAACAACTGAATGCTGTGCTGTCATGTTCAGGCTACTTGCTAAGTCGAACCGTCTCACAACAACCCGCAATGCAGTCTGGGCCCTGTCCAACCTCTGCAGAGGGAAAAACCCACCACCAGATTTTGCCAAGGTGAGTGTACATGTCATAAGCAGCAGGGTGGCTCACAGAAAGAAGGTCCTGTGTTGAACGGCCCTTCATGTGTGTGTGTGTGTGTTAGCACATACGTCCATCCACTTGCTTGTGTGGGTTTAATGCAGAGAACCAGGTGCACAAGGCTGTACATTGTGTTATTGTATGTGATCAATAGACTAGTCTTCTAAGTAAATTTGAAAGCTGGAACCTGTCTGCATGCTTTCTGGGTGTTCATCCAGCTCTGATATTAAACTGGCCCTATGTCTTTGCTGTCCTTGTCTCTGGTGTGCATTAGGTGTCTCCTTGTCTCAGTGTGCTGTCGAGGCTTCTGTTCAGCAGTGATCCAGATGTTCTGGCTGATGCTTGCTGGGCTCTGTCGTACTTATCTGATGGCCCTAACGAAAAGATCCAGACAGTCATTGATTCGGGGGTCTGCCGCAGACTAGTGGAGCTGCTCATGTAAGTAACTGCCCGGTCCAAATTATAGGGAAGATGCATCATATGTCACTTCACAAGCTGACATGCATATGACAAAACATGACAATGTCCTGTTTCAGTAACATTTCAGAAGAAGGAAAAAGGGAAGCTGTGTTTTAGTGGTCATTTGGGTTCATTCCTGTGGTATGTCATCTCATGTTGTAATGTGAAGCAGAGTGTTAGTGCTGCAGTTGTAACTTTCAGACTGATAAGGAACGGTGATTTAACCTGAGATGGCATTTTATTTAAAGGACGATTCTGTCCTATTATATAAATGAGGCTATAGTGGCTGTAGGGGTCATGCAGGCTTTGCATCTTCTTGTATTAAACCATTAACTAGTTATACATTTCCCTTGGACCACTATGGTCTGCCATCACACGTTCTAGGCTCAATGTGATTTACTCGTCATCATACAACACAGGGTTGCATCACAACATCTCTGTTTGTTACTCCTCATACTACAAACATGCCTGGGTGAATGAAAATAGCAGAAATAAGATGTTGATGATAAAATGGTCATCATCTTCATCTTAAAAGTTCAGCGTCAGGCTAACACTGTCCATCCACTCTGAGTGTGTGTGAGCACCAAGCATTGATGATGTAAACCAGGGTCCGTATTCACAAAGAATCTTAAGACTAAAAGTAGCTCCCAGCAGGCGAAGTTAGGAGCAACTCCTAAAAATAATGGGCGTGTCAGTCGTAACTTTAGGACTCCTAACTCCCACTTAATTCAACATCAAACATCAAATACATTTCTTTATCCAATATCTTTTCTTAGGCTTTGTCATGGGCTTGTAGGGAACTTCCTTATTTTCACTTCATGCATTGCGTAGCCTTAATGACTTTTCAATGGGCTTCCCTGTCACTCAACAACCAATCACCGTTGTTACTGCTTCTAAGTGCGTCCTTATAAATTGACATCATCCATAGGAACAGAGAGTTACTTCTAGTTTAGGAGTTCACTGTTTTCATAAGTAAAAGTAGGTCTCAGCGGCTTTGTGAATTACTTTTAAGAAATAACTCCTACATAAAAACTTTAAGTCCGATTTATGAGTACTCCTAACGTTAAGATAAAAGTTTTTGTGAATACGGGCCCAGGTGATTAGCCAGGAGCAGGCTGAAGTCCAAGATGGATTAGTATGGCTCTTATCCCGACTCGCTTCCTGTCCTCTCTGGTGTGGTGTTGGATGGTTGACAGATGCTGTGGGCAGTCATCATCTCCAAGTCCACTGCCCTTAATCCATAACCCCCACTTTCATCTCAAAGTTTTAAGGACCTACCAGTCGTCGCATCTGCATGTGCCACCACTGCCAAGTCAGGAAGCTGCCCTGATGTAGATCATATGCAGTTAGCCAAAATGTCTAATCTAGGGTGTCAATTTGAGTTGAACAGAGAGACTATTTAAAAAGGATTTATATAAAACTATTAGGTTTATTTGAAAAGCTGTAGGAAGTTTGCAGAGCTTGATGCTCTGTGTGAGTCCTGATTGACCAAGTATCCAACAGAGCTGGCAGATAGCAAAGTTAACATGGCATACAGAGTGACATTCATAGGAAATATGCCAGGTTGAGCGTTCATCTGATCCTAAACAAGTATCTCTTGTGACCACAGTGCAATGGTGTTGAATCATTTGTGTCGGTTGGTTTCTACCATCGAAAGTCCCTTAACCTGAATATTGTCTGCACTGTTTTGAACAGATTCATGTAGAGCACAGATAATAAAGATGTTTGTCACTGGACAAACCGAATATCTGTATTTGAACAGTTACAGTATCTTGATGTTTTGACAGAAAAACTGTAGAATTCTAAGAAACTGAAGCACCAAATTCTTACTATCACCTATATGAAATTTTAAAAGTGTGAACGTTTCTTTTTTTTTCTTCAGGCACAGTGACTATAAGGTAGTGTCTCCTGCATTACGTGCGGTGGGCAACATCGTTACAGGAGATGACATCCAGACTCAGGTAGGGGCTCACAGTAGGAACGGATTCCCTCACCTAGTGTCTTCATTGACTCATGTATATTAACTGTGAATCTTGTCATCTTATTTGCGGTTGTATGGTTGTCATCCCAGGTAATCTTGAACTGTTCAGCACTACCATGTTTACTCCACCTCCTCAGCAGTCCCAAGGAGTCCATCAAAAAGGAGGCATGCTGGACTGTGTCCAACATCACAGCAGGAAACAGGGCACAGATCCAGGTACAGGCTGCTCCACCGGCTGTAGTGGGTCATCTGGAGACAAGATGCTGTTCTGTGTCTGTTTCACTGACAAAATTTCTTCTCTTGACAGAATGTGATTGATGCCAACATCTTCCCAGTACTTATTGAGATCCTTCAGAAGGCAGAATTTCGTACAAGGAAAGAAGCGGCATGGGCCATCACTAACGCCACCTCTGGGGGCACTCCTGCACAGATAAGGTACATATAGCAGACGTGAAGTCTCTGGTTTCCCCGTAATAGCCTGAATGTATGAGAACAAAGAAGATTTGACCATACCCGGCCATATAACGTGGACACTGATACTCCAGACATAAACCACTTTTCCATCCAGATTAGCGGGTCTACACCTTTTTTTTAAACATGGTTCAACTCGCTAAAAATCACCTGTTGACCCCATTCCCACTTCCCACAGGCAAGGCAGCCTGTGTGTGATTGTTATCTGAAATATTACATTGTACATCACTCACGTCATGTTTCACGTCACAAAATCAGTTGTAACAGAAGAGAAGCAACAATAGCCCCATTATGAAAGAAGCGTTTGTAAAATGGTGGATAAATTATTTGGAGTGATACAGCCGCCGCGAAATGACTTGTTGCACTGTCATAATTTGAGCCATTCAATCCAATAACATTTGGAAAGTCTGGAAGAGCCACACTTCCAAGTTTAAGCCCTCTTTTTTGGCTTCAAAATACCACTGAGTTTTCATAGGAATGAACTGGAGTCCACCTCTAACACTGTGTCCCATAATAAAACATCCTTAATAGACCGCATCCCATATTCCTTCCTTACATAAGCACCACCACCAGATGTTGATAACACGTCGTCAACTTCGTGCAGTGATATTTGGCATGTTCACCATACAAGCTGAGTCGATTAAAAACCTGTGTCTACTGCAGAGTCAGCGGACCTGGGTGTGATGTTTACACATTCCTATTGCACACTAAAGCCAGATCTTAGTGGGTTATGTGGAATTTTTAACCAGTGGAACAGGGGTAATAGTTTGATCTGCCTGGCGGTTATGTTTTGAAACTGAACAGGTTTGTCGCCCGTCAGGTTTGAAAGTTAAAAAGCTTAAAGGAGTTTATTTAAAACAAACTGACATACTATGATATTACTTTCCCTGTGTGAGCAGATACCTGGTGTCGCTGAATGCCATCAAACCCATGTGTGACCTTCTGACCGTGATGGACTCAAAGATCGTGCAGGTGTCTCTGAATGGTCTAGAGAACATCCTCAGGCTGGGGGAACAGGAGGCCAAACAGAATGGGACGGGGATCAACCCGTACTGTGCTCTCATCGAAGAAGCTTACGGTACAGCTTAGCAACACAACACACAGCTATTATGCTAACACTGTACAAAAGACACCTCTCACACCAATACCTCCATTTAACTTCTTAGACAGATGTGACTGGACTTTACATAGGTGTTGCTGGTCTGTGAGCCAAAGATTCTGCACAATTACATTCAGGCTTTATAATAAAACCAGCCTGAATTAATACATTTCTTGTTGCCATTTGGTTGAAACATGTACTAGTGAAGAAGTCCACTAACAGAGGAAGCTCTTGTTATTGTATGAACAGCTTATTGTCCAATAATTGTGTTTAAAGAGCAACTGGTATTTTGAACCTGGGCCAGGCACATCTGAAAATATGTGAGGAGAAGCAAGAGGGAAGCCAGATTTCAGAGGTAGTGGGGAGGGACTGGATGGGGACACTTTACACAAAGACTGATTTATGAACAGTAAACAGGCAGGGATTGAACTTCCTTAGCTAATTCAGTGTTAAGATTTTTATGTCTGACCTGCCAATTTGGATTTTTAATCGTTCTTTTTAATAACTATGATCGGTACATCATAGTATTCTACACAAGCATGTTGTAACTTTTCTTTAATGAAATATTCTATGGTATGTTCATAATAAGTCAGTAGCCCCATTCACCCTGCCGTTTGCATGCAGGGATCCTGCACCAATTCTCCACACCCTCCTCCGTGTGAAAGTTTCAGAGGCGGAGAGGGGGGAAATTTCGCTCTGGCACTGATCTGCCTATGAAGGTAGTATCAGGGCCGCATTATTGGTGAGCCGTCCCAGTGTGAATGGATAAGCCGGAGGTACGGAGGAGGGCGTGTCGGTCTGACAGTCTGATAACTACACAGGTCCTTCACTCAACTATATACAGAGAAATGTCCCACAGAGCAACATTACAGGACCACACAAAAGTAACATAGTAACTGTAACTGTCGTTGGCAACTTATATTAGGAAAACAAATACCACAGCTGTACATGGAGAAGCGTCCGTCATACTGTCTGTCCTGCTGACTCTTAATCACATTTCTACCCGAACGTCTGTCTGTCACCGACAAAAAACTTCACCAATTGTTTCTGATGAAAATAAATAACCACAACCGTCAGCCCGCCAGACCGAGACTTTAGTCAACTTTCCCCCCAAAAAACAGCCTCCGTCCCTGTGAGTGAGGGAGTCAGACAGCGACCTATTTACTGATGGCAATTATGTAATTTAGTGCGAAAAACGTAACTTTGTCACTTTCCAGGAGCTTGGTGGGTCAGGATCTCAATCACTGCACTTCATAACAGCATCCGTATGATTATAAACTGTCAGTGGCTTTAGATTAACTGGAGGACACTTGGGAAACACCGACGTCAACATGACGTGTACTGTCACGCCCCTTTAAGAGCTGCAGCGCCGGCTTTCTGTGTGAATTACACACAGAAAGGCAGAGAGGCTTCGCTCTGTGTGAATCACCATCTGCGGAGAATTGGCGAACCACCGCTCCAGAGATAATGCGGAGAGGCTGTGTAAAAAGGGCTACTGACTAAAATACATTAACTCCAGAACGGCACCAGATTGATTTATGGTTGACAATAAGTTGCTATTTTTAGAAAAACTTTTTACAGAAAAGCTTTAGAATCTAGCTTTATATCAGTGTTTTTGGCCACAATACTAAAATAATGTTTTATAGAACAAGTTAGATTAACTGAACTCAAGGTAATAAACTTGGGCATATGAACAGCGGCTGCAACCCAGTCCAAACAAACGCTCAGTTAATGCCCAGTCCCTTACAGCCAGCCTATGAATTCTGTGTTGAATAAGTTGTCAACTGTGACAGCTAGGTGACAAATTATTGTTCAAAATTGAGGTCTAGAGTTGCACCAGCCGTGTTTGTGTTCAGTGTAACCGCAGGGTCACTCTGCAGTTTAGTTCTATAACTTATAGTTAGAAATAGAATGAGCTGTGTGCATGTGTTTAACCTTTCAGGCCTGGATAAGATTGAGTTCCTGCAGAGCCATGAGAACCAGGAGATCTACCAGAAGGCCTTTGACCTAATTGAACACTACTTCGGCGTTGAAGAGGAGGATGCCAGCCTGGCTCCACAGGTGGACCAGAGTCAAGGCCAGTTCGTCTTCCAGCAACAGGAAGGACCCATGGAGGGGTTCCAGCTTTAACCCCCGCCTTACATCCACAGCCAGTCTTCTTCCTGGTCTCTGAGACTCTGCCAGAGACAGCAGCCTGCTCGCCTGCAAACTTTCATTTCATGTCTGCTGGGCGAGCTCCATCAGCGCCGCCCCAAAACCTCCACCTGTACTTTGTCCTCACAGCAACACCGACCCTGGAGAGACGGGGAGAGATTTGTGAATATGGATGAAAAGTTGGAGCACATTTGGCACATTGATGTGTTGGAGCATGAATGGAGGGGCTTTCCATCCCACTGATTGGATGTCTAGGTCACGGACAGTCAGTTCACGTTAAAGAAAGAACTCTTGTTGTTTCTTGAGTGACACAGTATGATGTTCCTTCGACTTCCAATGAGATTATTTTTATCATTCTAAATTATGTTAATGATATTTGTCTCACTATTAGAAACTGGTGATACCAAGTCTGCAATCCGTACTCCGCTTTCAATATGAAACTACCTCTTCAGTCTTCAGAGAGAAACGGAAGGAAAGGAAAGAAAAGTCTAATTGAATGTTTGCATTCTATATTGAATAATGTGGTTAGTGTTCAGATGTGGCTGCAGTAGTTGAGCTGTGTGAGGTGTTCAGGCAGGAGAGGATGTAAATACTGTACTAATGTACATCCTGGTGTTGCCATACTTAAAGTCTGAAGCAGCTGCACATGCTCTCTGGGCTTTTCTTCATCTCCTGTCCATTTAAGAGGACCTGATGAGCGCCTGGAGACCTAGCTCTTTTATTTATTTGGTTTGTGATCTCTGGAGGAGCTCCTCTTTCTGTTCTCTAACTGAAGGCAAGTGCTTCCTGGATTGTGTCACCGGCTGACTTGTCCAAGTTGGTTTGAATTCTGTCACAGTGTTGGTTATTCACTAGTGTTTTTTGCTGCTTATTTTAAATGTTCTATATTTCGGAAAGCAGTATCAGGCTAAACAGTGATCGTCTATGTTACATGATGCAGTGTGTGCAACAATCTTGCTAGTAATGAGATTTTTTTCTTCTTTCCTAGGTTGTTTGTCTGAACTAGCAACAAAATATATCTTAAATTATTTTTTCTGCCTGCAATCATTTCCTTGATGTGATGGGATTAGTCGACTGACTAGGGGGTTTGTATATTATATATACATGTAAGAAAGTGTAAAGAAAGTATTTAATTGGCTGTGGGAAGGTGTGATATGCAACTATGTTTTTGGACTGATGCAGCTGTAGTATTTTCTGTCCTTCCCTGCTTCTCCTTCATGACTGTTCTGATTTATCTTGAGGAGGTTTGTCTCCTCTCAGGTTTTGTCTCCTACGCCTTGATTTTTATTTTTCATGTTTTGATTTTGTGGTTGAGGTCTATAATGGAAACGCAGTGATTTGTTTCCCGACTTTTGACTCTAACCCCTGAACCATGATTTGATGTTGATCAATACATGTATATTTGAGTACAGTGGCTGGTGGAGAACCGAACAGGAAATCAATCCATATTTACATGAAATGGAAAATACTTGTAATGCAGAAATTACATCAAGCACATTAAATCATGTATAGTTTTCTAAAATTTCTGGTTTGTATGATTCCATTTAGTTCTTTAGGTTTCGTAGTGTTTGGTTGTTTTTCTCCTGTTTGGGAAAGAATTTGCTGTGTTCTTGTGGCTTTCGTTAGAAACTCCAGCAGCCTGTGTACAGGAGCAGATCACTGTAATCAGCCACAGTCTCTGGTTCCTCACACTGACTGGAGCACAGGTCTGACAGTGCAAGTGATGCCTGGCTCCTCTGTGTGGAGACACACACTTAGATTGTGTAACAAGAATGAATAAATGAATGTGTTGGATACAAACCATACACAGTTGAATGACTGCGTTATAGTCTTCTCTCAAGGAAAGTTCTCAAGACTGAATCACATTACACTTGAATTGAAATGACTGAAATTGCTTCATGGTTGTCAGAGTAATGTGAAATACATCAAAATCATACTGAAGTAAACTTGTTTATCTTTGAGACCTTTTTACTCCAATACATTTGGCAAGTATACAAGATGCATGTTTTTGTTGTTTTTTTATTAAAAACACATCAGCAGTTTATAATTTGATAAATTCAAAATATTAAAGTTAGAATTGGCTCCATCTCAACCACACAGTGAACTCCAGCTCACTCATCTCAGAAAGTTTTTGGAAACCGCTTGCACTCCAAACCTTCAGGTTAGTACAGTAACATGAAAGGTTAGAGTAATAGATGTGTCGCATGACCCTGCTCTGACCGTAAGTTTAATCAAACAACATGAAACTGTTCTATGCACCAATAATAGGAAATATTAATGTAATAATGATGTGAAATTATCAGTGTTTTTTTTTTTATGTTTATCAAGCCCAATCCTAATGATGACACCAAGTAACTAAAATTTATTCAGGCTGGGACTGTTACAAAGATCCAGGTCCTCTCCATACACACTGGGTTTTCCTGTTGCAAGAAATCTAACAGAGATGACTGCAGAGGAATGGCTTCCAAGTATAATATGTATTGATTCTGCACTAAAATGTTAAGACAACTCAATCTTTAAACTATATGTTGTTAAATTGTGTTTTTACATAATCGCAAACGTATGTTCAAACCAGAGAAATCAGCAAATTTCCTAGAGGTAACTGTGGTTCATTAGCTCGTCATAGGGAAGCCAGCGAACTTGACACAAATAAACTTTTAAAATGAGACCTCATCTGAGAACGTGTGTTTCTGTGTGGTTAAATTCAGACAACCCTCTGTGAATTCAGTCATCCACTAACCACAGACTCTGGTTCAGTCTTCTTTTTGCCCTCCCCGCTCTGTAAAGTACATTTTCCTCCAGCGCCAACATGAACACCTGACAATGGAGGTCACCTCCGCAGATCACCCGCTAAAGCGAAACTCTCGCCAAAAAGCAACCGAGGCTTTATTTGGGATTGAATATGAGTCAAATCTTTGTAAAAGCAAAATTACGACTAAAGAGGCACTTTTAAGATTTACCGTAGTCTCGGTTTTGGACACGTTCATTTTGAACGGGAGAGTTAGGGGCATGAAACGCTAGCATCAACACTGCTATTTTTAGAACACTAAGAAGGCTCGACACAACATGAAACTTTGCTCGTAGCACCACCAGGATCTCTACTCATGAACACGAGCATTGAGAACATTGTTTGTGTACATAGTTTATGAAAAAGAAGGTTTTGAACTACTCACGTTAGCTGCTGCATCTCCTGCGCGTCGCCGTCAGGGCAGGCAAAAAGTGTCGATCCCCGAGTGCGAGAGGAGGAGAGTAATGGTGAGCCGCTCCTCAAGCGTGCCTGTCAGGTCGCACTCAGGGATCGACACTTTTTGCCTGGAATGACGGCAACGCTTGTGGACATGACCGAGACTGTTCGGGTCTGAGGAGATGCGGAGACGCGCGGACAACAAAGTGGAATCGGAATCTGTGGATGTTCGTGTGTAGCTAGCGGCTAGCCGCTAGCCGCTAGCCGCTAGCCAACTTACACGGCCCACCTCCCGAGTCGACGGACCGGACGCACTGGCACGTCCAAAACCGAACTTAGGGTAAATAATGTCCGCCACGCTTTTTCGCGAACATTGCCGTCACATTTGCTTTGTGTCTGGTGCAGAAGAAATGGTTAAAATGGGCTTTTGTCACGAAAGTGTTCAAGCAGCAAGTTTGGTTGTTGAGGAACAGGAAGTTGTGGGAGGGACGTCGGCGGATGATTGACAGGCAACGACGGTCGGTGTACAGACAGCGATATTGAGAGTTGAGAGATTTGTGACATTTAGTGTGTTTGGAGTGTATAGTTAGTGTGTTATGTAGTGTTCGGTTTAGTGTGTAGTGGAGTCGGTTTTATGTTTAATGAGTCAAAACAGGAGAAGCTGAATGTGGAGCAGGCAGTGCAGCTCTTCATTCACCTAGAAGGAGCTCAGGCTGACCTGAGCATTGCCTGTATTTAAATGTAAATAGTTACACATAACTTTGTAAATTTTTAAAATGTATGCACATATTCAGCAAACAACAATTTATATTTGCATTATAAGTAATAAAAATGGTTTGTTAAACATATTTGTGGTTTTCACGGTAAAAAAAATCAAACTTTTTCTACTTGGATTTCATGTTTTTTTTGTGATTTTAGGTCTATTGTGTTAATACAGTATGTCAAAATAAAAAAATAACTGTACAGTCACACATGTGAGGTTGTGCTGAAAATAATGACACCAAGTAAATAGTTTTTTAGGTGAAATATAATGGCAAAATCAAAAATAGTCAAAAACGGCCAATTATACCCTGGAATATCGGATTTCACAACAAACCTAAACATCCCTGACGTCCCACCTTCAAACACAGCCTCATTTGGCCATCAATGAAAAAGCTTCTTAACCTCCCACTTTTCTATAGGAATACGTATTTTCTTACGGGCACTGCACTAGTATTGGTTAAAACAGAAACATAATTTGGTGTAGCTCTTGTTGTTCATTGAACAAGAAAGTGATGAAATGTCATATGAACAAAATGAGTCTACATTTGAACATTACTTTTAGCTCATTAAACTATCATAATGTATGCACAAGATGTATGGTGTTAGTTGGACTTCAACTAATTAGGCCAAGTTGCCTTTTAAACTTTTAGTCAAATAATCTCACAAAATGTTGAATTATCATAAAAACGTGATGTCAAGTCTACAACGGAAGACTTTTGTGTCAAGTGAAATTAAAGTTGTCATGTCATCATAACAGTCCTGAACATTTGATGATAGAATGTGTGTAAATCTATTGGGGTCAACACATCAGGAGCAGTTGGGGTTTAGTGTTTTGCTCAAAGACACTTCTATGGAGTAAGATAGCTGTCAAAAAGAGTATTGAAATGACGTCACGTAGGTCACAGGCAGGTCACAGGGGAAAATAATCGAACCCCGATTACTCTCAATGCGCATGCACCAAAGCCAAAGTTGGCTGACAGCAGTGGATCGGGTGGAGCTGCCAGTTTAGGTGAAGCATCACAGGTAAAGTCAATAGCATGTATATCCAATATTTATTTCATAAAACTTTACTACTTAAAATAATATACAGTTCATGGACTTACAGACTTACTGCTTAAGGTTGCAAGCTAACGACATGCCAGTGATGCTAAGTTAGTGCGTCTTGCTGTAGCATTAGAAGTTGGCTTGTGCTAGTTAATTAGCACTGACCTGCAAAATATGAAATAATTACTTTGAGACATAATGTTGATGAAAATACGACTTTTATCGATTTATAAATTGTGTCAATTTCCGTATAACAGACAGTTACTAGGGACGCTGCTCTGATCAGAGCAGCACAGATGGAAAGAGGCTAAAAATGAACTATGCGGGACATTTGGCTTATGGTTCATTTTTACCTTAATTAAACAGCTTCAGAATAACAGTGCTTGTTACATGGAGAATGGAGCCTCTGACCCGGCGTGAGCTTTCGTCTCTGCAGCACCGCGATATAAAAGCGCCCCATAACCCATAATCTCTTGTTTATGACAGATAAGACTCCACAAATGTGTGTATGATAATCCATCGATCCACTGATTGGTTTCCCGCCGGTGTGACAGTTTAACTGGTGTTCATTTTAACTGGCGTGGGTCCCAGATGTGCTGGAGGTGTGGTTTGAGAATCCCGTCTGGAGAGGGGTCCTCGGCCATGGCCGCTAACCAGGAAAAAAAAATCGATCACCCTGCTCATCGATCCAAGTCATGTATATGTATATTCGTTTTGACGTGGCTTGAACACTTCTATTCCACACGGAGATGTCGGGGTCTGCGACCGGCAGACCGCTGTTAGACGAGCACTACAGAGCACACAGTGACAGTGTAGGTGACTGTGACGATGCCTGTCCGAAAAAACGCAACTGTCTATAAATCCTCCAAAAGTGTGTGTTGTCGGGCTTATATCTTTGTCATGAATGTCCGTATTCACAAACAACTCATGGGCAGGGGTGGACTGGGACAAAAATTTGGCCCTGGACTTTTTGGTCTAGACCGGCCCACAACAATCTGCGCTCAGATATTGTGCCAACTCGCCCCGTTGATGTACATACAAACACACAAGCTCTTAATAACACCACTATACTAAACAATATCCCTTTATATTCTGAAGCCTTGAATAAAATAAATGATAACTACACAGTGTGTTGCTCACTTGCTCTTAAGAAGGATACTGGAGAAAGGATTTAAGATTCAAGAATGTTTATTTGTCACTCACTCACTGTCTGGGTTGGGACGGGTGAATTAATCTGTGGGTGGGCTCACTGGGCTGCTTGGGGTCTCTGGTGAGATCATCTCCACAGGAGATGGTGTACTGGGCCTGTCGCCTATCACATGAAAAGTAGAGGAATAGTGTGGAATAGGTTAAGTTTGAACAACATTACATGCACATAATGAGTCTGCATGCAATCAGAACTTTGGCTAGTTGGCTAAAGTATGGAAAACAGTAGTATAATGATCTGAAAAATGGACAAACACTAATTTTATTTTAGAAAGACAGTGCAGCTCAACATAATGTATAGACAATGAAGCATGACATAAGAGGAAATACTTGTAATTTGTGTACTGCATCATGAGTAATATGTATGCAGATGTTTTATTGTAACAGCAGTTAATCAGTGTTTAATTTTAACTGTATAGTGTTAAACTGTTGAAAGGACAATAAACCATAAACACTGACTGAAAAAAATATGTAAAGCATACATATTTGTTAAGTTGTTAGCTCAATGTCCTTCATGACCAAATTGGAGTGTGGGCATGAAGAAAGGTGCATGTTGGCACTTTAAACACTTTAACTCTGGTGACCTGAATCGGGGGATGTCATTATAGGTAGAAAGGATCAAAAACTGTGAAAATAGCAGATCTACATGCTCAAAACACATCACATTGCAACATGTGAGTTGTAAGCTTGTAGATCTGCAATTTTGCGTGGCATCCTTTGAGAAGTATGAAATAGGGCTTAAGTGGTTAATAAAAGCAACTAATCAATTAATCAGGATAGTATATGAATATAGTTTTTGTTTTCCAATACTTTAGATAACTAGATTTAGTTGTAACACACCACACCATCCAGAGTTTGCTATTTATTATGTCAAGTAAAGTCATAGACAGTTAAGCAACCGTTCTGAACCATTTATTTTAATGAATGTTTATCCACACCATTCTAGAAGGCACATACCTGCTTACCACGGTGTCACTACCTCCTTCACATGGTGGAGAGTCTTCCTCAACACTTGTGTTTTCAGCCTCCTCCTGCACCATCAGGGCAGTCAGTGGTAATGGAGCCTCACTCTCTTCAGACTCACTGTCAGACTCACGTGAAGGACCCGCTGCTGAAGCTGCAGCCTCGGTGCTGCTCGCCCCGGCCAGGCCGGCCCCTGCAGCAAACATCTGCCGAATTGTTTTACTTTAAGCCGCCTGTGCTGCTAAAAGCTGTGCTTTTCTTTTCCTTTACCTCAATTTTTCCGCACCGCCTTTGCGTTTTTTACTTTCCTTCTCCATTTTTGTATTTCGTGTGCTGGTGTGTTGTTGTTGGGTTTTTCTCTCGCTCTCTCTCTCATCATCGACTCCTCATCATTAAGTGATTGGACGAGGGGAGGTCTAGAACATGCGTGGGTGGGACTCCTGGGCCTCTGTAGCCTCTCATAGGGCCATTGGGCCAGGTAATCTTTAGACAGACAAGCCACTGGGCCAATCGTCAACTCTCTGCTGTGTCTGCAGCTGAGCACTGTGGGCCGAGCCGATGCATGTCTCTCTCCCTGGGCCGGGACAGTTACAATAGTTACCAAGGCAAGGTGAGGCATGGCAAAAAAACAAAGAAGTTAAACAAATAAATAAAAATAAAATAAAAAACGGCCGTCCATCGGCCCATTACTGACCGGCCCACCGAGAAAAGTCCCGGTACTCCCGATCAGTGTTGAGTACTCTAATTACTTTTTTCGTGTAACGTAACGCGTTAGTTTCGTGCGTCAAGCAATCAGTAACTTAGTTATTATTTTAAAAAGTAATCCGTTCTTTTAAGAATTTCTCCGGATAAGGAAAGGAAAATCCCGACTGCAGCCTGCTTTTTGTCAGACAGTACTGTGCCACCTGCGGATGTGTCAGCGGAGGCGCAGCGCTGTGATGCGTCTGTGCCCTGCTGCTGACCTACGTTACCTGTGTGTGTGTGTGTGTGTGTGTGTTAGTGTTTTCGAACCCCCGGCAAGATGGCAGAGAGGACAGCTTTTGCATCGTGGAAGTACGCACATTATTTTCAATTCAACAACATAACGGTAACATGCACACTCTGAGTTGGTGAAAAGCTTCTGTCGACCGCAAAAAAAAAAAATAATTAAGTTAATTTGGTTGGATGACTGACGTTATTCATCACTGTCACGACTTCTCGGTGCATTTAAAGGAGGCTGTGTGTGTCAGTTAAGTTGCAGCATGTGTGAGGCTGCAAACGGCTTTTCATTTTTGGTAACGCATGAGTACTCTAACGCGTTACTTTTATTCATAGGTAACGCTGTAACGTAACTGATTACCTTTAATTGATGGTAACGTTGTAACCTAATTAACTACTTTCCAAAGTAACTACCCAACACTGCTCCCAATGGCCAACCCACCCCTGCTCATGGGTGGAGCAGTCTGAGGCCTTTGTTCACGCCGAGCGGCTCGAGAGCAGCGTGGAGACCGCTGTTAGCTGTGGCGTTGAGTGCGCAGCGTCCAGGTTAACTTGTGACACCTGCTACCATCGAGTATTTCTTTCATTCCGCACTGCGTTCAAATGGTTACTGAATGAAAGCCACCATTCCCAGCCGCATACATAGTTATTAAACTGAAGTCAAGTCGATGTGAAACCTGTATAATGTCATACAGCCTGCTCGTCAAAGAGTCTACAGAGTAAGTTGACATCCAGCCCGAACTCAGCGTGACGTCAGTCAGCTGTGGCAAAGCGAGAGACGTCCAGATCAACCTGTGATACAAACACCTGTACCGACCGTCGACAGTGGTTCGTAGGAAAGCCCAGACACTCTTCTCAAGGTATGACGACGGATATCAGAAGGGAGAAGTTGATTCCTCACCAGAAGTTAGGGCAGGTGTCAACAAACTTCACTATCAAAAGAGCCATTTTTGCCCACAAGTCCCTCACCACAAAAATCTGGAGCTGCAAAACATATCTGTGAATTGTAATGAAGGTAACGCAGCCTAGACAGTCTAACTTAGCCTATCAAGCTTTATAAGAAGCCAAAATAAACATTAATGTATATTTTTAAACATGATGTGGCAACTCTGCAGTGGGCTACTTATGCTTACAGTAAAATATACTTGAACTTCCCTTTTCCATTTCAATGATGCCATGTTTTGGTGTATTTATTAAATAAAAGAAGTAGCCTACAATAAAAATGTGAAAATATACCAAATGAAAAGTAGCCTCATTTGATAATAAATAAAACACATAGTGGCAGGCTGAAAAAAAAAAAACAACCAAAAAAACCCCCAAAACACAGGACAGTTTACATTTTATTTTAGTCCACTCCAGTAAGTTATTGCTTTTTCATAGGAAAGCCCAGACATGTATCTCACTCTTCTCAAGGTATAACAACGGATATCAGAAGGGAGAAGTTGACTCCCCCTTCACAGTGTGTGTGTGTGTGCGCGCGTGTCTTTTGTGCTACAGTGTTGAACAGTTTGTGAAGCATCCACGTTTTAGAATTTTGGCTGTGTTCCCTGACGAGCAGGCTGTATGACATTATACAGGTTTCACATCGACTTCGGTTTAATAACTATGTATGCGGCTGGGAATGGTGGCTTTCATTCAGTAACCATGAACGCAGTGCGGAATGAAAGAAATACTCGATGGTAACAGGTGTCACAAGTTAACCTGGACGCTGCGCACTCAACGCCACAGCTAACAGCTAACAGCGGTCTCCACGCTGCTCTCGAGCCGCTCGGTGTGAACAAATGCCTCAGACTGTTCCACCCATGAGTTGTTTGTGAGTACAGACATTCACGACAAAGTAGGGCTGCACGATTCTGGAAAAAATGTGAATCACGATTTTTTTGCTTAGAATTGAGATCACGATTCTCTGGCACGATTTTTTTCACAAAATGTTTATTGCACTGATAAACTTGAACAAAACAATACAAAAAACATCGTTTTTTTTTTGTTTTGTTCAAGTTCTATCATTGGATGAGAAATGATTTTTACAAAAGTAAAAAAAAAAAAATTGGTCTCCAAGATGAGAGGGCATCCTTTAATACCTCGTGTTGTACAGTGTTTATTGGGGCCGTATCTTTGGCTAGGTGATATGTGATAGCTGCTGTGGTGGCTTTCTAAAACGGAGGCGTAATATTCCTCCTTTTCCAAAAGCTGCCTCTGGGGTAGGCGTAAACATGTGACGTGACGTGAAGCCCGAAGTTGAACTGTAAACAGTTAACAACAAATTTGTCTTCAAAATAAGAGCTTTACATTGCACCCCATTGGAGTTTAGAACTGCGTTCTTAGCGGGGGGCTTTTAGTTTGAAAGTAGCGACCGATCCTAGCTTGTGGCTACAACAACATGCTAACACAACCACACAGCTAGAGATCCAGGAGGAGCTAGCATCTCCCGGTTCTCAGCGGCTGTCCAGTTGCACATCTAGTAGGCAAGGTGGAAATAAGTGTACCCTCCGAGGCGGAAAATCGGCGGACCAAAACAGACCCCCTGCCGCCCTCTGTCAAAAACTGCGGACCGAGCCGCCAAAAGGACGGCAAATTGGCGGCTTACTGGCCCCTCTAACAACAGCTTCTCACTCACTGCTTCCTCCACTGAATCTCATGTTGTAAAGACGCTTTACCACAGGTTGAGGGAGGAGGCAGCGGCAGTGCTGCGTTTGGGGGCACTTCAAAAAATCCGGGAGGAAATAGGAACATTCGTTTGTGATTCAGCTCGAGATATAAAATGCTTCAGAATCGCTGTGTGTAGAAATGAGATCACGATTTTTTTTAACGATTTTTTGTGCAGCCCTACAACAAAGATATAAGCCCGACAACACGCACTTTTGGAGGATTTATAGACAGTTGCGTTTTTTCGGAGAGGCATCGTCACAGTCACCTACACTGTCACTGTGTGCTCTGTAGCACTTGTCTAAAGCCTGATTTATGCTTCTGCGTCGCGGCGATGGCGTAGCTATGTCGTCGACGCGGACCCTACGCCGTAGCCTGACGTGCGCCTCCAAAAAATCCTGACTACACGTCATTTCGACGCGTCGAGACGCGAATGGCAAGGACTGTGATTGGTCGGACAGACCACCTGCGCAAATGTCTTCTGTGACGCCTGCGCTTCAACATTTGTAATAACAGCATTTGTTGTCCAATATCCACGAGCTCCATCTCCAAAAAAACCTGCTCCATCTCAGTTGCCACGGTTTACTGTCTGACCGGAAGAAAACCAAGGAATCCGATATCAACCCCCCTGAAACCAAACAGACAGCCACACCGGTGAATTGCAGAACAACGCGTTCCTCGACGCAGAACTTCGAATGCTCAATGACGGCGTATGTCGACGACGTTGCTACGCTGTCGCCGCGACGCAGAAGCATAAACCAGGCTTAACAGCGGTCTGCAGGTTGCAGCCCCCGGCATCTCCGTGTGGAATAGAAGTGTTCAAGCCACATCAAAACGAATACACATATACATGACTTGGATCGATGAGCAGGGCGATCGTTATGTTTTTCCCGGTTAGCGGACATGGCCGAGGACCCCTCTCTCTCCAGACGGGATTCTCAAACCACACCTCCAGCACATCTGGGACCCTTGCCAGTTAAAATGAACGCAAGTTAAACTGTCACACCGGCTTCCTCGTAGACAAATGCACATGACCAAGAGAAGGGTTAGGAAAGAGGAAAAGAAACCGGACTTATATGATGGACAGATTTATGTCAATTTGGATTGCAAGCTAAAGCAGAAAGTCTGTAAGTCCATGAACTGTATATTATTTTAAATAGTACAATTTTATGAGATAAATATTGGATATACACGTTCATGATTTTACCTGTCAATATTCATACACTACATAAACTGCATGTATGTATTCAAGATTTTATTTCTTTTAAGTCAAAAATATCACACCAAATAAAAACTGAAGAAAGAAACAAGTGATAAAATACAATATAAATAAAGTATTGTGCAAACATATTATCTCTCAGCCTCAGAGTGCCAGCTCTCACTTATCTATTGTCAGCCGCTTTGCAAAACGACCTCCAACTCCTTCCATGTTGCCATGTGGTATTGTGCTCCCGGCTATCCTCATGAACCTTCAGCAAGTGGCTTGCATCTTTCCTGTCCTTTAGTCCTTCCTTATTAAGTCTGTATTCTTTTGGAGAAAACATTTAGCAGCAGAAGCAGTGCAAGCTATCATTTCTGTTTGAGTACATCAGCCAGCTTCTTTTTTCCCCATTGACTACGACTCTGTTACAAAAGTAATGTTGACACTCTCCCATCTTTGTTTTTAGCAAAATGTGTAACTACTTTTTTATTTGAACTAGTTAGAAGAGATGACCAGTCAGCAGGTCTGTTGGTGCAGCCTTTAGTCCTGATGCTGTGTCACTCTGCTGTGCTGAGGTAGAGGGACAGGAGCACCTGATGCTGTGTCACTGGGCTGGTGGGGAAATATGTTAAAACTGCACCTGAAGAGAGAAGAGAAGTATATGTGACCACTGCATGTTAAATTTTAATTAAAAAAAAAACAGCAACAGATACATAAGACAATACAATGTGCAATACATAAGACTAATATAGACAAATAATGAACATGTGATGAAATTCATTCAGTTTATTGTCATTGCAAAGCAATTCAGTCTAATCAGAGTACAACTGCAGTATATGTATGTATGTATGTATGTATGTATGTATGTATGTATGTATATGTATATATATATATATATATATATATATATATATATATATATATATATATATATATATATATATATGTACACAGTAGGCGATTTGAGGGGGGATGCCGTCCCCCTTGTTAGCAAAATTACCAAAAAGCACCCCCCTTTTTAACCTGCCATCAGTCTCCATCCCCTAGTAGCAGATAGTGTGTGACAAATCACAAGCAGTCGCGATCAGCTCCGGTGCACAGAAAGTCAAGCCGGGCAAGGCTGCTTTGCTGCCCGGCTTATTTTTGACGAAAGCAGCAAAAAGCTGCACAGCGCAGATCGCGCCGGCAGGAAGTCAGAGATACAGGAAATGCATAGAGCATCCAGTCAATTTTCAAAATACAATACCCTATACAGACTCCTGATTGTATAAAAAACGAAAAAATTACCAGATCAACAAGAGTTTGCTATTCATGTTCTAAAACCAAAATGTTACTTTTTGTTAGCATTTCTAAGTGTGACATTTCAGAACATGGTGGCTTATGTTATGTTGCCAATTGTCATTTTTGTGCTAGTTTATAGTTTAATCATTGGCAGCTGTTACATTTCCTGACGCCAGCTGTTTTATCCCCCATTGAAACGCACTCTGCTGGCCAAACTATGTCATTACCCCAAGCATGTTTTTCTGCATTATACTTTTTAAATATAAGGTTGTAAAACCTTGTAAATCACCCAATAAATCGATGAAGGCAAATACCGATAAGTCGGTCGGGCTCTGCTATTTTGCACAATGTTCAATGTGTGTCCTTCAAGGAATTTAGACGCTAAAAATTTCCAAGGGGTCATGTAACTTAAAGTAACTTGAAATAACCCTGCTTGTAGTGTATTGTAAGAAACATGAGAAAACCCTGCCTGATAAACTCAGTCCACTGCATACAATTTATTTACTCATTACTTTAATACAGTTATAAAAAGACTTGTAGTAGGTAAAGAAGGAAGATAAGTGGATAAAATGGAATTGTAGAATTAGAAATGTCACAGTTATGGTTAAGGCGTCCTGCAACAATGTCCTTTGGGAGGTGTACATAGGTGTGTCGGGGCAGGGTGGTGCTCCCATTGGACCATCCCCCTTGTTAAAATTAACAAATCACCTACTGATTAACAGTAATACACTTTAACACTGATGTAAACTTTAACAAACATAAACTGTGACACAATAAACCAAAGGCTTACAACTAGCCTGTTACAAAGGGAATGGACAACTAATAGCATTTTAACTGACATACAAGCAGAAAACACAGCTAACAGGTTAAATAACACCTGAACAGGCCTAACGTTGAAGGTCCCATATCATGAAAAACACGTTTTCTCCGGTCTCTACATATATAAGCTGGTCCTCCCTGAGCCTGCCAACTCCCAGAATGATGAAAACAAGTGATTCCTGCATGGTCTCTGCAGCCCACCCACTGGCAAAACGGCGCTCCTACAGGCTGTTCAAATTCAGCTCCTTTCGTTACATAACGAAAGGAGTCATTAGGCGAGTTCAAGATCACGCAGTGCTGCGCAGCGCTGCCTAAATCGTGATATATGCTGGTTAAAATGTGTCCACGATGACCTGGATGGGAGTGGTTTCTGCTCCGCATCCAATGCCACATGACCTTAAGTTATCGCGGGAGCGAGGTGGCTGCAGAGCAGTAGCGCAGTTGTTCTCCAGGTACTGCGCGACCCTAGACCCACCTTCATGACGTCAGGACTTTGCCCTGATTGGCTCTCATCTACGCTGACGTATATAACGTGTGTTTCGATGAATTTCCATATCCATAAGCGCCTCTTTTCTACCCAAATATACTTTCAGATAAGTAGCAGCCGTGTGGCCGCAGCTATGGGATAGTCAACATAAAGAAACCTATAAAATCTTTCATGTAATGCAACAACCCTGAAAGATGTCGTCAATAAACTGCTCAGTTCTGTCAGCTTAGGGTGATGATGGAGAAGTGGTTCACTGCTGTGTCCAGTGTTATCTGTACTATCCACTCTTATTAGCCCTTTCTGTTCCGTCACAATAACAATACAAAGAATTATCCTGAGCTATTCTGTGTGTGATGAGATGGCGCAGCGGGACAAGGCATCTGATTCAGTAACTTGTTCTGATTATTGTATTTCATTCATTCAGTGAAATGTATTTAATTCATTGTGAATAATGTTGCTATAAGAAAATGCATCATCTTATGTGTCTATAGTTATGCTTATTTGTTAAATGTAGTCAGCAAATTCCCCTCAGCTGTGATATAATCATGCACCTAAGCACAGTTGTCATCATAATAATTAATTGTATTAATTGTATTGTTATTCTGCAAGACTTACTACCAGATAGACAAAGTTCTAATGTATTTAATGGGGACATTACAAGGAAAACAGAACATGAGCATTTACAGTAAGACAACATTTAGGCTATTCATCTACTCGGATAAACCAGTTGGACCATTAATGTGCCACTGTGTGACCGTTTGAAGTGAAGCAATTACAAAATATCCAAATTAGAAGTTGTTATTGTGACAAAGCTGTCACATTCTGTTGTCTCTAAATATGAAAAATATGAACTGTCCATATATATATATATATATATATATATATATATATATATATATATATACATACATATACACACACACACACACACACACACACACACACACACACACACACACACACTCTGCAAAAGACGAGCTAGACACAGGTCTTGATACACGGCAGCAGTTCCACTGCTCTGTTCCCTCAGTTTACATGTTTTGGTTGACTGCTACTTTGAACATCTCAGATTGAATAATTTCCGAAGGAGATTAATGGGAGAAAAGGCCAGCAAATTTCCCATAGCATCAGGTAAGAAAACTGATCGCCGTCGTTGTTGATTTTCCTCAAACATTAATGGAATTTCAATTTCCTCCACTTCTTCCCAGATGAAGAAGGCAAACACCGCAAGCTCAGCCAAGTCACGTCGCATCTACGGGAAGAGAGAGTGTCCGACTTCATAGCAGCGTTTGTAGCCCCGCCCCTTCTGTCACCCGCAGATCTCGCTGATGCAGTCAGTCAGCAGGAGTTCAACTTGAACGCGCCAATAATCATAGCCCGACCTCCTCTGTGAGGTGAGAGGAGATATCTTAGAGGGGGGCGTTCATCCCCGAGGTGAAGTTCGGTGTGTCCAGCAGTGAGACAGCAGCGTATCGCAATGTCATCGCTCAAAGCTGGACTCGCAAGTAGCTCTGTTGTTGGTTGTAAAAATCAACATCAGTGCTATATTCTGTCCCAGCTACAGAACAACAGAAGAGACAGTGGTTGTGTTTCATTTTTTAACGACAACGTGCCGGCTGCGGTTCGTGTTAGCTTGCATGTGTGTGCTAACCACTTCACATCGGACTGCTTCAGTAACGAGGGACTGTACAAAGCTGGCTTTGCCTCGACACCGACCCTCGTAAAAGGATCAGTCCCAACCATACCGGACCCAGCAACTGCACCCGAGCCACAGGTAATTGTCGCTGCGGTTTGATAGTGTTTACAGTTGCCTACGAGTCTCGAGAAGTCCGCTGGAAATCGGCTAACTAGTTAGCTCCGCTTCAGTCCGCTATGCAATGGCGTTTGAAGCGAGTTTAATGTTAATAATATTGCAATGGAGCTTGGTTGTCACAGTAAAAAGTCTGGAAACATGTGCAGACTGGAGACGGAGACAATGCGAACAGTGTCCAAGAGTTTGGAGACTGTGTTTGAGACAAACACAGCTTTCACTAGCTGTTAGCCATGAGCTACCTGGCAGTAACTGTAACAACACATACGAACAAACTAACATTATTCAGACTCACTAACCATTCTGAAACGTCCTGCTGCAGCCGCAGAGTCTGTACTTCTTCAGGAGCCTCTCCTTCTGGGTCCGATTCTGGGTCAAACTGATTCGGTTGAACGAAAAAAATCTCCGCGAGCCATAGCGATACATCCACCGTAAACATTAGTGCATGCTACTGCTAACGCAAACGGAATCCTCTCCCTGAGAGTAACTAGCAGGCAGGGCTCTCCAAGTAGGCGGTGACAGACGGAGCTCAGTAGCATTTAAAGGTGCAGGCACAGAAACAGACTGCTCTGAATAGAGCTCTGTAGAGCGACTTTTAGACAGCTAGAATTCAGGACCACGGATGGGTTTGGGGCAGTGCATTTTGAATACAGAGTTTTTGGACTTCTGACAGCTGTGTGAAATTGATGAAAAACAGTATAATATGGGACCTTTAACTTTCCGAACGTCCCTGATGAATTTAAGGTGGAGTAACATTAACACACATCAACTCAGCTATTTATTAATTATTAAACAATGCTGCTATCGTCCGAAGTAAGCTAGCAAGCTAACACTCTGCTCCAACAACGGTAACTTCGAACAATAAACTATTAATTTCATTCACTTTATCACATTGACGTTACTGTACCTGTATCTTCTTCACGTCTCCCTCTTCTTTCCTTCTTTTCCTTCACTGGGCGCCGGATGGTTTCAGCCTTTTGGACCTTGTGGTTCTGCTACAGTATCAGTAAATCTCTCTCTTCTTGGGGGTCTCGGTGCGGTCAGATTCCGGCAGCTCGCCTCTCGACCCCCCTCACAGAGGACAGGTACAGTGCAACGTTTGGAGTAATTGGGGTTCGATTATTTTCCCCTGTGACCTGCCTGTGACTTACGTGACGTCATTTCAACACTTTTCTACTCATACCCAAAAACGTGAATTCGTGTTCATAGTGAAGACTTCGTAGTCGTAGAAATTAGAGTCGTAGTCACAACACTTTGCACTCACAGCTTTAAGATTCATACTCACATAAAAACAAGCCTAACCCAAACAATTTCTCAGACTCGCGTATACGTGACAGTAGAATTTTGTGTACAACAATTTTATTTGCACAGAAATGTTTAACATTACGAATACGAATGTGACAATAATGCACATGTCTTTTTGACAGCTATCTTACTCCATAGAAGTGTCCTTGAGCAAGACACTAAACCCCAACTGCTCCTGATGTGTTGACCCCAATAGATTTACACACATCTACTCTATTGTGTACAATAATAATATAATAGAACATGCTTACAGCTTTCTTACATGGATAGTGCAGTTCAGTTTTCATACTTTCATGGTTGAAAATATTAAAATTGTTCTCACTTCAGATTACAGTGGCATACACAGCAGCAGAATGAATTCAGCTCAGGAAGTTGCCAATGCAACTGTTATTTTTTTTTGGATATCGCCCTCTGGTGTTGGAATTATAACCAGTGTGACAAGATGCTCCACTCTCCCCTCCTTGTGCCCACCTGTGTGCCCCTGAGCCTGTTGGTCTTATAATAAGGTCTGGTCAAACACACTGATGGCAGATTGTTATCTTGAGGCAGCAAAAAGCGACATAGATGTACAAAAAGCTGGTCTGAAGTCAGAAATGCAGTCTGTTTCATGCTTTTTAAAGGACACATGTCAAAACATCTTTTTAAACTAGCCTACACTAAATCCAGCTCCTTACTCCATGTCTCTGTTCCTTAAGTTTCACCTCTGAATCTGTCTTTATGTTTTGTAGTTTATTCACTCAGTGTTGTGATGTTGTATTACAGATTCTTTTTTATTTATTATGTTTTATTACTGCGTTGCCTTTTTATATATTTGTGATATAAATTTAAGGACCTATATATCAATTTGCTACAACATTCTCAAAGGTTTTCCTACCTATATAATATATGACATATAGGATGTTAATATGATGATCTTCAGGTCAGCAGGTTGGCCCTTGTTGGCCACATCTGAAATAAATTCCCAACTTCCAGGTAGGGCAGTCTTGACATGTCTTCAGTCTGTTCTGAAGACTACGGGATGCACAGCTGGCGCCTGCCTGCGGGGGACAGCATTACACGTTACAGTGCACAGCCGGCCGGAAATCTGTCAGGAAAAGAAGAAGTAGCTGGTGTGTCGCTGCCACGTCACTGAGGTCATACGACAGGCAAGATGGCGAGCACCTACGAGAGTTTTAATTTGTAAGTGAAATGGCTCAACATCACAGCACCACACAGCTTGGTTTCATTTCAGTATTGACCCAAGAGGCGACAAGGCTCCGTCAGCTCTCCGCTCTTACATGGCGGGCGACTGTCAGCTCCACACGGACGTCCTCTGCGGTCAGCTCAGTCATCGTCCCGCAGCCGCCGCTACATTTCATCCCGGCCAAAGTTTCCTTAACTAATGATCCGTTTACATCACCAAATCGTTGATGTTACTGATTATAACAAGGATTCTGCTCCTGTGTGGAGCTAGCTAGATGAGACGATGAGGCCATGTCCCGGCAGCTTGTTGGAACCAGCTGCTACAAGTTAGTTCAGCCTGTCCGTTAGTTTCTTCTGCTGCACAACGGACTGCACTAGTTCACACAGCAGGGCTGCTCTGCCAGCGCCCACACATCACTGATGGTGTTAGTGACGGTGTTAATGGTAGTGATGGTGTTAACCACGGTGTTCATGGTAATGACGTGTTAATGTTAGTGATGGTTTTAATGTTAGTGATGTTGTTAATCATGGTGTTAATGGTAGTGAGGTGTTAATGTTGGTGACGTGTTGGTGTCAGTGTTAATGTTGGTGACAGTGTTGGTGTCAGTGACAGTGTTAATGTCGGTGATGGTGTTAATGTCGGTGATGGCGTTAATGTCGGTGATGGCGTTAATGTCGGCGTCAGCGTCAGTGATGTTGTTAATGTCAGTTAAGGTGTTGGTGTTAGTGATGGTATTAATGGTAGTATTAATGGTAGTGATGGTGTTAATCATGGTGTTCATGGTAATGACGTGTTAATGTTAGTGATGGTGTTAATCATGGTGTTAATGGTAGTGATGTGTTAATGTTAGTGATGGCGTTAATGTTAGTGATGGTGTTAATTATGTTGTTAATGGTGGTGATGTGTTAATGTTAGTGATGGCATTAATGTTAGTGATGGTGTTAATCATGGTGTTAATGGTAGTGATGTGTTAATGTTAGTGATGGCGTTAATGTTAGTGATGTTGTTAATTATGGTGTTAATGTTAGTGATGGCGTTAATGTTAGTGATGTTGTTAATTATGGTGTTAATGTTAGTGATGGTGTTAATTATGGTGTTAATGTTAGTGATGTGTTAATGTTAGTGATGTGTTAATGTTAGTGATGGCGTTAATGTTAGTGATGGTGTTAATCATGGTGTTAATGTTAGTGATGGTGTTAATCATGGTGTTAATGGTAGTGACGTGTTAATGTTGGTGACGTGTTGGTGTTAGTGTCAATGACGGTGTTAATGTCGGTGATGGTGTTAATGTCAGCGTCAATGATGGTGTTAATGTCGGTGACGGTGTTGGTGTCAGTGACATTAATGTCAGTGATGGTGATGGTGTCAGTGACGTTAATGTCAGTGATGGTGACGGTGTAAATGTCAGTGACAGTGTTAATGTCAGTGTCAGTGACGTTAATGTCAGGGATGGTGACGGTGTCGGTGTTAATGTCTGTGAAGGTGTTAATATTAATGATGATGTTCATGTCTGTGCTCCACCAGGCGCACCACACCAGAGAGGTTCTACATAGAAGCCTGTGATGATGGCTGTGTGGACGTCCTGACTATCGACAGAGTGTCGACTGAGATGACTCTCACAGGTAAGCACAGGTCAGGTGGTTTGTGCTCTGGGCCACATAAAGGTAGAAGGATATCCTGATCAGACACAAGACTGCTCCGGGCTCAGAGGTTTGAGTGTAACAGCAGTCAGCTCATCAGCCTGTAAACAAATCATGGAGGTGCCTCTGTTTCTCTAGGTGCCTGTATCAGAAGGCAGCTTTAACAAACTCTAGCCCTGAATTCTGAGTTGACTGAGCCTGAGTTGGGAAACTCAAGATGTTGAGCTGATCAGAATGAGTGTTTGACCCAAAAAGAGAGCTGTCATCAATGGAGCTCTGATACTCACCATGGCAGATCCCTGACTTTATCCAGTGGAGCTAGAAATATGAATGTATAGCATGAATCTTAAAAAGAGAGAAAGGAGTCAACACCAGTTAACACCAGTGGGCCACATTTAATTAAGGTTAGTCCACATTGCGGGGCGACCGTAAATCAAG
Source organism: Diplodus puntazzo (assembly GCA_963678695.2). Taxonomy (NCBI): domain Eukaryota; kingdom Metazoa; phylum Chordata; class Actinopteri; order Spariformes; family Sparidae; genus Diplodus; species Diplodus puntazzo. The sequence continues at coordinate 33,445,748 of OZ023160.1, forward strand.
AAATCAAGGAAACTGAAAAACGATATTTAAGACCTATATATTTACAGTAAAAATGGTAGTAGAAATCTTTTGAGCAACCACTGATGGACTAAAGTATAGTTTACTCGTGTACAGTTCTTAAGTACTATTTTCAAGTGCTTAACTTGAGTATTTCCATTTTCTGCTACTTTATACAGGGTCCGCTATTTACTGATAGTGATTTTGTGATCTAATTTAGAGTAAAAACTTCTCTTTGACACTTTCCTCAATGCATGGTGAGTCAGGATCTCAATCACAACACATTATAACAGCATCCATATGATTATAAACAGTTTTCTGAGACATTTTTAGATTAACAGGTGGAAACACGCTAAACCCCCCCCACAGATCTCAATGTTGTGATGTATAGCCTCATGGTTCCACAAAGCATGCATGCTGTATGAAATGACACACTAGAGAGGCTTCATGCCGGTGCTGCTTGGTTGGGGAGAAATATTCTGGACAGATGTTTTGCAGGACTTGTACGATGAGTATTTGAAACGCCATCTTCACATGTCCTGGCGTACTTTTGAGTGTGTGTTTTACAGAACTAGATATGTGCCAATAAGAGTCCAATAGAAATGATTTGATACCAAATAAATATAAGAATTTCAGGGAAAATAGATAATATAAGTAATCTCTAAGAGAAAAATATGTAACTTGGAAACAAATAATTTGCACAATGGTAAAATTGTTGCTCTTAGATTTTTCTGATAGCATGTCCTTTTGTTTTGGTTGACTGCATCTTTCTCAATGATCAGACTTTTGCTCTCATTTGCAGCTCTTGTGGTGACACTGCCAGCTTTGCGTTTGTGCTCTCTCCCTTTTTGTTTACTATTCTGGCACAAGCCTCCCATGTGCTTTTCAGCCATGTGTCCCCATTGGCAAATGGTTGTTTGAGTGACAGCTCACTTCCCGGACCATCCCATGGTTGGTCTATGGCCCAGATTAGTTTTTGTTGAAGCACTGGTTCGGCGCGAGTACTGGTATAAAATACCCGAAAACTAAATGTACCCTACTGGTTCATAAAGTGTAAGCATTGATAATTTATGTTGTCTGTGCTCTGCTAGACGTTTTTTTATGATCATACGTAGAAGTAAGAAGCTGCAATTGAATGCTTAAGTCTGATCATCGAGAAAGATGCAGAGTCAACTATAAACAAAAGGACATGCTGTCAAAAAAGTAAAAGAGCAATAGTTTCATGGTTATTAAGGGTGTCATGATTTCGATTTTAAATCGAAATCGACTGAAATTAAGTCCCAATCTCGAACTTCGAATTAAAAAATGGAATCGTCAATGCTGCCACACCCCCATGTCACATCCGGTCGGCTTGCCGTGCAGAAAAAAAAAACACGTGTTTAAGTGCTGCGAGTCAACCTCCTCTAACTTAGCCAATAGCTAAGTCAGTAACACCATGCTATCGTTTAACGATAGCATGCTGTTACACCATTCCTGTTTGGCTCCCGGACCGTGGTCGGGTAGCACAGGGGAGAGGATTTCCTGATGATGATGATGATGATTTCTCACAGCCAAACTGCAGACTATATTGTACACATTATTGCTGTCGCTACTCCTCCTACTCCTTTTGCTTCTCCTTCTTCTCCCGTTCATTCACTAGTATCCGCATGTACGCACACTCCCTCACTCTCGCTCGCCCACTCACACCTTATGCTCACGCACTACCCTTTTCCTGAAAGGGGCAACACCACTCTTACAATAATGGCAACTGCAGATGCAGGTAACCCATAGACAGAACTTGAACCCCCTCCTCTTTCACTGAAGTCGCCGGTGTGGAAGTGTTTTGGATTTCCAGTTAGTTATGTTGACAACGTTCACGTTGTCGACAAAAAAGCCACAGTTTGCAAGCTCTGCAGAAACTAGATGGCAGGTTATTTTGTTTAAGTTTGCAATTGACTGAAGATGTAAGTTATTCTTACATTATGTTGTTAATACATTTTTTAAATTTGACAATGTAGTGTGTAGTACATTGCGAACAAAGGTCAGATATTATATTGCATAAAAGTCTAGTCTAAAAATGGCATTGCAACCTGTGCTATAAAATGTGCCATAAATGTAAAAATGGAGAATGGAATCGAACCATGACCTTAGAATCGAAAATGTAATCAAATCGAGGATTTGGAGAATCGTGACCCCCCTAATAGTTATGCAAATCATTTGTTTCCAAGTTCTATGATTTTTCTTCGAGAGAACTTTTTTAGCCTCCATGAGATCTATTTTCTCTCAAATTCTTCAATTTATTTAATAAGTTTTATTTGATTCTTATTGGCACATATAGTATTCCATAGTGTTACAGTTAACTTAATCTTCACTCACATGGAAGACTACTCATCATCGACACGACCACCTGCTCACTCTCTTCATGTTATTTTTTTCCTGTCATTAAAAAAGCAGGTTTAGGGCATTAATTAGTTTTCAGATAACTTATGATCATTGATTGTCAGGAGAGTAATTTATTATCCTCTATATTACTAATAAATAAATAGAATAATTCAGAGAATCATACTACAAGAATAATAATTAGTTGCAGCCTAATTCATGATTCTACAGCTGTTTGTCTTTTGAACACACTGTAACTAATCAGTGCTGTGCTGTGGTCCTCAGTGAGGAGGGACATCCCTGCATCTGCTGAGACCAGGCCAATATGTGGACTCATGGGGACTTTACGTTTGGTGGCAGGTGAGTTCAGTACATAATGCAGGAAATTATGTTCCAGCCAGACCTGAAAATATGGCAACCATCAGCTGTTTAGCCTTGTTCATATCAAGGAACTTGGTACTTGGGAGACAACAGGGGAGACTAGTACCGACTCCTGAGAAGTTGCTCCATTTATTAACCAACACACTGTAACCTGTGCTTTACATTAGTGCCAGAAAGTTTTCAGCCTAACCTTAAACATAGAGAGGGTGTATGACTCCTGGATGGAGAGTGACAGATGGTTCCACAGGAGATGAGCTTGATAGCTGAAAGCTCTGCCTCCAATTCTAATTTTTTGAGAATCTAGAAACCACAAGTAACCCTGCATGCTGGGAGTGCAGTGTTCTAGAAGGGTAAAATGGTAAATGGACTGTATTTATATAGTGCTTTGCTATTCTTAGCAACCACTCTAAGCACTTTACAACACAATACTTTGATGAAGGTTCTCAGTTATCCAGATCATGGTAATTCTAAGTGCTGTATTGTAGGCAACTGGACTTGTTTCAGTTTCTTGAAGAAGTTTCAGCGCCCATCCAAGAGGCCTCTTCAGTTCTAACCAGCCCAATTGACTGCCGTTTGCATGCTCCTGCGCCAATTCCTCCTCTGTGTGAAAGTTTCAGATGCAGCAAGGGGTGAAATTTCGCTCCGGCGCTGATCCGCCTCTGGAGGTAGTATCAGGGCCGTATTATTGGAGAACCTACCTTAGAACCCTAAGCGCGCGCCGCCCGGACTGTTTAGTGAGTGGGACCACAACAAACAGAGCAGTAACGTTAGTTTCGGATAGTGGTGCGCACCAAGGAGCCAAGGGTGTAGGTTTGGTTTGTAAAGTGGTGGGGACATAAATTTGCCATGTGGTCAGTGGATCCAGTTTTTTTTACAATATAGTAAGATCCGTCGCTAGAAAATTGTGAATGAATAATGCATCGTAAAGAAATAAATGTTCTTCATTAAAATACAGAAAGAATAAGTATGTGGACTTCTATGTTAATGAATGGGTTAAATTCCCATAGAGGAAGGTAGATTTTTATTTTCAAAGGCCATTTATTTCATGGATCCAGGATACTATGCATCCTGATAAGGTCACCTAGGCCTTTGGGATTAAAATAGCCCCACATCATAAAATACCCTTCACCATACCCAGAGATTGGCATGGTGTTATTTCAGTTATTCCATTAGCTGGTATGATTTCCATTGAGAAATCATTAAGCTAACTAGCAAGCTAACTAGCAATTTGACAAGCTGGAATAACACCATGCCAATCTCTATAGGTATAGGTGATCTCTATACATCAACAGTGCCGGTCAGAAAGAGCTGCAAACAGAATAAAATGTCAGACACTTGAAATGCCACAAGCCAGTGTGTGGTAACTGTGCAGAGAGCGGAGGTAATCTGCAGACTGTGACCAGTGATCACAAGGGCTATTTTTTTTTTTTTTTTTTAGACTAGCTCGTTTCCAGCTTTTTCGAATATTATTTTTTTTAATTTATATTATTAAGTGTTAAAATAAAATGTTTCATAATCAAATAAGTTATTTTTAGGGCTGTCAAACGATCATTTTTTTTAAATCGCGATTAATCGCATTTTGTCCATAGTTAACTCGCGATTAATCGCAAATTAATCTCAATTTTTTTGGCACATTTTTTTCTGTTCTAAATGTACCTTAATGTATTTTTTCATGTTCTTAAAGTCCGTGTAAAGCGGCAAAAAATTTGTATTATGAGTTTGTCACACCATAGAAACATGCATCATTGACCACTGAGCCAAATTTGAAAGATTAAAAAAATTGCTAAGTATATAAAATTAGGTCTCAAAATCCTGGAAAAACAAGCACTTCTCTCTGCTGTGAAACGCTGGGGGCGTGTCAGTTAGAGGCGCTGGAACCACGCCCATGCGCGCGGGGGGGAAGCCGGCACTGTGGCTCCTAAAGAGGTGACGGTACACGTCATGTTAATGACGTCGGTGTTTCCCCAGGTGTTCCCCAGGTGTTCCCCTTGTCTATCTAAACCCGCTGACAGTTTATAATCATATGGATGCTGTTATAATGTGTAGTGATTGAGATCCTGACCCATAATTCCCATCAGTAAACAGGACGCTGTCTGACTCTGTCACTCGCGGGGATGGAGGCTGTTTTCTAGGGGAAAGTTCCCTGAAGTCTCGGTCAGGAGAGCTGACGGTCGCGGGTGATTTATTTTTATCACACACACTCGGTGAGTTAAAAGTCTTTGCCGGTGACAAATGCTGTTTTCTGAGCAGAAATGTGATGAGGAGTCGGGAGGACAGGCGGAGGACGGACAGGAGGACAGGCGCTTCTCCACATACAGCTTTGGTTTTTGTTTTCCTCATATAAGTTGCTAAAGACAGTTACAGTTACTCCTCTTGACAAAATCGATCCACCCTTTCCTTATGTTGTCATCCAAAGGGAACTTCAATAAGCTAACAGCGCCGTCACCCTGCACACTGTGGCATCCAGGAAAGATGCAGAGCGATGTGGAGGAGACATGACTGTTTAGCTGACTGGTTGGCTGGTAAACTAGCTGCAAACTATTGTAAGCAATGCTATCCAAGACTTGAGAGCGAGTGGGAGAACCGCTGAAGCTGACGCGCTGAACGTATTTATACCACTTCCGCAGCAGGGTGGGGTTTATGCAAATCATGGCCGCGTTACGTAACGCGGCCATGATTTCTGACCCGCCCATTAAATCCTGAACACAGAAATGTTGAAAAACAGTTTGTGAGCCTAGCTCCAAAATTAAATTCTAAATGGTCGAATGGCTTTTACATGTTTTAAGTAAACACATTTATGACCTGTTTAATGTGTTTAGAAGAAAATGGCTGATTTTGCTTTACACGGACTTTAATACTTTTAACAACATAAGAAAGGTCAAATATACTTGCATTATGAAAATGTTTATTCAACACTTCAAATCATGCAGGAAAATAAATCCAGGGTTGTCTGCTTTTGGCGAGGGGGGGCGACGGGCTCTCTGCATCTGCTGTCTGTTTGGCTTGCAAGTGGTGTCCACTGACACTGCACGTTTTTCTTCTTCGCCTTTTTCACGCAGTGTGCTGCTTTCTGTCAGTCAGTATCACACTGATGATCGCCATGGCTCTGGTGCAGCAAAGTACGACTTGAAATTCAAACTTTCTGTCGTGATATATTCAGAGGAAAACTCGGGAGAAGCAGCCGCTAGACGTTTCTCTGTTGACCCCAAGAGAGTGAGAGAAACGGAGCTTCAGCGTCTGTCCGAGGAGGACAGCAGCAGGGCCAGGCTGCCTGCTGGAGGGAGGAAGAAGGCTAGCGAGGAGCCTGAGATAAACATGCGGGGATGAGTTATCAGCAAACGGGCACGCCACGAGAGAGTGTCCCGCAAAATGATCAGGGCGATGGAGAAACAAATGTCCGCCACCGTGAGTGACAGCAGAGATGAGGAGTTTGCAGCGAGTGCTGCTTTTCAGTCTGCCGTGTCTTTAACGAACCGCCAACCCTGCTTCTTCTTCTTCTTCTGACTCCCTTTCTTCTTCTTCTGCCACCCTCTGTATCAAGACTACGGGTGCCGCCGCCGGCCGTAAATCATACAATGCGTGTTTTTTTGTTTTTTTTTTATACTGAGCGTTAATCGCGTGTTAAAAAAATAAACGGCGTAAAGAGGACGTTGCGTTAACACATTATTAACGCGTTAACTTTGACAGCCCTAGTTATTTTTAATCGTTAATTTTCGTGTTCTGAGTTTTTTCTATTAAAGTCTTGTGTAAATGCATAATTACGGTTTACTATGTGCGATGATATGAATATTGATAAATGTATAATTAAACTTGTTAAAATGTACATTTTGGTGTTATTTTGTTTTTTGAAAAAGTATCATGACACAATGAATGCATTCATCACTCAGTTGGCTATTTACATGAGAGAATATAGAGTTTAAAATCTGGCGGTCAGAATGACCGTTTACGGTCTGAACCAAAGAAGACCTGACGCGTCACTACCTGCAGAGTCTAACGTAATAGTTACTACATTTGTGGGAAAACACGTTACGTTTGTAGAAGGCAGTAGATATTAGGCTACATTTGTGGAAAATGTATTACATTTGTGGGTTTATTACATTAAATGCTGCAGATTTTTATTACCTGGTTTATTACGTTTGAGGACATTATTACATTGGCGAGCATCACACATTATGAGGTAGCTATGCGAGGTATTCTCTCCACTGCGTGCTGGAGGTAGCCGGGAGAAAGAGGCAGGTGGAGTCACCGTCAACAGCGGCCTCTGAGCTGTCTTTAACTCCATCTCCAGCCTCTGTCGGCTCGTCCTGTATCGTGGTCACCGGTGGTGTCGGTCCTCAAGCTAGCATCTGCCGAAGAACTCACCTCTTGCTGCTCTTCAGAGTCATTCGTCTTTGATTTCTTTGTAAATCCGAAATTTGTGAGTAAAACATGCAACTGCAAAACATGGCAGTAAAGATGATTCATCACCGAAATTGAGCGGGTCCAGCATCTCCAGCGCGGTTTCTCTTTTTTTTGTTTGTTTCCAATGTCTGATTTAAAGTGACGTTTAAGAGAGAGAGAGAGAGACACCTCTCAGTCACAGCCTCTCGGTACAGTCGGGTCCTGGCCTAATGACATATGGTAATGTGCGATTAATAATCTTAAATTGTTGTTATGACAAAATGTTATGACGTTCTTTTTCATGTTTAAGCTCTCAGCAACATAGATGTTTAAAATGAAACATGGCCTGTTTTTCTCCCCAGTGTGTTTTGTTCAGGCTTCCTAATTAGCACGCGCTGGTTATTGTTTTATTTCATTAGAAAAATAAAGTTTGCGTTATTTGTTTACATTTTAACCGGCTCAACTACCAGCAATACAATGGGATGTGGCGACCATTGTCGGTTCGTTACTCACATGAAAAGTTCCTCTTGATGCTGCTTTATGTTTTTCCAAAAAATCCCAAAATCGCGACTCAAAAAGGTTGAGAACCACTGGCCTAGGGTACAGTAGGCTATTTTATGGAAACGCGATTTGTGAAAAAGTGGTGGGGACAATTCTGCGTCATTCCAAAAGTGGTATGGACATGTCCATACCGTCCATACCATAAATTACGCCAATGCATGGAGCCGCATTACAAACTCCCTCACCGATGAGTGTGAGTGCCACTCTGCTCTAATGTGTTCGTGTTGTGTTAACCTCACTGTACTGAAAGTCCGTGTAAAGAAAATTCAGCCATTTTCTTCTAAACAAATTAAAAAGGTCATAAATGTATTTCCTTAAAACATGTAAAAAGCCATTCAACCATTTAGAATTTAATTTTGGTGCTAGGCTCACAAACTGTTTCACTATTTCTGTGTTCAGGATTTAATGGGCGGGTCAGTTACGTAACGCGGCCATGATGATTTGCATAAACCCCGCCCTGCTGCCGAAGCGTATGAATACATTCAGCGCATTAGCTTTGGAGGTTTTTCCGCTCGCTCTCGAGTCTTGGAGCATCTCTTAGAATAGCATGCAGCTAGCTAACCAGTCAGCTAAACAGTCATGTCTCCTCCACATCACTCCTGCATCTTTCCTGGATGCCACAGTGTGCAGGGTAACAGCGCCTTAGCTTATTTAAGTTTGCTAAGGACGACAACGTAAGGAAACGGTGGATCGATTTTGTCAAAAGGAGCTACTGTGGAGAGTTAAAATCACCACCAACATCGTCTCTGCAGTGTCCACTTTACCCCCAATAGCTACAGCAACTGTCACCAGGTACAGTCTGGATATCTGAAGAGTCCTTTGATGCTGGTCAGTGGGGCCGAACCGACCCTCTCCGTCCCGGCTTGCATCCTCCCGTCCCGCCGACAGTGCACGATCTCATCTCCGCCGCCGGCATTATGTGCCCGCCTGCGACCGTCCCGCCGACAACAAGTGCTCTCATCCCCGGCACCGGTCAGACTTTAGATTCTCTGCCCGAGCCCGACCCTGACGCGAACCGGGCCGATATTTCCCGTCAATATTCTCCCCTTGATCAAGCATTTGTGTGTGTGTGTGTGTGTGTGTGTGTGTGTGTTTTTGTAATAACTCAAAATAATGACTGTATTTCCAGCTACAAAAGGCGCATCTCTGTCCTCCCTCCATGTTGTTTGTGCCGCTGCGTGGTTTTACACGTGAGTGAATGTCCTCGTGCAGAAAACGTGACTTCTCGCGCACGTCAGCGGGGGGTGGGGGTGCAACCGCGGCGCTCCTCGCCGTCTGCCGCGGCAGCCCACAAACAACCGCTATAAAGTGACGCTGAGCTAGCAGTATAGCGGCGCAGCGCTGCTATTCCACCGTCTGGGGAGAACCCTAGATTAGAGTATCACGTTACCGGCATCACTGATTGTGTAGTGTAAGTACAACATGGAGCTTGAGAACGTCTGTTATAACAGCCCACGCATTAAAAAAATGTCGGGTTTAAATCAGGCTCGGGCTCATAATTACAGTTAATGTGTCGGCCCGGCCGGCTCGGACACAACGTGCACGGGCAATTAAATGCATTTTGCTGAAGGTGCAAATCCTGAAAGTGATTTTATATCTTGCATCCTGTCATGTCCATGTAATGTTAGCAATTGTTATTGCATTTAATCATGACATGATTTGGCCTCATTCCCTGAGCGGAGTCCATCTGACAGCACAATGATAATCCACAGGTAATATTTTATGTGCACCAATATAGCTACTACAAGGAATTATATGTAGACTGGGTGTTACGTTTGTGTGTAATGTAAAACATGGACTGTGAGGAACGAGGCAGAGCACTATCAGTGTCTGACTCGGAGTCAGTTTCTGGCTCTGATGGCTCAAACAAGTTGGGCTGGGTCCATCCGATGACGCTGCTAGCTTCCATTGTTACTGTGGGTTATTGTACAGTACACGGAGGCAGGAGAGTCTCCTGTTGTGTGCTACATGTGTGAAATAACAACTATAGTCAGGACTTTGTCTGGAGCGTATCTGTTTAAACGGCTTCATTCAGCGTCTCTCCCTCCCCATCTGACACCGTGAGTTACCATGGTTATAGGAACGCCCTGAAACTTTATAATGATGATCATAATGATTTTTGGTTAGTTTTGGCTGAACAAAATCATAAATGTAGCCTGATTGTAGAGCTCAATGCTGAAATCTTGTATCAAAACATATAGAACAAATGTGAAGCCTCAGAGCTTCTTTGATTACTAACAGTATGTTAATGATGACAGAAAGGTGATAACTCGCCATCAGACTGACAAGACTGCAAAAGTTGCTGTTTGTATGTATTTTTCTGTTAAACGATAAGAGGCTCACTTTAACAATATTATTGTTAATAGTAATCAGTGATAATGATGATAAGAAGAAGTAGAAAAATAGCTTGCTGAAAAGTTCTGTAGATGGTTGATTACTTGAAAGAGTAAAAGCTTGGCAAAAAAAAGGCACAGTTTGATTTCCTAGATTGAAAATTACATTGAAAAGACAAAAAACATTTTAAGTGTGACTAGAACAGCTGTTCAGATCATCCTCCTGTAAAACACTGTTGGTCAAAAATTTAAACTTGATGTCTGCATTAGAGAACAGGGTGTGGGGTGAGGCTGTAAATCTTATCTTATTTTTTTAGCACGTTTAGACTGAATAAGTTGAATTATTTAATTTTGAAGAATGCACTTTTGTTCCCTATGGCAGCTTTTGAGTTAATTGATAGGCTATTTATTTACAAATGTAGCCACAGATGAAGACAAAATCAATCTTGTATGGAAAAAAGCATTAAAAATAGCAATAATCGAAGAATCATGGCACCAATAATCGAATCGAATCGACAGTCGTTATAATCGAAGAATCAAAGCTCCCATAATCGTAATCGATTGTGAGGTAGCCCCTAGGGGTGTTCCAACCCTTGTTGGAACACCCCTAGGGGAGGTGCAGACTTTTGAACTCTGTGTGGGAGTGTCCTTACAGAGTCGTTAAGGACACGTGTGAGCGCTGAGTTTCAGAGTCGTTAGGGCCACTTCATGTGGGTTGCTAAGGCTAGGTTAGCCCAGGTGTGAATGGTTGTTTAACTGTCTCTGGCGAGAACTCAGTACAGCATTGTAGGTGGGTGATAAGTTATGTCTTAGTCCACCTCCTCTGTTCAAAGATGGTCGTTCCAGTTTGACACAGATGGATTCTCCTCTTTCAAACCATCTGTCTTCTCTAGACATGATGTTTACATTGTTCTCAAAGGAATGATTTTCTCATTCAGATGTAAGTGGACAGCAGAGTCTTGACCTGAAGAGTTGGCCCTACTGGATTGGTATATTCGTTTATGGAGAGGTTGTTTTACAAACCTGTGCAGTCCTGGCTGCATAAACAGCATAAACTGCATTACTCTGTCTATGTCTGGGTGTTCTGACCTTAGGATGGACAAGTTTCTGCCTCATTGTGTTGGTATGTTTAAAGGGAACCGAGATATAATGTTTATTAAAGATCCTCCTGAGTTTCTCAGATGTTCCTGCGACATAGGGAATGATGATGTTGTTACATTTTCTCAACTGCTTTGGATCTTTTAGCGGTTTGACTAGGGGTGGGTAAAAACATCGATTGATCAATGCATTGCAATATATTTTTTCCCAATTCAATATCGATTCATAAAATTCTCTGAATTGATTCCGCAAAGCAGCGTCCCCTGACCACCCGCTGTCCCACGCCGGACGCCGGAGGGTCAGAGGGTGATGCGCCGCGGAAACACCGTCGGAGCTGCGGAGACGGCTAGTCGATGTCTGACGCACCGCTCTTTAGGAGACTGTAAACTCCCAGCAAAGCTGGTCTCACCCTGGCCGCTGCACTGTGCGCCCGTGGGTAGCACTCTCCTCCGGGGAGAGAGGTGTTCAGTGTCAACGTGTTCCTTCCTCGCGTCTAGCTGGAGGGACCGCGGTCTGTTTATGTCAGACAAAGATGCACCATGTAGTCCCAGAAACAATGGCACTTTCTCAGCTTAACTATGGTTGCACTATTTTATATCTAAACACATCGAGTACCTTTGTTTACATTTCAATTCCAACTAGAACTTCCTAGAGGAAAGATTTATGTAAGGAGTGGGGAGTGTGAACAATAGTGAGGGAAGATAATTATTGAATAAGTGCAGGTTCTGATTGAAATCGGGGGAGAGCACGCTGTTGGTGACGTTTTATGAACAGAGGGCAAAGCGGCGGATACCGATGTAGGGTCCACGATACAATGATAAAAACTGTCTGCCTTAGGATTAACTAGGTAGCTGCATTAATTGTCCATAAATAGAGAAATCTCTGTTTTTTAAAAGAGAAAGTCTTAACAGATCGCCAGACCGGGAGGGTTGCGTCACACCGAGTCCAGAAGAACAGGCTGACAGCGGCGTCGGATTTCTCTGGTGCCTCGGCTTATTCCGGCGTCCTGGAAGCCACTTGGAGAACACAAAAATCACTGCCAGTATGGTCATCCTATAGCACAATGCCTTAGCCTGGGGCTACATACACCAGAGTGTTACTAATGGCCCGAAGGGATACTCACACGCCAGGCAGATCGATTAAGCTCTGCCGCTGCGATTGTCACGCGTCGTAACACTCTGGATTTTTCCGTCACCGTCTCGAACTAGGTGTCTTCACCTTGCCTTCCTCTCGCTGCCTCGTGTCCCGGTCTCCGCGTCCTCTGCACACGCCGACCTCGCCACTCTTCTTCTTTTCTTGTGTGTTCTTTCCGGTTTAAACCCCCGTTCCTCCACTGTTGATTGGCTCCTGCTGAAGACAAGGGCAGAACTTCCAGGTGCAGTGCATTGATCACTCTGGTGCGTTCACAGGCAGTGGGACATTTCTAAAAACATGCAATAAAAACTTAAAACACACTTGTGAATAAAACCATGCAAAGACTCTTAAAATATACAATAATCAATAAAATATACAATAATCAATAAAACATAAAATAATAAATAAACCCAGTCCCAACTGCCATTTGACATTTATAATTTAAGATTACTTTTTTAATAAAAAAAATTGTCAACAGGTACTCTAATGAATTATTTGTTTATTGCTACTTATTACTGAATCGATATCGAAGCATTTAAGTCAATATTGAATCGAATCGATATTGAATCAAATTGCGACCTAAAGAATCGAAATCGAAATGAATCGTGAGGTTCTTAACAATACCCAGCCCTAGTTTTGACAAAGGTCCGGTTTGGGTAGCCACAGGTTTAAGGTGCTCCCCTGATGTGCTTCTGTTCCTTCTCCTTCCCTCTGACCTCTGAGTGGGCACGTTCTCAGCCTGATGGTTTAGGGTTCTGATGACCCTCAGCTTGTGCTCCAGTGGGTGATGAGAGTCCAGTACTGATCTGTGTAGAAAGACACACGAGAAGAGCAGACTGTCTCCTCTGACATCTTCCCGCATGACCTTGATGTTATTGTCCACAGCATTTCTATGTTCTGTGAAGGCTTCCATTTCCCTTGTTCTGATTTTGACAAACACCATAAGTGGCACCAATGACTATATAAGGACACTCCCACACAGAGTTTAAAGTCTTCAACTCCCCTCCAGTTAGTTAGAACTGAAGAAGAGATGAGAGCTGACACATCTTTAAGAAACTGAAACACGTTCAGTTGCCTATGATATAACACTTAGTTACCAAGACCTGGATGACTTATTAAATCAGCCTTCCTCATATTTGCAATGTTCAGTAGATGACTGAAGGCAGTCCTTGACACGTATATAATGGGGGAGATAACACCCAGAGTTTTTATGGTGGTCAGGGGTCTGGTGTGTTTGAACTTTGACTTCAAGTATTTGTGTAGCAAACTGAACTGGACCGAAGTGTGTTGTGTTCTGCTGTGTATTGTCATTTCCCACCACCCGTTTTTTTCAGGCATGTACCTGGTTGTTATCACAAAGAAGAAGAAGGTGGGAGATTTGCTGGGCCATGCTGTTTGGAAGGCTCTTGACTTTGATATCATCTCCTATAAGAAGACAATACTACACCTGACAGAGAGCCAGGTAAGATTTTATGTTTTCTTATGGTTTGACTTAGAGCTGCACAATTCTTTCTAAAATGCTTCTCCCTGAGGATTGAGATAACGATACTCTCACTCAACTCTCATTTTTATTTTACTCTCTTCAACAAAAAAACATCTATCACGCTCTTTAACCCTATACCCATGAGGTGAATATTAACAGTCTGAGCATTTTTCTGCCTGAAGAATGATCCCTTTCCCAGAACAGACAAACATGCAACATATGTCGCATGTACAGAAAGGAAAAACAAAATCACAGTTTATAAGTTGCATCGACAGAATATTTGATACAATTTATATAATATATGTAAAGTGTGTGGATCCAGGAGGACGACTGAGCACGCCTAGGCATTACTGACCTCTCCACTATGGTGACCTGGAAGAGGGCAGGTTGCACAAGATAAAAAACATAAGAATGAAATGAATGAAATGTGAGGGGTGATGGCAACCCCTCTTTCAAGAGGATCCAGGTTTAAAAACTCTGCTCTACTGGCTAGATTCCACATTACTGTCCTTCTGCTGTCAGTGTTTTTTAGGGCTGACCTCCAATAGTTGACGATTCGACGATTCGACGATTCGATTCGGAGAGGTCTGATTCGACTATGAACCTCGTAGTCGAATGGTCCGAAAATGTTGTTATGTAAACAAGACCGTACCATTCTGACTATATGGGGGTGCTCACGGCTGCTGAGCATAAATTGTTACATAGAATGTCTTTTTTTCGCTATATAAAAGCCTATTTTGATACAAAATCTGCCTACCTTTGTTAATAAAGAGTTCAAAATGATGTGTGCATTTAAACGGTAGTCTTAGCTTCTTCCTACGTATTAATAAATCACCCACTGCAGTTGCACAATCCAAATGAGCGGAGGTGAGCAGCACACTACAGGACCGTTAGCATTTACGGATTTATTGGCTCACAATGGCTCGTCATCGTTTTAAGAATATTTGCGTCCTCACAGATCCACTGAAAACGACCGAAAACGCTGTAGTTCATATTCCAGGCCTATAGGTGGCGCTTGACATTCACCAAAAACGGAGAAGAAGACACGGAGCATGCGCAGAAAGCTTGAGCGCTGTAAACAGACAGTAGTCGGAGAAACCGACAAGAAACAAGAACAACAAGAAAAGGGGAGGGCTGCGTTTTCGGAGCCTGCTATCTTAAAAAAAAAAAAAAAAAAAAAAAAGGTTTGACGATCAGTCGACTATGGCAAAATCTGATGAATCAGATTCGACTATGAAAATCCTTAGTCGAAAACAGCCCTAGTGTTTTATCTCCCACCTCTGGGGCTGGATCTGTCTCTTCTTTCAGATGCAGGACAACAAGACTTTCCTGTCCATGATCAACAATGTGCTTCATACAGACGGCTTCTACTTTGCAACAGACTATGACCTGACACACACACTGCAGCGCCTGGCTAACACCAGCCCTGAGTTTCAGGAGATGAGCCTTCTGGAGAGGGTAAGATTACCTTTATATAACAAGTATATAAGTCCAGTCTCTGTATTGGTTGGTAGGCTCGCAGTGACCACAATGAAATACCCAAACAATTAGTGATTCCAAATGCACAATTCTATCAGGCATGTTCAGAATCTTTTTTTTTTGTAGGCATGGTCCTTAGAGTGTGCTTCATCACCAGGCCACACCCATGACTGCCTATATCTGTTACTTTTTTTTTTAACATGTATTAACCGTTCTTGTTCCAGGCAGATCAGCGTTTTGTCTGGAATGGCCACCTGTTGAGGGAATTTATTGCACAGCCAGAGGTGAGACAAATTACTCTTCACTTTCATAGCTTTTGTTCTGACTTATCACTTCAGGGTTTATTCCCCTGAGTATTCTCAGTAACACTTTTGATAATTATGAGATTGGGGTCTGTACCTACAGTATCTTTACATTCAGCTGCCTTCACCATAAAAAATAACTAACTGCTATAGGTTGTGTCCAAACAGCCAACTTCAGTAAAAGCAGTAGCAGTTTTGCTGCAAATCAATTTATCGCTATATAACATGAGCAAGGTTTGTCCACCAGCCAAATGGCTACTGATGGAAATCAGAGAGATATGATAAACTATGTACTATTCTCATGTTATAATAGCAACTCTATTCAATGTGTGCTGTCATCATGGCAGACTCTTTTTAGCCCCTGGAAACTATCAGCACAGTTAA